>QEPC01013663.1:927339-1001157 GCA_003113815.1 Sphenodon punctatus
ACAGGATTTAGCAACAGAGTCAATGTAGGGTTTAAAAGAAAGGGGTGAGTCAAAGATGAAGCCTAGGCTACGGGCTTGGGGGACAGGCAGGATGGTGACTCCATCAATAATTATTGACAGTGAGGAAGGAGAGGAAGGATGAGGGGGGAAGATAAGGAGTTCAGTTTTAGCCATGTTGAGTTGAGTATTACTACTTATCATTTCTATAGCGCTACTAGGCGTATACAGCACTTTACAATCACAGATTTTCAGAGACAGGTCCCTGCCCAGTGGGCTTACAATCTAAGATGGACAAGGGTGAGGGGAATACAGGGACAGACAGAAACACCCATATTCCCATTTTACAGATGGGGAACTGAGCCTCAGTCAGAGGTTGTGACTTGCCCAAGGCTACCCAGTAAATTCACGGCTAGGGGCGGGATTCAGACCCTGGCTTCCCAGGTCCAAGTCCAGCACCTTTATCCACTACACCAGACTGGCTCTAAAATTTTATTATTACCACAGCCATGGGTATTTCCAGGAAATGGATAACCTCGGGGTTATCATGTGGTAGATCTGTTCAGATGGCACATATGCAAAGCAAAGTTGCTGTGTGCTGTTTCTATGGTGATGCCATTTCTAATACATTTGTCCCAAGGTGCACTGGGGCATCTGTCGTGCAGTTAAGTATTGTTTTAACATGGAGATTTAGAGATGTTTAAGCAGCTGTATTGTCTACCCATAAGAAAGCAAAGACTGAGTTAATGTTATCAAGGGGGCTCTGAAGCGGTAGGACAAGGTGGGATATGAATGAGCTATGAGGTGGGGAGAGGGACTCTCCGTAACTAAAAAGGCTCTGGAGGAGGTATAAGAACAGATTAGACATGTCCCTCTGCTTTGGGCTCTTATAATGAAAACATCATCACAAACTAGAGAAGATCAAACATTTTTAAACCAAAAATAAATCTGATGGAAATTAACATATTTAATAACCCCAAACTTTTCATGAACATAAATCAAGCTTGATTTTTCTTCTATTTCCCCCTTTCTCCCAGAAAAATGTAACCTGAATTTTTCAGATTTTTTACCCCTGCTTAATTTTTAATATTTTGAGGGGCATTGCAGTTGTAGGAAGATTATTTCCTTCCTGCTTTTGGCAACTGAAAGGTAGACACCCCCCCTCAACCTCCCCAAACTCAGACAATTTTTGATTACCTGCAATTGGAATGTTATGAAAAAATAACATTTCCAAATATCAATTTTGGGGTGGGGGATTGAATAATCATAACTATCTCAATTTTGAGAATATGGTAATGAAAATGTTAGCTATATTTCAAAAGGTTCTAGGAATCCATATGTGATCTTTGTAATTAGGGTTGCCAGACGTCCCTTAATTTTAAACGCTTAGGTTAAACATTAGGGAGAAATGCTTTCCAGCTATAAGATGGGTTGGACAGTGAAGCAAATTAACAAGGGACATAGCTGAATTAATCATTATGGTGCAGCAAGGGGCTCTTCCCCAGACTAGGGAGACACCCATGCTCAAGGTCAATCAGTATGTGCATGCCAGCATGTCTGCCCAGCCTGGCCTTTGCCACCACAGGGTTCTGGAGCTGGGACTGTGGCTGCTGCACAGGCAACAGTTGAAATGGAGAGGCAGTGGGCAACCATGAGACATGGCACAGGCAATGCAGGAAGAAAAACTAGAGACACATTTTGGATTTTAACAAGGGCCACAACTTTATTTAGAGTTTGCAACAGGTAATAAAGCAGCCACAACAGTGCATCCGCTAACAAACTAGTCCCACCAGTTAACCCACTCTCAAAATCCACCCCAATTATGGGGGTAAAGGTACCTCTCCAGGGTTTGACCTCTGGTACAGAGCCCCAAAACATCTAGCTTGCCTGGGACAGCCAGCCCTCGGTACTCACTTCTCAGACCAACAAGACAGCAGGGATGCCGCCCTGCCCCTCTTATGACATTCTAGCCCCAATCAAAAAAGTTGGAGCCCTTGAAGGGGGCCAAATTAGGAGAGGCCCAACCCACCAACCAAGGGAGCCCAGGCCTCAAACTGCCTTGGGTGTTAAGCACTAGCAGCACCACCCTCAAGCCAGGCAAGCAAAGAGTGGTGCTGCTAGCCCGCTTACCCTATTTGCTAACGCCTTCCTCTGCCCTACTACCCATCCAGGCAAACTAATCTGGATTATTGTGCTGTGCTGGAACCCAAAGCTGCAGCCCCAAATTCAATGTACCAGTCTCTCTAACAACACAGCACAGGCTCTCCATTAGGTGGCTGCTGGGAAGGCGAAAAAAAACACAACAAAGCCAATCAGATGAGCGGGGAAAAATCCTTCTGAGCCCACAAGTGGCACCCTGGAAAACACGCCACCAAAAGCATGCCAGCCAGCTACTATTTAAAAGAGGAAGGGTGGCAGCTGCTGCCCCAGAAACCCACCACATCAAAATGGCAGCCAGCACAACGAGGGAGCAATAAACCCCCAGGTGCAACCCTTGCAATCTTGCAGGCAAAATCCTATGAAAACAGGAGCTTGCTCTAATGGCTGAGCCAGCCCCCTTCCCAGCCATGCCTCATGACCGCTCCTCCCCAATCACATCCCCATGCCATACCACCACCACTGAGATGGGGAAGGGACCCATCCGCCTCCTTTCCTTCTCCTCCCTGGCAAACCCTTCCCCCCTCAAATGGTGGGAAAGGCCGCATCAGCACTACCTATTCCACACCCTACTCCTCCTGCCCCTACTCTGCCTCTGGCACAGAGTCTGTGTTCAGGGCAGGAGACTTTCCACACAAAGGGCATGGTCAGGGTTGTCACCTTTTGCTGTTTGACCCTGAGACTCCCATTTTGGCCTATGGGAGTCTCAGGGTCAAACTGCACAAGGTGGTTGGTGAGTGGCAACCTTAGGCATGGATGGTGGAGGCAGTGGATGGAGAGTGGAGGCAGCACACTGGTGTTAGGCAGCTGGGTTGGGGGACAAGGACTGCTGTGTACCAGCACAGTTGGTATGTAGGTGACCTGAGGGAGCCCAAAAGTACAGCTTATCATACCCCTCCTTGTTAGGGCTGCCACCTCCATCCTGGCTTTCACCCAGAGGGGACAGGGCCACATCAGTGGGGGCAGGGCCAAGGGGCTTCCCCTTGTGAGGCATTGTGACATCAGAGTGCTCGGTGAGATGGGCACGTTGAAAGGGGGGGGAGGGCTGTCACGCCTATTTCTGACATCCACCCCCCCTGCCCTTAGCATGACGTTATGACACTCCATACAGGTAGTGCCACAACAGAGAGAAGGCAGGAAAATCCCTGTGGCCCTACCACCTTCTGATGTGGCTGCCCCCAGAAACCCTAATTTCTCCAGGTTATTGGGAAGGAGTACCTAGCTGAACCAAAGAAATGGGGGCTTTCCTCAGAGCCCAGCAACTCTGGGTCTTGGGGCAAAAGCCAGAGAGGTGGCAATTCTAGTATCTGTTCCCTTCACTTCAGCATGGGCTGCAGCCGAGCGGGATCACCGGGTTTGTGGAGGGTGGATAGAGTGACTGAGGGAGTGGAAAGAAAAATATAAAAAGGAGAGGGGCAGCAGATGGACACAATAAGGGAGGGGAGAAGAAAAAGAGAAGGAGTGAATGGACAATGTTAGGCCCTGGGGAAAGATGCAGACAGGCTGGGGGGAAATGCAACGGCAGGACCATTGTGAGGTTAAGGGGAGGAAGGAGCACCAGGCAGGCCACAGCACTGGACCCCCAGATGGCCGGGCTGAGAGGGCACCCTGAGCTGGCTGCATTCTGCTGCGTTTAGCAGCTAATTGAGTGAAAGGGTTGTCAGTGAGGTAATTAAAGGGGAGCACACGCTCTCTGGCATGCCATGACCAGATGGAAGGCCCTTTAATTGGGAATTAAATTGCTCCCCAGCAGGTGAGGCAGGCACTACCACCCTCCCCTCCCCTCACTCAGGGGCCATTGTGCAGAAAGAGCCCTCCCTTCCCCCACCCAAGCTCTCATCACTCTCAGATTATCCCCACATTTCAGGCAAGGGATGCCTGGTGCATTCAGACCCAGAAGCAGGATTTTGATGTGAGGGAAAGGGGTGGGGATTTCAGTCAAATGATTGTGGGGAGCCACGGTCCCTGGGAACCCTGCCCCAAAAGCTGTAGAACAGCCACACTATTCTCCTCAACCCCTTGCACTCCCTGCTTCCTCTCTTATCCTCCCCTGCCCTAATATCTGCAGAGCTCCAGGGCAGAATTGTAGAAGGAAACAAGTGCAGAGAGGTAAGGAGGCAAGGCCATGAAGGGCCTTGAAGGTAAGGCCAGGGAACTCATGCCACATGGCCAAGGCAGTGGATGTGGCTCCTTCCCGATCCCTCCCTATCAGTGACTGTTAGCCAAGTTGGCTAGGAGATGCAACCTCTGACTGCTAGATGCTGAAAGAGAATGAATCAATGACAGGGGTGGGGGACACTCTTATCTGTCCCGCTTTTACATTTCCTTTGAAGCATCCCATACGGATGGGATGTCGGAGACAGGATACTAAACTAGATTGAACAGTTTGGGGCTGCACAGAGGCTCAGCTGTAAAGCCAGAGCTAGAGTTGCAATCTCCTGATACGCAGAGAAGCACTCAGGATTGACTTTAGGCTATGCAGGGCCTGAGGCAGATGTGTGGGGCTCTAGGTGGCTGTATGGGGCGTAGGGCAACTGTATGGGGCCACAGGCAGCTTTGTGGGCATGACACAATTGTGTGGGGCCCTAGGCAGCTATGGGAGATCTAGGCAGCTTTGCAGGGCCTGAGGCAGCTATGTAAGGTGATAAGCAGCTGTGGTGGACCTAAGGCAGATGCATGGAGCCTAATGGGTTTGGGTGGGGCTCCAGGTAGCTGTACAGAGCCTGGACACTCTGATCCACCTGTTTGAAGAGCTGAAAGCTAAACATGTGATTTTGCTCAAAGCAGCTGTCCAGTGCTGGCTGACCCAAGTCTTGTCAAGGCAAGGTGAGTCAAGGCAGAGCTAGGAAAACCATATGAGCAAGGAGACCCCTACAATAGGATGGCCAGATATGCAAATCTTTACAGGACACAAAGAAATGAAGGTTTATGAAAAATCTGTATTTTTCATAAGTGTCCTGTAAAAATGTGCATACCTGGCCACCCTACCCTACAATGTAAGACCTTGGGTGGCTCCCCCATGGGAGCCCTTCACTTCAGCATGGCTGAGCTGCCCTTGAGATGGCCCTGCAGCACCCCAAGCCATGCTGCCTCCAGTCCTATGGTCATAATACTGGTAGCCATAACAGGGGTAGCATATAGATTTGGTTGCCTTTGCTTTAGCTGTGCAGCCCAGCAGCAAAGCCAGCAGCCTTGATCAGGAGACTGTGCTGAGTTTGTGCAACAGCCTGTTCCAGGATGACCTGGGCTGAGCCATGATCTCTTCTGGCCCTAGTGATGTCTGTGGCTCTGACCTGAGAGAAGACTGTGACTTATCTCATGCACCCCACCCCCAACCTTGGCTTTGTCTTGGTGAAATGGATCGTGTGTTTAACAACAGCCCCCTTATCGAGGGGCCAGCACTGCAGCTGCCTGATAAAGCCCTAGCCCGCCTGAGCTGAAATCTCATTAAAGGGCAATGGCTCCCCTTTTACTGCAGGGCCATCCATCTCCAGCCAGCCGGCTCCCAGTGACAGGCACTGGGCGGCAAGGAACGTCCAGCATGGCATGAGGCTTGGTGGCAGGTGCGGGTCAGAGGTCATCTGGCTGACAGTGGTGGCAGAGTTGGGAGAGGAGAGCAGCAGATCCCTGTGCCCAGGGGCTTGGGATTGGGGAGTTTGCAGAGTATCATCATCAGCGCCTGGAGCAGATGGCTCACCAGCCCTGGGCTACTTAAAAACAGCTCTAGCTCTTTGGAAATGGTTTTGTCAGACTGAAAATCCAAGCAAGAGGAACCCAGAGAGCCTCAGGGCTGAGCACAGCAGAGGTTAGGCTGGCCCCTTGCCTGGACTCCACTGGGGAAGGAAACTGAGATGTAAGGAATGATAGAAAAACAAGAGTTCATTCAAAACAAGGGGGGGGGAGAGAGAGGTGCATGGGATGGACAGGCAGAAAGATAGATTAGATGATCCGTTATCCCAGTAAGACAAGTTCTGGAGCAAGGAGGGGAAGGTTCTATCCTGGGGAGGTGGGGGGGCATAGATAGCATAGGAAAGGAGAGCAGGCCTGCAGTATTATTAAGGACGGAATGGAGCCGCATCTTCCAAAGACCCCAGGCCAAAAAACAGAGGAGGATCACTCAGCACCAGGCAGACCCCAGCTGGCTAAGGGACCCACATTGCTAGCGGATGCCAACACACTGGCTTGGGGAAGAGAAAGAGACTCACTCTCTGGAGGAGGTGCGCGTGGCTCAGCCTCTCGCAGCCCTTTGGCGGGGGAGTTTTTGGTTTGCTGGGCGGCGATCATCTCCATTAGCTCCTCAATCTTGCGAGGATAATGCATTGCTGGCGCGCGGCTGTGTGACTCATTTGGGGAAGGGGGGGAGGCAGGAGGCAGTGCCAGCAGGGAGAATGAGGATGAAGTGGTAGGTGCTGAGCAGAATGCAAATCAGGGGCACAAGGAAAATGGGGGGCGGGGGGGAGCAAGGCAGCTCAACCCACAATCTGCAGCCTTAAAGGGAAGGAGATGGGGCAGCTAGCATTTGTGGGGGAGGCTAATCAATGGATGTGGCTCCAGGAGGACCCCAAATGTCCTCCTGCAGCTGGCTAGAAACAGGCTGGTGAACTGGCAACAGTGAAAGGTAAGCATAGCAAGACCACACGATAGGGTTGCCCAGGATCAGGTTAAAGGATATGAGGACCCCATGCTAAACTGTCCAGGTCCCCACCAACCTCCAGAGACAGTGTGCACTGTGCCCAGCTCTGGCATACATCCCCAACCCTTTCTGCTTCCTCCCCACCCCTTCCATGTTGAGAAAGTCTCCTCTGCCCAGCCCCCATTCTGAAGCAGAGTTGGAGCTGGACAGCATGGAGTGGGGCAGGAGGAGTGGGGCTGGGTAGCAGGCAGTGCTAATATAATGCTGCCTTAAAGCACCCTGCTACTTCTCCAGATGAGCTGTGCCTGTACAGCAGACATAGTACAAGTTGTCTGACTCTGTGCAAGGAGCGGGGGTGGGGAACACAACAATAAACACCACCACCTCCTATGTGGCTCATGGAGTTTGTACTAATTTTCAAAGTAGCCAGCCAGCGAGATGGAAAATGTTCTTCACTGGAGAGGGTTCAATACTTGCGCTACTGCTGATTTGATTTCCTTGGAGCCCTCAAACCTTCAGCAAATACTTCTCACTATTTGACTGCTTGGGTAACAGCATCTCTGATGGATGGAGAGAGACAGCATGGCCTCCTAAGGCATAATCTCAGTTTATTCAGTGTGTTCCAGGATGAATCACATGATAGTCTTGCCAACTCTGATTGGGCATGTATTCCATACAACCTCATTCACACAATTCCTTTTCCCCTTACAATGTTGACACTTATTTTTTATTCTGCATTTGCCTTACCCTGTAGCAATGCATTCACACAGCTTCTGATTACACTGCATTTAAATAACCCACACCTTGCATCGGGTGGCAGAAAATAAAGGATCAAAGGAGCACAGGAAGCAGTAAGGATTTCACACAACACTCAATGATGGTTGCAATCTCTTGTGATTTGACCGAGACACCCAGAGGTCAAAATGGGAGTCTCAGGGTCAAACCACAAGAAGTGGCAAGGTAACCCTGCACAGAGAATGTTTCTAAACGAGATGCCACCACGCATGGCCACCCAGGAGCCACTCATCCGATCACCTGTCAGAAGGTGATGCAGGGAGATGTGCGCGCCCATTAGCTACTCAGCACTCACTCATGGCCACTCACTGAGCCCACAGAGAAATCTGGAGTGTGTCATGCGGGGCAAGCCAAAAAAGTGAGTGGCAATAGGCACCCAAATATCTGATACCTGTAGGAGGTGCGGCAGCCACCCACACCAGCAGACTGGTCCGTCACTCATAGGCATTGTGGGTGGGGGACACGGCCTTTGCAAATCACAAGAACTGGCTGTGAGCACTGGGGAACCTGGGCTCCCCAGTGCTCACACCAGGTCACATCAATTTCAAAGGCCAGCATGGTACACTTCCCCCTCCCCTATGGCCCATGGCAGGGGAAGTGTGAGGCGGCTGTCGCGGTAACCACGCTAGGAGTCACCCATTAGAACCCCTCCCCACGCACTCCACCTGAGTGGCTGCTCCACAGCTATGCCGCTAAGTGGCCACAGTCCCTGCCTGCCCGCCCTGAGCCTTGCTCGTTTAAAATCACCCAGAATGTGGGTTTGGTCCACTACCCACTTAAAAAGAGTGTTGCATGAATGATACCTAAGCTAGTACTGAAACTCATTAACTATAGAGCAAGCAGTTTGGCCCTGGTAGGAAATAAGACCCATCGTGGTATATCAAATTATACACTCTAATCCAAGGGTGGAAAACCTTTTCCCACTCAGGGGCCACTGAAAATTAGTACAAACTCCATGGGTTCTACCTTTGGAACAGAGATACTCAGAACAGGAGGGTCCATAGATCCATCCCCTATTCTTGCATAGATGATCCCATCTCTGCCCCTACCCCTGAGCTCACTCTTTTAGTTTAAAGGGTAGAGACTAGATCCCTGGACCTGATCCAGGTAGTGGAAAGGGGCCAAATAAAAAACAACCATGGGTCAGATAAAACCCAACCAATGGGGCTACATTATGGCCCCACTGATTCTTGCTTCCCCAGTGACCAGCAAGACAGAGAATCACAAACCAATTATTTCCCCTTCCCCAATGCAAAACTGCCTCCCTTAGTCCCAGCCAACCCCAAATCTCTCTTTAGGAACTTGTGTGACCCAATAATCACAGCAACTGGGTGGGCACCTCACAATCTTTTCTGTAACTATGGCTTGTGGCTCTTTAGCGAAGAAAGCAGACAAGTAAAAGAGGGAATATGATAGAACAGGTGTTCCCAAACTAGGGGTCAGGCTCATGGGCACCAGAAGGGGGGCAAGGAAGGATCTGTCTCCCCTGGACTTCACATGGCCCCACCCCTTTGGAGCACTGTGATGCCACAACATTCTGTAAGGAGTGGGGCCACGTCAGAAAGGGGCTGGACTAGGGTTGCCACCTCTTGTGGTTTGACCCTGAGACTCCCGTAGGCAAAAATGGGAGTATCAGGGTCAAACTGCAAAAAGTGGCAAACCTAGGCAGGACAAAGAAACTCTCCTGCCCCTTTCCAGCATGGCTGCACCCCCTGAAGAACATTTATTTATTTTGATTTTTTTTATCCCACCCTATCCTTTAGGCTCAGAGTGGCTTACAATTCTTTAACTTAACTCTAACATTAACTAACTAAATCAACTCTTAATCCTCACGACAACCCTGTGAGGTAGGTTAGACTGAGAGACCCATGACTGGCCCAAGGTCACCCAGTGAGTTCATGGCTAAGGTGAGACTTGAATTAGGGGCCTCCCCCTGCATTCCAGTTCAAGTACTGCACTCTTAACCAACCACTACACTACACTGGCTCTTCAGGGGGTAGGGCTGCATCAGAAAGGGGTCATGAGTTCCTTTTTGCCCCATCCCTTTCTGATACGGCCCCACCCCCCTGAAAACTTTCTGGCAGCACCCCCAAACTCAGGACTGCGACTCAGGACCACCTAGAGGCTTGGGGGAAGCTTGGGGCACAGTTCCACATGAATCCCCTTATTCCACTGTTCACTGTATTCAAGCCTATGCCCCAACTTGCCTTTTTTGTGCGAGGCCTGGGACAAATTGGTGTGTTGTGAGGATTAAGAGTTAATTAATTAGTTAATGTTACGGTTAATACATTAAAGAATTGTAAGCCACCCTGAGCCTAAGAGATAGGGTAGGGTAAAAAAAATATCTAAATAAATAATAAATAAATGTATTGTCCTCCCTCCCCCATAGGTGTGCCAGCTGCATATGGAGTCACCATTCTGATCGGTATTTGATAGACTTTGCTTATCTTTGTTGGTCTCTGTGGCTGTGGGTTTCTATTTAACACTCAAAATGAGGTCATACAGGCAAATATTTGAGAATTGTTGTGACAGAGGTCATGAATGGTGAAGAGAAAGTGAGCTGTTATTGGACTTGTCTTATAATCCTAGAACTAGAGGGCACCCAATAAAACTAACAGGCAGCAGGGTTAAAGCAAACACATGACACACAATCAACCTGTGGAACTCACTGCTGTGGGATGCTGTGAACTGGGTTAAAAAAGGATTAGATAAATTCAAGAGGAGAAAGAAGCTATCAGTGGCTATAAGTGAGGATGTTCAAGGATTGCAACTACACACCTAGGGTCTAAACCTCTGACTGCCAGGAGCATGGAATGAACTAGGCCAAGTACAAGCCCAGGGATATAAACTGAGCTCTAGAACCAATAAGAACATCAGAACTGCCAGACCAATGGTTCAGCTGGCCCAGTGTCCTCTTTCTGACAGTGGCCAGCACCAGATATTTTAGGGGAAGTGTATGAGAAGCATAGCAAATTTCTGGAGTGATCCTTGCCCTGTAGCTCACTTAAATCTCCTTCAGCAACTGAGCAGCAGTGCAGAGACCAGGGTGGTGAGATAGATAGATAGATAGATAGATAGATAGATAGATAGATAGATAGATAAGATAGTTAGTCTGTCTCTATCTGACAGACAATGTGAGGATAGACAGACCAACAGAGTGTGCTGGAATAAATTGGTAGACAGACAGACAGATAGATCAAATCTGTCTCCAGCTCCCCCCTCTATCCCTTATGTTTACAGCTTGTGTGAATCCTCAGAGCAGCAGCAAAAGCTGCCTTTCTCTGTTCCCATTCTACCCCCCAATCGCCTTCCCCCATGCCCCCCTCCCCCAGTCCAGGATGCTAATTACAGCGAGCCGGGGAAGAGGTTTATTTTATTTTTCTGTCATTATCGCCCGGTAATGTTCAAGATAATGGGAACAGCGATCGGCATTAGAGGCCAATATTTCATGTGCGATCAGATCTCGGGGACGGTGCCCAGACAGTTATATTAATAATAGAACCGAACAGCATTCTAATAAAACACTTTCCAGCGAGAGGTTTGGGGTGGAGGGGAGTGAACAGTGATGCCGAGTGGAGTGCATTAAATTATACTAGTGGGCAATCACAGTAATAAGGTGGGATGGGAAGGGGGAGAAAGAGCCTGCTGGCTCCCCACAGACAGAGAGAAGGAGAGGGGTTAGATAGATAGATAGATAGATAGATAGATAGATAGATAGATAGATAGATAGATAGAGTGTGTAGGAAAAGCAGAGGGAGGGAAGATAGACAGACTAACAGAAAGGATGGATGGATAGATAGATAGAATGTGCAGGGACACAGGAGGGAAGGAGGATAGCTAGACAGACAAAGAAACAACCAGGTAGTCCAGGAAGTATCTATGAGCTAACACTGCCCACCAAAGAGTCTTTCAATTCCACATTAGGACACCCCCCATTCCTCTCTATCCCCTTCTTTCCTTCTGGTCCCGCCTCTCCTTCCTGCCAATGGCAGGCGTGACCTCTGGGGTGGAAGTGCTGGCCTTTGGCCCTCCCCTGGGAGGCCCCAGCTTGACCTCTCCACTGGAGGCCCAGAGTGAGGCTGAGCAGCTGCAGCGCCCTGGGGGCTGGCAATGGTGGCGCGGGGTCAGGGGGGGTCGCGGGTAGGGCTGTGTGAAATTCCCCCCTGGCCTTTGGCGAGCCCAGTGGCAGGGGGCAAATTAGTTCCACAGGCAGCTCCTGTGTCTACAGAGAAAGGGCCCATTATGGATGGGAGAAAAATACACTGTCCCGGATTCTTTCCCCTCAGTCGCCTTGGAAACTAGGCAGAGGGGATTCTCCTGCTCTGTGAAGGGGGGTGGGATTTGAACAATGAAACCCCACTCTGCTCAACCCTCCCACTCAGCACCCCTCACCCTGCTCACATCCGTATTCCCAGACCTGGATTCAGAAGACCCATCACCTTAGGAACAGAGCGGCTTGTTCCCCAGGATCAGGCCCACCAGAGGTGTTTCCTTTGCTCAACCAGTTCAGTTCCATCTAGCCCGGTTTCCTATTCCAGAGCGAGCTACTTCAGAGGAAGGCACAAGAAAGCCTAGAATAGACAGACAATTTAGGACAACCTCCAATTCTCCCCCAAACAATTCCTAACCCTTGACTGCTGAATTCGGCTTGGAACAAATACTCAGTGAATGCTACAAAGGGGCAGATGATCAGATCTTGGGTCAGAGGATGGTGAAATCAGGGGCATCAGATCTGTTCTGCCTGGGTTGGTTACATGCCCTTGCAAAGGGTTCAGCACCAGGGGAATAGCGGATCAAAGTGAGAGGGAGGCCTAACCCTTTGTCCAAACCCCAACTTCCTTATCCCACAACAAAAGAGGATAAAATTAAGCAGGCGGTTGTCCCTTGTGCCCCAAACTCAAGGCAGAAAGATATACCCACTCTATTTTCCCGTAAGCTTGATATCCTTTTAACAGCCTGCTTGTCAGCTCAGTCTGGCCTTGCAGAGGTACAGAAGTTGAATTTTTCCTGAAAAATCAGTCCTGCCTCCCCAGACACTAGGGGAGAATGACTTTGGACACTGTCTAGGTAAAACCTCTAATAAACCCCTATCTAATAAACCCCTGATGGGGATGAGTCGGCGAGAGCATATTACTCCTGTGCTCAGCGTGCTGCACTGGCTGCCTATAACGTACCGAGCCAGATTCAAGGTATTGGTTTTGGCCTATAAAGCCCTACACGGTCTTGGCCCCAGATGCCTCAGGGACTGCCACAGGGCAGCCCCTTCGGTCCACCGGTGGTGCCTTCTTAGAGGTCCCCCGCTTAAGGCGGTGGGCCCCAATGGAGAAGGCGTTCTTGGTGGCCAGGCTGCGATTATGGAACTCCCTCCGGAGGAAGCCCGTCTGGCCCCAAGTCTGTTGGCTTTCCGCCGAGCCTGTAAGACTTGGCTGTTCTCCCAGGCCTTTGGAGGAGGGGAGGGGGTGGGTTTGTAGGTGTTTTTAAATTGTTGTGTTGTTTTAAATTGTTTTTATTGGTGTTGTAAGCCAACCCGAGATGCCATGGGCATGAGGGGGCATCAAATAAATGTAATCAAATAAATAAATATCCACCTCAAACTCTGTCTTACGACCCCTTCCTTAAAACCCCACTAAACACATCCCCGTCCCCCTCTTTTTTATAAGTGTACAATGCTGTGATTATTCCCAGCCTCGCATCTCTAGATATGCAGCTGCAGGACACCAAAGACACAGGAAATGAAGGCCCAAGGCTGCTCTGAGGCATAGCTATCATAGGGATAGGAGGGACATTTATCCCAGGGCCCAAGCTGGGGGGGGGGGGCTCAAATCTTGTCCTGTCATGGTGCGGCCAGGCAGAGACTGGGCCCATTCCAACCTAGCTACACCTCTGAGCTTGCTGCTCTTTTCCCACATGAATTGCAGTGTTATCTCTGAGCCACGTTCAGTGCAAGCCAATGGATAATTTTTTGCTTCACTGCCCTAAACTGTTGTGTAAAGTTGTTGCGTACTGATACCCTCCTGCCATGTCCTGCTGTAGAGGTGATGGTTGCATCCCATCCACCCCCTAGTAACATGTGACTCAATCCCAGTCTGTAAAGCGCTCTGGGATCCTTTCAGAAATACAAGGCATACCACATTCAAAATGGCAACCTATCTGGGAGGGAGGGTGGGCCAACCCAGACTGCTAATCTGCATACATTTGCATGTGGTTAGGTAACTTTATGCAGATTTAAATCATCATATTGGGTAGGACTGAGGCTAAGCTAAAAAACAAAACAAAGATCAGAGCAGGTGTGGGTGTGGGGCATGAGTGTATGGTAGCTTGTGGCAGGGGATGAGTGCAGCAGGGTAATGGGAGGGCAAAACAGGCAGAAGCATGGAGGTGCAGGGTAATTGGGTCAGTGTGGGGGGCTGGGTATGGGGGTGGGGTGAGGGCAGAGGAATGCGGGATGCAAGGGAGGTGGGGCAGGAGAATGGGGGCATATGGTAGGTGGATGCTGTTGATGGGGCAGTGTCATGGGGTGCAAGGCAGGTAGAAACAGAGCATGGGGTATGGGGAGGCAGGGTAGGTGGGTGGGTTCAGGATTGGTGAGGGTAGGATGGTGGTGCAGAGTAGGTGGGTGTAGGGGAGGGCAGGATAAAGGGGCAGGTAGGCAGATCAGACCTGGGAAGTAGGGTCTGTCTTCTCTCCACACCTGGACTACACAGTGTTTCATCTGCCCTGGACCCCCCTCAACTCTGGCACAGGATCTGCTTGCCATTCACTACTGCTGCCATCATCTCACTGGCCATGAGCCAGTATAGCCTGATGGATAAGATGCTAGACCTAGGAGACGGGGGTTTAAATCCCAACCTAGCCCTGATGAACAGTCTCCAGGTGGCCTTGGGCAAGTCACTCTCTCTCAACCTGTTCTCCATCTGTAAAATAAGAATAGTAAATAAATGACCTGCCTTGCACGGTTGTTGTGAGAGCAAGCGAGATAAGGATCATCAAGTACTTTGAACACTGAAAGTGCTAAATAGATGACTAATAATAATTTCCCCATACCCAACAGAGCTAGGAGCCAGAGTTCAATGAGTTGGGGTAGATGAAAAACACAGGGCCAGCTGCAAGAGGCCCTATCCCACCACCCCGAAGCTGCATCTCATCTGGATGCACGAGACACTGGGCACTGATGCTAGCTCTGGGCTTTAATTTCCAAACATTTGATGTCCCAACCTGGACACCACACAAAGACCTTTGATTCTTGGACTGTCCAAACCAGGCAAGTAGTATGTATCTCTACCTGCCGTTTCCACCCTCCTCTAGGTGGCTCCCAATCATGCAGCAATGCAACAATGACCATCCATGTTACCGGATCAGTGGGTTAACCAAGTAAAACTTGGTGTGATCTGAAGCATCTCAAATCCAGACAGACTTTGTGCTCCTTGCTGCTCTCCACAGCTGAGGAAGGTTGAATCCCCTTATCCAGACACCTTTTTTTATAGCTTATTCCTAGAGGCATATAGACATGAGAGGTGATTCTGTATCAAACTAACAACTTGAAATCAGCAGAGACCTGGAATTTCAGGTGCTTCAGGAAACAAGAATGTCCAAAACTGTGCGGATCTGTCCCTGACAGGACAAAGACTGGAGCAGCTGAAGGCAGTCAGTCAGGGAAGAGAGCTCCCTCATCCATAGCCATGCCAGCTCTGGCTGGAACAAGCTCCAGAAATCTAGAGCTCATGGCTTCCAGCCCCAGGCATGGGGTGAATGGAGTCTCAGATGGCCCAGGATTCTCTCAACCCATCCACAGTAGCACCAGCCCTGGGAGACTCCAGAAGTTCAAACCCTTCCCTGCTCATCATGGAGACACAGAGTAATTGCTGAGTCCTGATCATGAGGAGGCAGTGTTAGGCCTGTCCCTAACCCTGGCACTGGGAGAAAGCAACACAGAGCCACCTTTCAAGCCCCTAATATCCAGCCCTCCCATTCAGAGCCAGCCTTAACGTACACTGTATGGGCCCTCCAACTGCCCCCACTTGGAACCCCAGCAGCCATATCCAAGGGGGCACTGCATGTGCAATGTGGGCCTCCCTGCTTTCTCTCAACTGCATCGGCTACCTACCAAGGGCCCCATGGTGCCTAAAGCAAGTCCTGCTCCCGCAGCTTGGCACAGGCCCTGGCTTCATGCTGGGAAGGGCTGCACCTGCTGCCTCCCTCCCCCTCCGCCCAATGGGTATTTATGAGTGTTTTAAGGAGGCGCGACACTGGCTTTTAATATCGATGACAGCTCAGTATGTTTTAATAGCTCGGGGAGCCAGGGGCAGCGGGGGGAGCTAAGCTGTCAGGCCTGCTTTCCCTTCCAGTCCCCCCGATCGAGTGAGTGACACAATAAACGATGGGACACCATCTTTCCTCCTCTTCTTCACTTTGATGGACTGTCCATCATCTTCCATTGCCTAGCAACTGGCCCTCAGCCATGGAGCTTCACCCACCCCTTTAAGGGAAGCCAGGAGCCTCCCTCCCTGTACGGCCCCCTTCCATCACAGGGATTTCCCTGTCACAATTCCCCACCTGGGGAATGTGTCCCCTGCTGGCCAAAGAGAAACATTCACGCATCACAGGCCACATTCTGACAGCTAATTCAATGTAGCTGGACCCTACTTTTGTTTTACTCCTCAAACTTTCACACAAGCAGAACACTAAACCTGACGTTATTCAGGAGTAGGAAGAGATGTATTCCTGAAAAATCTAATTCCATTTCCATTTGTATTTCAGAGTAACTGTCCACCTGAATGCTTATCAATGTGAGGGTGGTGACCATGGTTCATTATGGCTCAGCTAAGGGGGAACTGACATAGTACTACTTTGGTTTACATGGTTTGTCTGAATGCTACTGAAGTGGAGCATTTACTTAGTTTTAATTAAATGGAAGCTGTCTTTTTTATATGTAATATGTACTGACTATGTATTCTGGCAATGACCTATGGCCACACCAAATAAAGCTATTATTATTATAATTATTATTAATAATAAATGGAAGCAGTTATTTGTTTACACTGTTGATCTGAATGCTACCAAAGTGGGATAGTTACTCTGATTTAAATTAAATTGAAGTAGTTACTTTGGTTTACCTCTGTTCTTTAGAATGTGGCCAAAGTTTCTGTAGGGGCTATTTGTGCTCGCTTCAACTGGGGAGAGCACTCTCTATGGGCAAGAAAAGGAAGTACAGTCATTCAATATCTGCCCTCAGTGCACCCCTTGTTGGCAGTAGGAAACATTTCCCTTCATGACCTGCTCCAGGTATGATCTGGTGGCTGTAACTGCTTGGAGCAGGGAGACCTGGACTTGGGTGCAGAGGTGGAGTAAACCCATCCCTAGGCCATAAGCAAACCTTGTTCACTAGCTCAACCAACAACTCTGGCAACAAGAGGGGTGGGAAAGACCTGCAATGTTGCTCCGTGTCTCAGGTGCAACCACTGTACAGGAACAAGGCAGCCAGGCCCTGCGTGCAGAGGTGCCCCATATCCCAGTACAGACCGCTGCCTCCTCTTGGGCTCCCACCTCCACTCATAGGGTCAGCACAGCCAATCCGAGGGAGACTGCATGATCACCTTCATTGGATGTTTCTGAAAACCATCTGGACAAGTATGTACCTGCAATGCTGTAGGGAGAGAGCAACTTGCACCTTGGAGCAGGGGCTGGACTTGAGGACCCTTGGGATCTTTTTTAACCTTATGACAAGGACACAGTCCACCACCAGTAAAGTTAATGGAATCTGAGCCATGAGGACTCTAGTGGATAAAGCACTGCACTCTTAGCCTGCATAGGTGCCACTGGGAATTGCAGTCCTGGCCTCCCAGTCTGAGGTGGGTGGTGCTATGAGGGGCTTATTTTACCTCACACCCCAACACTATGGCTTTGGACTCTGGCACATGCCTAGCTTATCTGTGTTAATCCATCTCTGACTGGGTGGCCTTGGGCACGTCATTCTCTCTGTGCCTCAGCTCCACAGACCAGAGCTGCTGATCACACAGAAAAGTGAATGGGGGGTGGGGGCATGGGGCTCACTTCAGCCCCATTTGTATGCATGGTGGATAGATGAGGATCACATACACATCTCAGGATCTCAGTGAGGTCTCACTTGGTAGCTAGGCGGACCCTCTAAACACCATGAAGGTAGTCTGATTGTCCCCCATACACCTGCCTCTATATGAAGTTACATGTATTACATCCCCAAGAGAGTAGCTTCTCTTGGCTCCTTATTCCAGGATGAAGCAGACTCTGACAGAGCCATGTGCTTCAGAATGGGAATCAGGTCTACAGTGTTCTCTGTCTCAACTCCCCCATGGCCAACCAACCTTTCTCTGCTTCTTTCCCTATCAGTAAATAAGGGCTGCTGTTTTTCCACAGCTACAAAGGCAGCAACTGAGGATTACACCGTCTCTGGGAAGGGACCCAAAGAGAAATACTTTTTAGGACTGTCAGGAAGACTGGCCATGTAATGAAGACATACGAGAGACCTGAGTACTGGTATTTGTTCTGCCTCAGACTCTCTGTGTGACCTTGGGCAAGTCACTTAAATCCCCGTCACCATCTGTTAAATGGTGGTGGGGAACCCTTTCATATGGACAGCTAGCGGAGCATGTCTCTTGCCTGGATAAGGGATATGTGTGCGTCTCCTATGACAGTGGGTGTTATCAGACATTACGATAGCTACAAATCCCACTGTGAGGGACGCAAACCTGCATATAGCTGTTATAACATGACAGCGACAAACAGGGAGAGCATGGCAACAACTGCTGCTGCACTCTCTCTGCTTGTCACCCCAATCCCACATACTTACCTGGCCCCAGGAGCAGTAGTGTGGCAGGTCCCAGGGGAACAGCAACAGTGGCTTAGAGTGGTGGCAGGTCCCTGGGCAGCAGAGGAGCCACACTGCTCTCACACCCACTGCCACTACTCCCCTGGACCTGCCATAACACCTGCACTCCCAGTAATCTCCCTTATGCCCCCTGCTGTATCATGTTCAAACAGGGCGAGCTGGTACTCAAAGAGCTGGTACATCTGGCCAAGTTGGTACATGGCAATCCTTAACATGCAACTGGCACAATGTTTCCAGTGTACCCCTCCCTTCTCCCATCCTTTGTCTATTCAGCCAAGAACTCTTTGGCTCAGGGGCAGTCTGTTCAGCACCCTGCACGATGGGGCCCCCGATTCCCCCGGTAGCAAGGTGAGGTTGCTCATGGGAGATTGTGGAGTATCCATCACTGGAAGCTTGTTAATAGTTTGGCTAAACAGCTGCTGGGGATGGTTTAGGTTGAATTAATTCCTGCCTTGGTCTGGGGTGAACTAGATCAGGGGTTTCCAAACATTTTAGGCAAACGAATCACTGACAACCCTCCAAGTTTCTCACAGATCACTACCATATCTCATTATCCCCACTCCCCAGTAATGGCCATCGTACCAGCACCATTAAACAGAAAGCTGGGTGTTCTGGGGGTGGGGGGTCAGCAGGAACTGCCTCTCTTTGGCTCACACCAATAAAACTAAAATTTGCTAAATATTAGCAAATATTAGACCCATGCCCGTCCTGGTTGGTGAAAGCCTTCAGGGAGACGCTGGGGACAGTGCTGGTGAGGGTAATCAACGTGTCCCTTCGCTAGGGAGGCTGCCTCCCAGTCTCACAGGAGGCTCTGGTGCGCCCCCTGCTGAGGAAGCCATATTTGGAAGTGGACGCACTCGCCAGCTATCGACCTGTCTCTAACCTTCCCTTTTTAGGGAAGGTTATTGAACTGGCGGTGGCACTGCAGCTCCAGGTGCATCTTGACAGCATCTGTTTCCTTGACCCATTTCAAATCGGGATTCCATCCTGACTGTAGTACAGAAATGGCACTGGTGGCGTTGGTGGATGATCTCCGCCAGGAGATGGATGCAGGACGTTCGACACTTCTGATCCTGCTAGATCTCTTGGCTCTCGTGGACCATGGGCTGCTGTTGAGATGGTTGCGAGCCCTGGGGGGTCTGGACGGGACTGTCCTTGGATGGTTCCGCTCATTTCTCTCGGGAAGAAGCCAGCGGGTTGTCCTGGGGGCTGAATCTTCCAGCTCCCGGGCCCTGGAATGTGGCATTCCGCAAGCTTCCATTCTGTCGCCATTATTGTTTAATGGAGCTGTTTTCAGGAGGGGCGGGATATAAATCAATCAATAAAAATATATGCAGCCCTTGGGGGAGATCGTGAGAGGGTTTGGTGTGCGTTGCCACCAATATGCTGATGACACTCAGCTTTACCTCTCCTTTTCAACCGACCCAGGTCCTGCCGTCTCAGTACTGTCCCAGTGTTTGGAGGCCGTGGCGGATTGGTTGTGGCAGAGCAGACTGAAGCTCAATCCTGACAAGACGGAGGTGATGGTGGTGGGTAGGGCAAAGGAGGTGTCGGCTCCCCTCATAGAGGGGGTCCGCCTTCCTGTAGTCCAGCAGGTTTGGAGTCTGGGAGTATTGTTGGATTCAGATCTCCATCTGGATTGGCAGGTGGAGACGGCGGCTAAAGCTGCCTTCCCCCAGCTGTATCTGGTGCGGAGGCTGCGTCTATATATTTCTAGACCCGACCTGGCCACCCTCATCCATGCCTTCATCACCTCAAGGCTGGACTACTACAATGCGCTCTACGTGGGGCTTCCCTTGACGCTGGTTTGGAGGCTGCAGCTGGTGCAGAACATGGCAGCTCGTCTCCTTACAGGGACGAGCCGACGGGAGCACATCACTCCCGTGCTCCGTGCGCTGCACTGGCTACCGATAGCATACTGAGCCAGATTCAAGGTGCTGGTTTTGGCCTATAAAGCCCTACACGGTCTTGGCCCTTCATACCTCAGGAACTGCCTCACCCTCTACACCCCAGAGTGACCCCTTCGGTCCACTGGGGGCGCCTTCTTGGAGGTCCCCCATGTAAAACAGGGGGCCACAATGGAGAGGGCGTTCTTGGTGGCTGTGCCGCGACTATGGAACTCCCTCACCGAGGAAGCCCGTCTGGTCCCAAGTTTGTTGGCTTTCCACCAGCCTGCAAAACCTGGCTGTTCTCCCAGGCCTTCGGAGGAGGGGAGTGTGGGTTGGGATAAAAAATTTTTTTTAGGGGGGGATGTTCTTAGAAGGAGTTTTAGATGTTTTAATATTTGTGTTTCATTGCTGTTTTAAACTATTGTTATTTTTTATGTTGTAAGCCATCGCGAGATGCCATGGGCATGAGGAGGCAACTAAGATATAAATAAATAAAATAAATAATAAAATATAATTCCATGGACCAGCTGGAGGCTATTCATTATGGCTTTCTAGAGCAGTTTGGGAAGCACTGGGCAAGGTTGCCTCTTGGTCCTCCCCACCCTCCATCCTCTAGTTCTGTAATGTCTTCCCCCACCCCGGATCCAGAAACCATATCCTGATGCAGAGAGAGAGAGAGGCCCGTGGATCTCTCTGCTCCAGGGGGATTTGTTCATATTCCGATTCTCCGGCCAGGAAAGTGTTAAGGGCGCCGTTTAATTTGTCCGTTAATCACAGTTAAGAGGAGTAATGAGTCTCTCCCCAAAGCCTGGGTGTTTCTCTGCAGATTAAGCAGCAATTTGCATAGCCCCTTTATTCATTTTCACCTTCCCCTGCAGCGGCGCCTCGTCCTTTCAGACACAGCCAAGTGCAGCCTGCGGGAGCGTATGACAAATGGCTTTGCAGTGCATGGGGGTTTTTTGGTGGGGGGAAGGGAGTTGGGGGGGGAGGCGGAAGCAGTGCGGCGGGGAAAGGGGGGGGAAACGGGGCACTTGGTCGACATTAATGGATAGTCGAGGTGGTAAATAGCGCAGAACTTTTTATTAGGCACACAGAAGTTTAAATAGTCTGGCAGTTTATACCGGAGGGGAAAGGAAGGCAAAAGAAACAGAGGGACAGAGAGGCAAAGCCAGCTAAGAGCAGGAGAAGCTGCTGGGACTGAGGGAGGTAAAAGCCATCTCTAGCAAGGCATTGGTCTAGTCCACTCAGGACACTAAGCCTCTGCCAGGCTAATATAGGTAGGTATAACAGCATGCTCCTTGCTCTGGCGCATCAGTCAGATCTAGGGTTTTTACTCTGGAGGATTTGCTCCCTCTATTCTGGCAACCAAGGGGAGCTAGGGGTTAAATAGCACTCATCTTTCCTGATCCCACTCCTCTGGGGCTTCCAGCAGGGGGACTGGAGTAACAAGCAGTCAGCGAGGCAGAGACACTGTGAGGTGCACACAAAGGAAGAAGTGCCATTTGCTGGGACGGTACAGGACTGTAGGGAGAAACATGAACAAGGGAAATTCCCCTCCAGATCACACATGAGCAGGACCAATGAAGTAAGAGCATCCCTGCCCCATTTAACCCCCTATTTGTTTGCAAAGGTGAATATGCTCCCTTTTTCCAAGGGTTGGGCACATTAGGAGGTGGCTTTGAACAAGTGTTTGCGTAGCCAAGATACAAGTCTATAATCAACCGAGCTGTGGACCTTTGCTATTTTAGTTCTAGCCACAAAGGATGGTGTCCTTGGTTCAGAAGGTTCCTGGTTCAATTCCTAGTGTGCGAAGTCCAGAAGGTGGCTATCATACTAGAGTACCAGGAGTCGGAGCTGCAGGCTGCAGCTGGCAGTTCAAGCAGAGCTAGGGCATGGGATTAACAATGCAGTCACCACTCCCCAACTGCTCTGCTGTCCCCAGGGAAAGTGGGTGCATACATCAGTGAGAAAGGGCACATGAGAGCCTCACCAAGCAGTTGCAGACAAAGCCTCAGAGCTTGGAGCAGTTCCAGAGGAAGAAGGGATGGTGCCTACTGGGCAATAGGAGGGGGGAGCCTGGAATCCCAAGTCTCCCCTTGGCCATAATCTGCCCACAGCAATGACAGCTTGTTCTTCCTCTCCCTCCCTTCCCCTACTGCCAGGCAGAAGGTAACATGAGTGTGACAACTAGCGCTGAAGGGAGTAATCTGGCTTAGTTGGGGTTTGCATGCTTCCCTCATATTATTGCTCTCCCCCATGAAGCTAGAGCAAGAAATAAGACAGCCCCCTGCTTAGGAAGAGTAAGAAAGTGCTTCTTAGCAAACTTCTAGATGTGCCCCTGTATTTGGGGCTAGGGTCCTCCACCTCGTGGGGGTGCAGTTTAAAGAGTTTGAGAACCAGTGATCTGGGAGGTAGGCTCATATACCTGATGTCACATAGAGGGTGGAAAAAGTAATATGAAATAAGTGGGTTGAAGCCTAGTATTTTCATTAGTGACCCCTGCTGGCTGCATGAGGGAGTAGGATAGAGAGTTTTCCTCAGGAGCCTGCTCTCTGTATCAGTGGTGTTTACCTGGGCCACCTATTATTCCTATGAGGAACTTGGGCACAAAGGAACAAGGTAACTTATGTAATACAGTGAGGCAGTGGCAGAGCAGGGAATCAAACGTGGATTTCCCATGCTGCAGGTCAGCTGCCACTTGGCTATCTCCTCTCCCGTACTTTGAGATGCTCAAAGAGAAGCATGTTAATGGGTATTCCCAGGTTAAGGGAACGTACAACCATGGTCCCAACCCAGGATAGTGGTATGGAGGCTCCAGGGGACAGAGCTTGGCACAGAGATGCAACAACGCCTGGTCGAGAAATCAGAATGAGAGGGGAAAAGAGAGACAGCCATGTCCAGACTGCAGGAAAAGGGCTTTTTCCCTAGGGAACAGCTATTGGGAATGAGAGGCAATTGCATCACTTGGGACTCAAAATCTTTCATTTCAAATCCACGGGTTCAAACCCAGCTAGGGACAGAAGAGGGAGCCATCTGGTGGCTGAGGTGCAACAGGTGGCAAGAGCTACGCTAGTTAGAAGAGTCTCATCACCCCCAGCTATTATTATTGTTAATCTAGCACCAGCAATGTACCTGGCCCTGTATAATCATTAGTTAGAGACAGGTCCCTGCCCTGAGGGGCTCGGAATCAGGGATCCATATGGCAGCAGTGGGGAAAATGCAGCAAACACAAGTCCCTGCTTACAATCTAGGATGGATAAGGGAGGGAGATAAGGTAGAGAACCACAAGGAGAAACAGGGATACCTTGATGAAGTTAAGAAGCTGCAGGCACACAACCTTAGCTTAGTTATAGGGGAGAAGGGGGATCCTAGACACAGTGTAAGGAGAAGTTTAAATGAGCAATCTATGAGGATAAGGAATGGGAAAAAGACTGATGGAGAAGAGGTTTGAAGGTCACGAGGGTGGGATGCACAGGCCATCAGAATGGCTGAACCGACATCTCTCACCAGTGATAAGAGCAGAGACTCCAAAGAACAAGGAGGGAAGCACTCCCAGTGCAGGGGAAGGGGCCCTAAACTCCCTTCTCCTGTGGAGGGAGTAATCCAGAACCTAAGCAGCCAGGGTTGGGATGGTACCTCGATGCTCCAAGCAAAGGGGGTCCTTGCTAGCATTCCTAGGAGAAACCCTAGCTTGTGTGGAAAGAGTCAGTCCATTTCACTTACATGGGTGAATTTAAACCAGTGGGAACATGCCAATGTTGGTTTCAGAAAAGCTTATATAGGGGGTTGAAGCTTGGTTTGGTAGAACCAGGCTAAGCTAAACCGAAACGAGCACTCATGCACGGGGGTGGTACACACTAAATTAGACATGGGGAAGTTCGTAGCTAGCCAAGGCAGTGATACATGTCCCTCTTGTGGCCCCTATAAGGTGCTCTGAGTGGCTGGGGTTAAGATTAGCAGAAGAGAGTGGCATACTATCTCTCTCTATTGGGCTTACGTGGGCCCTGTGTTCCCACAGGATATCAAGAAGGGGGAATCATGTGGCACGGTAGGACTTCCACAGAGCTGACCATCTGAAGTTTTCCTGTTCCATCTGAAGTCTCCCCATTCCCTATCAGTAGTAGAAGCCATGCTTGCAAGCAAACTGTAGTGACAATGCCCTCCCTCCTACGCAAGTGCATAACGAAGACCCATTCCCTTATCACTCCAGTGCGTCCCCTGCACCTGGTAATGGAGGCTGAGGCATCCCCCCTTCTGCTCTTGGGGGTCTGGAAAGATTGGAGGCACTCTCCTGCTCTCATAAATGATGAAAAAGGCAGTTCTCTGTTGCAGGCTGCCACTTGTCACATGGGTCAGAGATCCAAAATTTACGGTGAGACCAAGTTCCCTCTAAGACAGGAGGTCCCTCCTGCCCCCTTGTTATGGCATTCACCATCATCCCCTTATGGCATTCATTATCATCCCCTTCCCTCCATTTCTCCCCTCACCTACAACCCGTACAGCAAGTCACTAGCCTGCCTCCCACCCCCACTATTTGTTCAGTGAACCCCTTTCCTCACAAGCCCTTTGGGGTGGAGGGTCTCTCTTGCTATCTCTACACCCCCAACCCCAGATAAGCTAGTGCCCCTGCCTCTCACAGTTTTATCCTGTGTCTCATGATGCTCATTTTTGTTAGAGCTTCAGCTACTGAAGTCATCAGAATCTCAGCTATCTTTCCAGGAAGAAAGAAGTTTCTAGTTCTCTTAAATGTAAGAGGGAAGAAGAGGTTAGAAACATGACCCTTAAAGGCTCAGAAGTCAGAATTAAAGAATATGAACATTTGTATTTTAAAAATGGCATGGATTCCAAGTCAGTCTCCCGATCTTAGACAAGACCTGGCTTGAGATTCTAGGGGACAGCACTGCTGTCAATATGAAGCACCGAAAGCCATTGGTGTAACCTGAAGAGAGGAAGAAGTGGAGATCTCCCCACTCCTGACTTTCCAAGGGAAGATTCCTCTCCTTAAATTCAGGGTGCTGTTATCTAAATGGCAGGCAGGGTGGGGGGGATCGGGGGGGGTCTGCCTTCCTCCATGCACAACCAATCAAATTGCAAGAGAGCAGTGCTATTATCTTGCCCATCATTTTCAAGAGTAGGAAGAAAGAGAAGGCACCCTAAGGGTAAATGGATGTCAGACAAGGAGGAAGGGCTCCCGGGAGTTATGAAGCAGGATTGGGGGATCCCCACCCCCCAAGATAGACCCTTTGTTACATCTCTGCCCAAAGAAAAGATTCACTCTAGTACCCATCTTAAGAACTACCTGAGTTAGAATCTAGTGATTGGGGGCAGTTTTTTTCAAAGTCTCAGGTACTATACAGGCCAATGTGAAAGGCCAGATTTAGGACACAGGGATCCAATGGGCTGTTGAGAGAGGTGGATTAACAGATCAATCAGGAGCAATGGCTTGTGCCTTGGAGTGTGGCCATAAAGGTCAGAAGTAGGAGATCATACGTACAATAAAAAAGGCCCAACGGGAGCACTCTCCCCTAGCTGAAGGGCAGCAAGTGAGATCTAGGTTAAGGCTCCTAAGCTTCTCCAGTCCCAGCATGTCTTTAGTCCTTCCTTCATTTCCCTCAACTCCCATGTAGCAGACAAGTGGGGAGGCCCGGTGCCCTTCTTTCTTTGCCAGCTGCCCCCAGATGGGCCACTGCTGGGGGAAGGGCTGAGGAGGCCTCCTGACGTGAATTGATCGAAGCGGCTGCTGGCGCCTTATCTCTCTCCCCTTCTCCTGCGGATAGTGTGTGTCCGCCGGAGTCCACGGGGTCGGTGATTAATAGGGGCCATCACTCACTGTCCGGGACAGCTGAAAGGCAGCGGGGAGGGGGTGGCCCTCCCCGCCGCTGAGATAACAAGCAGCAGGAATAATGAGCGGTGTCACTCCACTTTTCATTTTGATGGAAAGTCATTACGGGAGTCAACGCTGCTGACAAAGAACCATGAATCAACTGCTCTGCTATGAAATTAAAATCGAATCACCTTACACCCCCCCCCCCCCATCCGCCACCCCTCCCTCCACCCCACAGCAGCACAGGGGGTGCAGGACAGCAGAGAGGGAGGTAGACCCACATCACGGCACAAGCTGGGCAAGGGCCTGTGGCTCAGCCTCAGGACATTGGCTGAAGGCCAGGATAGGGAAACCCCACCCTGCCACCAACCCATCTCTCCATAGCTAAGAGCCAGCTGGGCTTAAGGGAGCCAAGGCCAAGGGATGGCTTGATACAGGGGCTCTTGCTTTCTGGCTCCTGGCAAGGCAGAGGGATGAAAGAGTTATTCCAGTGTCAACTCCACTACTGCTGTCACTCACTGACCCTGCATGCTGGGCCAATCGCTGGGCTGGGGGTTTACTGGTGGGAGGAGAGGACACATTTACTTCCTAGAATGGCTGGCAAGTTACACGGCTTGAATCCCAGAAAGATATGGGAGGAGGGGTTTGTATTCCAGGATGATGCAGGGTTAGGGGAATTAAGGAATCCCTGCCCTGAGGAGAAAGGTGGGGCCAGTATCCCAGAGCAACACAGTAGGAGGGACTTGTATCGTAGGAACAAATAGTGAGAAACTTTGCCCCAGATAAGGGGTTTGGTCTGAGCAACAGAGGGGAAGGAACCTACTTCCTAAAAATGAGCAAAGGGAATCTTTTCTCCAAGGTAAAGGGTGGAGCCAGTATCCCAGAGCACTGCAGTAGGCAGGGTTTGTATTCTAGAAATGAGCAGCAGGAACCTCTGCACAGAGGCAAAGATGGGGTCTGTATTCCAGAGCAATGGAAAGGGAGAAGCTTGTACCATGGCGAGACTATAAGTAGCCCCAGCCAGCAGGATCTGTGCAGAGTTCACATCAGGAGCCCAAGGTGGTGGAAGAAGGGGAGGTCTCTCTCTTTATTCAGCAATCCCATCTCTGCCACACTGGGCCCAGTGAAAGGCCCAGAGACTCATTAATGAGTGTTTGTGCCAAGAAATATCCACTCATTACACCACGCTGAGCTGCACACCTGCCAGCCCTGAATCAGACTCCTTTTCTGCTCCCTCATGGTAGTGAATGTCCTGCTGCCTCCAGACAGGGAGCCATGCCACAGTGGGGCTGAGGTGTCACAGGGAGGTTCCCATCAGGTTTACGGGCCGCCCACTGTACCGCTTAGAGATGTCCGCTTCAATCTGAGAGAGAGGACCACAGCATCAGCCAGTGGGTATGGGGGGGAACTCACACATGAGATTACTATGAAGAAGGCAACCCTTGGTATGACTAAGAGCTACTCAGGTGTGCATCTAGAAAGTTTATTTCAAAGTCTCAAGTATTATACGGGCCAGTGTGAGGCCAGATTTAGGAGAGAAGGATCCAATAGGCTGTTGGGGTGGGATACACAGTCCAGTCAGGGCCAATCGCCTGTGCCTGGGGGTGTGGCCATAAATACTTAGGCTGGAAGACCATGTGTAATAAAAATGGCCTAAAATAAGGTGCCCTTCCCTGGATGAAGGGCAGTGAGTGGGTTCCAGGCTTCCGTGTGCAAGGTTCTCACCCAGAGCCCCCAATTCCCAAGCTTGATGTGCAGACCCTCACTTGGGGGCCCTCCTCACAGGGATAGAGTGGTCTGTGTGCAAGATTCCCACCATGCACAAGTCCCCTGTCTCTTACCAGTCTCTGCAGCTCCCGAGTTTTCTGCACAAGCAGGTCTAGCTTTGGCTCCAGGGCCCCCTGCTCTTCCAGGGCCTCTTGCTTCTTCTGCACCATCAGCTCCTTCTTCAAGAGCAACAGATCGGCCTGCTTCAGCTTCTGGTGGAGCAGCTCAGTGACGCGATCCACGTACCTGCAGCACAACAGCCAGATGGGGTAACATCACCTTCCTGCATGTTCCCCTTTCCTCAATACCCACCCACCCACCCACAAGAGGCTACACACCAAAAGATTATCCCAGGGTTTGTTCACCCTGTAACCTCCAGGATCAGGACAAGGAGAGAGAAAAATACTTCTTACTGATGTTGCCTCTACTGTCCTATCATTCAGCATCTCCTCTCCTGTAACTAAGCTAAGCACGTGCACGCACCTGTGACTTCTCAACTTTATGAATGTATCCCCCCCGCCCCCCCATGTTCTCTTCTCATTCATCTTCCCTCCCTTGTCTATCCTAGATTGTAAGGGACCTGAGTAGAATTAGTCTCTGATTAAAGATTGTCCAGTGCCAGGTACATTGTTGGTGCTATGTAAATACTTCAGAATAATTTCTACCCTCACCCCCCTACCCGCCCCATGTCACAGAGCCTGGTTCAGCAGCTGCTGTTGAGAAGCGGGGAAGTGAGAGAGCCAGCAGACCTGGGGGAAGCAAGGATCATGAAGAGGTGCTGCATTCGCAGGTTGGTCAACCGGCCAACCAGATCCTGGACAGCTGTCACCATGGTCTCCACCTTTGAGTTGGTCTGGCCCTGCAGGATGGATGGAGCCAGCTGGAATTGGCTCACTGATAGGACGTCCGCTTCTTCGTTCATCTCAATGATTCGCTGGGACAAGAACATCTCCAGCTTGAGAGGGATTTTTTTTTGGGGGGGGAGGGGAGAGAAGGAGAGGCAGGAGATGAGAAACAAGTACAGACCTCCCACCTCCCTGTCATGTAAAAAAAAAAATGCCCCCCTCAATAGCCCTTGAAAATCCTAGGAACGGTGAAGGAACATCCTTGGATAACACTGAGCTTCTGTGGGACAGGGAGGTATTTAAAAGGCATTCAGGGCTTCTTCCCTCCCACAAAACACAGCCAGCGGCAAGGACATAAGCCACTGCACTGCCAGAGGAAGGGTTCTATAGGATGGAGGCAAGTGGTAAGCCTTGGGGGTGGGGGTGGGGGTTATGCTAGGACTGGATTAAAGGGACCCTTCCCCTCAAATCCTAACTCCAGACTGTCAAGGACCAGTTCACCCAGCCTAGGCAGATAGACTGTTAAGCTATGCAATCCCTCAGCCGCCAGACACCAAGTAAAGAGGACATGGGCACTGCAGGGTCTGTATTGTAGGGGGAAAAGGGCCAGTGGGTAACAATAATAATCTTTAATTTTATATAGCGCCCCCCTGCCATGGCACTCTGAGCGCTTTTACATATAAACACAACTTTTAATCAATCCTAACAACCCTGTAGAATAAAGGCAGCCCTGGTGCTCCACTAGCCTCTGCATTTTCTGCCAGCTACTCTACGACATAATCACAAAGCCCATTAAAGGTTCCCAAGACAGAGAGAGACTCAGACTGCTCAAACCTCAATCATGGTGGCCCCCTGGAACAGCAGAGATACAGAGCAGTTGGCTAGATGATAAGATCCCAAGAATGGAGCTTGGAATTCTTTCCAAAGCGTTCAGTCAGGGGCCCAAATTGATGGAGTAACATCTCCCTGCACTTGTGATTTTCCTAGGAGAGTTGGCACTTACAGGTTAAAGGAATGGTGCTGGAAGTGAGAATTCCAGAGTTCTCTTCCTACCTTTTAGAAAGGTAGCTGGTTCTAGGAGGACTGGGAGTAATGACTTCTGGGTTCTATGCACTGGGAGGCTTAGAGGACCCTCAAATAGAAGGGGATAGATTTATCACAAAAATGGTATTGCCACACTCCCTTGCCCCAATACCTCCATGAGCTCATCTATGAACTGATTCCGGGTCTCTGGGGTCTCCAAGAGGGTCAGAGCATCAGGTCCTCGGGCCACTCCATCTGGGACTAGAAGGGGGACATGAGAGAAACACACAGGGTAGCTGGTGATGAGGAACATGCACATATGTCTAAAGCAGTCACCCAAAAAAAAAGAGAACCACCAGTTCAGGCACCCATCCACTCCAGAACAGAGAGAGATACAGGCACTGAGAATAAGGACACTGAATTGAGATCTCTGCTGAATGCAGGGGTCATGAGGCTTCAGACGTCTGGTCCAATGAGCCCCTGGTCTCTGCCCTATGCACAGTCTAATCAGAAGGCAAACACAGCACTGGTGAACACAGACCTCAGAACTCCTGCCAATAATACGTTCTCTGTGCCCTCAAGAAGGCTCAAGTCTCTTTTTCATAACATAGTCTGCATCAACTGGAAAGATACATCTCACGGCACCCTCTAGTGGCTGCATCTTTCCCCTTCTCTACCATTCAGGTGTCTTAACTTGACCCAAGAATCTAACAGGAGGTTTTTCTTCTTCAAGAACAGGAGGCCAGGGCTGCAGGTACAACCCCATGTACTTGGCTTGGAAGATACACAGATTACCTTGCACCTTCCATCTTGCCCCAGGAAAAGTTCTTCTAGACTGGAATACTCAATTCCTACAGATGTGATTCCTCTGGTCAAGATCCCCACTAACAATTCTGAGCCTTGCAACAGGTGCAGGGGCAAGGAGTAACTCAGTTTGAAGATAGGAGGAGGCCCAAGGCACACCCATGTCGGGTGTGTGTGTCAGAATTCAGGGCTAAGGACAGGGACCCGAGTTGACTGCATTGCTGCAATTTGCGGTGATTTTCGCAGAATCAGTCAATCCTGACCATGACCCGAGGGTAAATAGGCCCCTGGGAGATGAATTGTGGGTGGGTGGGGTCTGAAGGCCCTATGTTTGCATGAGGGAGGTGCTGAAATTCCAGAGGATTTGAGTTGTGTTTGACTAGCAAAGTTGTGATTCTATGTCAAACCTATTGCAAATTTGCTTCCCAGCATGCATAGTTATGCAAATCTAGTTAATTATGCAAATATTAATGCTCACGGTGAATTTGCAGAATTTGGCTTCACTGGTTGCAGAAATTAAGATTTTTTGGTGCAGTCAACTCGGGTCCCTGGCTAAGGGGCAGCCTGAGGTTACAATTCACCACAGAGAATCAGCAACCACAACCAAAAAGGAGGGGGGAGCGAGATAGATATGCTTTTTATGCTGATATCTCCAATAGGAGGAAGAGATACCCAAACCAGCAGAAATCACACTCATACCACCTTAAGCAATGTAAGAAAATATGCTTCACTCAAGAAGAAAGGGGGGAAAGTGCCTTGTGCTGCATAGCAACCTGCCACTGGATCAAGAATGGAGACAGACACAGGAGATCAAACCCCCCAAAACACAGGTGGGGGCACACGTTTTTGCCAATAGCATGAGGAATCTGTCCTTTTCTCAATCCTCCATCACTGCTCATATAGCTCATTGGGCCAATATAGTCTTGCTCCCTTCCAGTTCTGATCTCTTTACACAAATGCCCACTCCACTGCATTCAGGGGCAATATCTAGCAGGTTCTCATTGGTTTCAGTGAACCACCTGAATTTTAACAAGCAGTTTACAGGAACCAGTTATCCCAGTCACCACTGTCAGGGAGGGAGGGAGCTGCCTGGGGCCAGCCCACGAGAGGGGGAGAAGCTGCGCCACAGCAGGGTCCCTTTCTCAGACCCAGACTCTTCCTCTGCTCCTGAACTGCCTGGATGGCTAGCTTCTTCACAGTAGTGCTGGTAGCAGCTTCCTTTCACCTGGGCCAGTTCCATCTTGACAGCAGGTGGGAGGGTTGAGATACCATTCCTGAGTCTGTGTTGGAGTCCCCTGCCCACAGGGAGGTGCTTACCCTCGGTGCCAGACTCCACCACTGTGATCTGAACTGTGCTGTCACTTTCATCTTCCCGGTCTATCCCATCATTGCCAACTCTCTGCAGGGAAAGAAAAAAGCATGTCTGTAAAACAAATGGTGCCACCTCACAGACCTGCCGATGGCAGGGAGTGAAGACTGGCTGCCTGCATGAAAGCACCATGATGCAGAGAGAGCTTTGCCAGGCAGACTGGGGAGTGCCCTCATAGCCCGTATGGATACCAAACTCACCTTGGAATCAGGCTCTAGCGAGATCCCCCAGTCAATCTCATCAGCCTGGGCTCCTTCCTCAAGGGAGATGCCATGGTCGACCACCTCCGGGGCAGATGCCAATTCCACCCCAAAGTCTCCCCAATCAATCTGCAAATAAAAATTCATAATGCTCACTGGGCCAATACAGAGAACAATGGATGAAAGAGACATGCTGACTTCACATCTCACTAAAAGAGCCTGTAGCTGCAGAGTCTGCCATTAAACTTTACAGACTGTTTATCCTTCATTACAGGGGTAGGGAGCCTCTTCCCTCCCAGAGGCCACTGGAAATTAGCACAAGCTCTGCAGGTCAAATTGGAATTGAGGACACTTAAGGGGTGTGCTCAGGATAGGGGAAGGAAGAGGGCCAAGATCATAGATCCATCCTCTATTCCTGAAGGCATAGTCTCACCTCCTCTCCCACCTAAGCATGTTCCTTCAGGATCCATGGACCAGGAAAAGCAATTGGAAAGGGGGCAAATAGAAAACAGCCATGGGCTGGATTTGGTCTGTGGACTGGAAGCTCCCCAACCCCAGCTTTATTGCCTTTAAATGATTTAAATTGTCAATGGCCTTTTTGTTTCCAAACAGCCCCCTTCCAGACCTGTCCCTAACACCCTATTTAGTTGAAGCTATCATATGCTAATAAAATCCTAGCATAGCAGTCCCCAAACATTTTGCCTGTGATCCCATTTTGGGACTTGGATATAATCCCGTGACCCCGCAGAGCAACCAATATATGCAAAGAATCACTTGGAATTGGAACTCCATCTTCATCAAAGGTGGGAAGGGGAGTTAGACTAGATAACCACAGAGATCATTTCCAACTCTAGGGGCTTCAATTCAGTATGGCTCAAGTCTGGCTCTCACTTTCTTTAGTTCTGCTGGAGGAAGGGCTCTGTGTAGCTCAGTTTGCTTTTTCCCACCTGCAGAAGCTGGACCAATAAATGCTAGGGCCTTAGGTCCTTTGCTTCTCTTATATTTAGAACCAACATGGCAGCCACAGGCTGGAGACCCTGCTGATTAGCACGGGCATGCAGTGTATCTAAGCAACTCTGTCCAATCCGAGCCGCGTCACTACCGGGACCTACCGCCTCCTCATTCACTAGTTCCGTCACCTCCTCTGTCCTTGGACGCTCCACGGATATGGGCTCCACACCCTTCCTCCATTCATAGATGGTTGTGTTCCCATGTTCCTGCACATGCCTCAGCATTGGCACCACCTGCTCTGTGGAGCTGGAATGCAAAGAGGAGCATGATAGAATCGGGGCAGAGTCTCAATGGACCACAGGGTCGAGTCTTTGCTCCTGTCACGTCTGCTGGCTCTAAATCCTGCTTCAGAGGGTTGAACTACATGATGCGTGTGCCCTGAGATTCTACACTGGCGTTGCAGACAGCATGGGGCCACAGGAGAGCAAGCTGCATACTCTACCTCAGGCATCCTCCACAAGCTCAGCTCAGAGTGAAGAATCTTCCCAGTGCTTGATGGAACTAGAACCCAGCTTAGTTTGCAGATCCTAGGTGGAGCTGGCAGTACTGACGTGGAAACCCCCTCATCTTGTGAGCTAGTCCAATGTCAGCACAGAGCAAGGGAAGCATGGGGCTGCGAAACAGCAGGCCTGACAATAGTCACAGCAGCCTTAACTTTTATCTTCACAAGTCCTAACATATTAGGGCCCTCCTTGGGCCCAAGTCCAACTGCACCAAACCCAACCCAAGTCTGGGCCTGATGCAGCCAGGCTCTTCTAAGCCCATGCCCAATGTGACAGGGTGGCCCCAACCTCCACAGAACATTGCGACGTCACAACACCCTGTTAGAGGCACGGCCACAGTGGAAAAAGAACAAGGCTAATGCGTTCCTCTGCCTCTTTTTGACATGGACCTGCCCCTACAGAGCACTTCAGTATCACAGTGCTTCATAGGGGGTGGGGCCTCCTCTAGCTAGAGAGTTCAGCCTGAGTCACTTGGGCAGGCAGAGCACCTGACTTGGCCCAGGCCCAATCAGACCACTTGGGTTCCATCAAGCTAGGATCAGGTTGCAATACTCTAGATCACTCGCTCTGTTGGGACTCGGAAGTATGGACAAATCTCATGGGGACTCTAGGACCAAGAGGGAGAGACATCCATCCAAAGCAAAGAAAGACCTGGGGCTGCTGGGAGTGTCAGGAGTGAACCCATTTAGAACAGCAATAAATAATAATAATAATAGTAGTAATTAGTGCCATTAAGACAAAGCTTAAAAAGAGCAAAGTGCTTCACAGTCACTCACTCATTGTTCATTACAACATCCCTGGGCAGAAAGCTTACAGAGGAAGCCAGCAGGTACAGGCATCCTGGGTGACACACAAGATATCTAGAATTGTGGGGACAGGAGCTGTGGCGTCTGCCCAGCCAGAGACTCCAGTCTTCATGAGTCTGAACATTTCAGAACCCCCATCCTAATTCTGGGGGTCATATTAGGTGGCTGGGCATCTTAGGTGAACCTGTAGAGTCTAGAATAGAGGGTTTCTACAGTATTCCTATTTTATTGATGGAGAAATGGCCAAGAGACTGACTTGGCCAAGACCATCCAGTGAACCAGGATTTGAATCCCTATTTCCCAGCTACCCAAGTCCCATGGCTGGGCCAACTAGATCGCAAGGAACCTTCAACTGGACCAGCACAGAAAACAGCTAGGAATTCTATGGTCAGCACATTCCAGGGGCAGAGCTTCACTTGAGCTCTGTTACAGCTGCAAGATGGGGTTTTTTGCTCTCCACTGACAAGGTATTAGCAAATTTGGAAGGGGGGAGGAGAAAATAACCCAGGAGCAGGGAAATTCCAGCATCTCTACTTTCACATTAATGGCTGTGGACGACACCACGCCCTGTACCACATTATCCCCAGCAGATTAATGCCCTGGTCTGTCCTACATTTAAACAACTAATCAGAACAAGTCTGATAAAGAAGAAAGGGGGGGAGGGGGGTGTCTTCTCCTCTCCAACTCCAGTGCCTTCCCTGCAGTTACCTGTCACACACAAAACACACGCAGGCCTGGTACAGCTTGATGGCCTCTGAGAGCACTTTGGCACCAAGACCAATCTCGGCGAGCTGAGATGGAAGGTCCTTCACCAAGGCCAGGATCTCCCGGCGCACGGCATCCCCCTGCAGAGAGAAGACAGCAAAGGCATGTTATAGAATGGAGAGTAGGGGAGCGACAGCAGAAGCCCAGGAAAGGGGACACTGGCATCTCTCCAGTCTTCATTTGATTGGGGATGACAGGGCAAGTGGAATAGATGTAGATCAGGGGTGGAAGATTTCCAACCCTTGGACCAGATCTGACCCATGGCTGATTTTGTTTAGCTTCTTTCTAATTCCTGGATTTGGCCCATGAATCCAGCCTCTACATTCAAGCACTGAAGAAGCATGCTCAGGGGGAGAGGAGGGCATGCACTTAAAGATGGGGGATGGACATGGTGAGGATCCATGATATTGAACCTCCCTTCTTCCCCCATCCCAGGCACAACCCATAATGACTTCCATCCCCAACTCCTATCTAGCAGATGGAGTTTGTACTTATTTTCAAAGTGGCCTGCAGGAAGAAAGGTTTCCTCCTGCCATTGACAGAGTCTCTGGAAGTATCTGATTGCAGCAGCAATTAATTAAAGTTCTAGGGAGAGGGTAGGCTGGAAAACACACCGGCTTAAGGGAAGGAGGAAAAGGGACTGTAAAGGAGATGCCACAAGAAGAACGTTGAGGAGGGTAATGAAGTCAAGATTGGGGGCATTGAAGCAGGATGAAAACAACAAAGCAACTGAATCCTACAGGACTTTGGAGGGGAGTGACAAGACATCTACAGGTCAATTAATGGAAACTGACTAGGAATCTAGGAACAAGGAGCCAAGACATTTGCAAAAGTGGTTGTTTTAACAACAGACCCACATCCCACCTAAACGAACTGATGGGTGTGTATATCAGAATCACCTGTTTGCAAACTGGGAGCTAGTGGGGAACAGCCAATGGGCTTGTGTTCAGCTGGAAAGGCACACAAAGTTTCAGGCAGAGGCTGGGGTAAAACAGCAACGCAGGCTGGATACGGCATTGGTTAGGCTCCATCTTAGGCCTGTTTGTGGAGCAGGTATCAAGCAGATTACAGCCTTGCAGGGAGTGCCGAGAGCATTAGAGTGAGATAGGGGCTTAAGACCTGACCAGAGCCCAACATTCAGGTGCACAGTCTGTCCAAGACCCTCAGGGTCAAGCCAAGATGGGCTCCATAGCTGTAGGAGGCCCTGCCCCCTGCAAAGTGCTGGGATATCAAGGTGCTCTGTAGGGGGTATAGCCATATTGAAGAGGAAGGGATGCCTTAGCACCACCCCTTACTGACCACTGTCATGGTGCTTTGTGGGGTTGGTGGAGCCACCCTGACATCTGATCTGGACTCAGAAAAGCCTGATTTCATTGGACTCAGCTGCCCCAAACAGAGCACAAAGTCGGAGATGAGGAGGACATGTGAGCACTCAAGGTGGAGAGAAAGAGCACTGAAGCTCCATCCCCCAAAATCCAGGTGATGGGGAATTTGCAGAGGCTGGTGGGATGGCACAGAATCAGCAGCGCGGGGTCCCCTCCCCCTAAGGAGAGAAGGTGCTTCGGAATGGGGGCTGCTGTTGTGGACAGTGCTCCTCTTGGCAGACAACACTGTTGCTGCTATTTCAGTGGTGCAGGTTCCACTTGCAGAAGCAGCAAGGCCCCCAACACCTTCTGTTCAGATCACCATTGGTCTGGGCTTGGGAAAGCCATGTTTGTTTCCCTGTTCTGCCACAGACCCTCTGCCTGGCCTTGACAGTGTCACTTTTTTCTCTCGGTGCCTCTGTATGATGGGGGTAATAGCCCTGACACATTTCACACAGGGCTCACGAAGATAAACACGGTAAAGATTGGGAGGCTGTTGCGACACTACAGTAACAACGACTGGATAAGTACTACAGACAGATGAAGGGCTTCATGAGGGGAGAAAGGAAGGGGGCTGGGGCTGTCTAAAGAAGAGGGGACTCAGGAAAAGGGATGCGAGGGAGATGCTGCTGAGGGGGAAGATTCCACAGGAGAATAGCAGCCCTAGAGGCTCGTGAGAACACATGGTAGTGGGACTGCACTCAGGGAGGGGACTTGGCCCATGAGGCACTCACAGTGATGCCGTACTGTTTACAGGAGGTGTAGAACCGCTCCCTCATCTCGGTGGCTCCCAGCTGGCACTCCTCCTCCTTGCGGCTGTATTCCTGCTGCAACTGCTGGCACTTGCTGATCTGCTTCTTCAGGGAGGGGATTTCGTAGCTGATGTTCCGTACAAAGAGGCTGGCCAGTTCCACTGATGACAGGGGAGAATGAGTGGTTCAAAATGATTGTAGACAAGCCAGGCCAGCTTTACTGATTTACTGGTGACAGGGCCAGATCCAGGTAAGTGCAGACTGCGTGGCTGCGCAGGGTTGCCCCCTCCCGTCACCCAGAACAATCAGGTCCATGAATAAACGTGAAATGACAACCGGAGTGTGAGAATCACTGGCATAAAATATAGGCTCATAAAGCCTCAATCATGGGGAGGCTCTGCAGTGACTCAGGAGGGGACCCCCACAACACATGGGACCCATGAGTAAACTGGAAATAACAGTTTACATGGAACATAAAGGCCCGCAGGGATTGCAGTGCAGGGAGCTCTGGCCCATTAAAGACATGTGATGTTTAACTGAACATCAAAAATTAATTACAGCAATGTAATATTTCCCTTTTTCTAATGTGTGTATCCATCAAACATTTCTACGTTGGGAAGCGGCCCACACCACCATTCAAACAGGACCACAATTTTCCTGGATCCAACACTGGCTGGTCAGATTCAAAAACTTGTTTCTCGTAATGAATTTTTAAAATTCAGTTTAACCAGATTTGAATACACACCCAAAATTGGATATATTCAACATTTGCTAGTCTGGTTAGTACAAATCCTCTCATCCAAATAACACACCCTGCACCACATGACAAGCAACCAGCCAATTGCAAATTAGAGAATTACCCAACTAAGGAATATGGAATTGATGAAAAATTAATTGATGAATCAATGCAAAAACACAGTTACCCCATGGCAACTGTCACAAATGAGTCTGGCAAAAGAGGACACAATTTTAAAATGCAACTCTGGAAAATGTGATGAGTATTTTAACTATTGTAAGCATTCAGCTTAGCCCTAAATGCCAGGCTCATCTCTACAACACTTTGAACCCACAGATCTCCAGAAGAAAGCAGTATAACTATCCCCATTTTACAGATTGGGAAACTGAGGCACATGGAGGCGAAATTACTTTCACGAGGTCACACCAGGCCAGAGGTGGACTACCACCTACATCTACTAATTCCCAGTGCACTGCGCCTTATCCACTAAACACCACCACCACTCTCGCAAGAGATTCCAAGTTAGAACTGTGCCAGACAATAAACATGTGTGCAGGCTAAAGGGGTGGTCTGCAGCTTCACACACACCTCCCTGTGAACAAACAAGGAGGGTGGCATCAGATGTAATTCTTGCCACCCCTTCAGGTAGCAGAGACGCAGCAGGTTGTTAATTTGTAAATGACTTGCTATGTGTCTGATATAGGTTTGCTCCAGAATAGAGGAGCAGGGCTCCTGCAGAACTTTAAAAGCCTACAAGAGCCCTGTTTCACCATGTCAGAGCCCTGCACAGTCTGGTGGGGTGAAGTGCTCTGCACTGCTCCCCAGAAGCAGCAGAAGTGATGGCAGGTCCTTGAACCACTACCCTGCTGCCACTCCTAAGGACCACAGCACTGCTACCATAGGCCACCCCACCACTGTACCAGCTTGAACATGAGCGACTACCCAATAGTTGGTATGTTCGTATAGCAGGCTGTCAGCTACAAGATGAACTTTCCTGTAGTTTGCGTTACATCTGATGACACCTTAAGATATATACACAAGAGACCCTCTAAGTGGATGAGGGTTCTCTCTTCTGGCTCCTAACTAATCTCCTATCTCCAATGTTGATGTTCAGTCAGTGTAACACCAACAGCAGTTAAGGCCTCTGTTCCTGTGAGTACAGGCAGAAACCAGTGCCAGGATGACGTGATCTTCCTAAAAGGCTCAACAGTTGGGATTGAACACAGGACATTTAAATCTAAGGGTGCTTGCCCACATTACCGCACTGGGAAAATCTAACGAGAAGCAAACCCCCAGCGGGGAAATTAACTTGAGGCTTTGAACGTGGCTGCGTGTTTAAAAGCATCATATAACGTGTCTCCCATTGTTTTCAATCACAAAAGGCAGGGTTGGATTTTGCACCCTGCCTTTCATGATTGAAAACAACGGGAGAGGCGTTAAATGACACTTTTAACCATGCAGCCACGTTCAAAGCCTCACATCAATTTCCCTGCCAGGAGTCTCCTGCTAGTTAGATTTCCCCGGTGCAGTAATGTGGGCAAGCACCCTAAAACTGTAAGCCTGTACCAAATGAGCTAAAGACCTGTTGGCGTGAAGCTGGCAGCACTCGTAAATACCTACGTTCCTGCCACGAGGGGGAGACAGAGCTGCACCACAGGTTAAAACCAGCTTCTCTGTTACCTGCTCTACCAATTAGGGGGGTGCAATTCGTTTTCATTTTTTAAATTACTAAAATGAATGAATAGTCATTCATTTTAGTAATTAAAATACAAAAACGATAGACAAGAGTAATGAAGATGGAGAAACAAAAACTGGTCACCTACCTCGGTGAATTTGTTTCTTCTCTGTCGAACTGTCAGTGATCCGTTGGGTAGCTCTGCGGATGACTGTCAGGAGACAGAAGAAGAAGAAGAAGCTTTTCTGCACACGCGTGGAGCTGCCCGCCATTTTATCCAGTCTATATCCAAGCCGAGGCACGTCTCCACCTCTGGAATCACTTAAAACAACATTAGTGCGCTCCTCCCAAACATTCTACCTGGTCCCCAACTGGGAGTTGTGAATTGAGGAGATTCAGAGAACTGTGCTTCTTTCTTACTAAAACTAAACTGTGTAACTTTAAACTCTCTATTTTTTCTATTTTTTTTTTTATTTTTTTTTACACTACACCCCTGGAGCACTCCCTATCTTGATATCTGCTGTTTGATAGGGAGGGTCGGATCACTGACAGTTCGACAGAGAAGAAACAAATTCACCGAGGTAGGTGACCAATTTTTGTTTCTCCCTCTGTCTCCTGTCAGCGATCCGTTGGGATGTACCTGAGCCCAAATACCCTAAGGGTGGGAGCAAACAGCCCCGGGAGCCTCCAGGACTGCTTGCAGAACCCTCCTGCCAAACGCCGCCTCAGCGGATCTGAACAGGTCCAATTTGTAATGTTTAACAAAGGTATGCAGGGAGGACCAAGTAGCCGCCCTGCACACCTCTGAGTATGACGCTCTAGCTTTGAAAGCGTAGGAGGTCGCTGCACCACGCACTAAATGGGCCCAAATCTGAAGAGGCGGGACCCTATGTTTGGCCTTGTAAGCCTCTATGATGCACTGACGAACCCATTGGGAAATCAGTGTCTTGGAGGCCGTTTTTCCCCCCATAGGAAGGTCTGATGTTGATAAACAAGGCTGAAGTTGAACTGATAGTTCTGGTTCTCCTCAAATAGATTTTTAGAGCTCTCCTTACATCTAAGGTGTGCCACACCTTTTCCCTAGGGTGAGTTGGGTTAGGGCAGAAGGACGGAAGAACCACGTCCTGGGACCTATGAAAAGTTGAATTAACTTTTCGGAATGAACGCCTCGTCCATTCGGAGAGTAACTGACTGTTTGTGGAATAGACAAAAACTGTCCTCCATGGACAGGGCCCCCAATTCGGACACCCTTCGGGCGGAAGTGACCGCTACTAAAAACACCACCTTTAGAGATAGCATGTACAAAGAGACATGTTTGAGTGGTTCGAAGGGAGGGCCTGTAAGAGCATCTAACACTAGGCTGAGGCTCCAGAAGGGGCACCTATGAACTACCGGAGGGCAGATATTTCTAGCCGCTCTCAGAAACTGTCTGATGTGTTTGTGCGGCAAAAGCCTTTTGTCCAAAATGGATTGCAGGACCGAAGAAATGGCAGCTGCTTGACGTGCCAGTGTATTAGGTTGCAATGCCTTCTCTAAACCTTCCTGAAGGAACTGGAGGATGGTCTGTACTCGGGATAGGCATGGGTCTAACCCCCTATCCGTTGCCCAAAGAGTAAACACCTTCCACGTGGCCCCATACGATTTTCTAGTTGCTGGTCTCCTAGCCTGTTGTAGCATAGCTAACACAGCCTCTGAATAACCTGCCCCCCTTAGTGCTGAGCATTCAAGTGCCATGCTGTTAATTTTAGCATCGCGATGGAGTTGCACCATAGAGGGCCCTGCAACAGCAGGTCCGGGCGTAGTGGCAGGGTGATTGGAGCTTCTTGACTCAGTTCCACTAAGTCCGAAAACCACGGCCTCCTCGGCCACCAAGGGGCGATGAGGATCACGTGCGCTCTTTGCTTGATGATCTTTGATATTACCCTGGATAGGAGGGGTGTCGGTGGGAAGGCATATAGTAACCCTTTTGGGCACCTGTGATTGAGGGCGTCTACTGCTTCTGTCTGTGCGTCCCTTGTTTTTGCTATGTAACGAGATGTTTTCCGGTTCTCTTTTGTCACGAAGAGATCCATCTCCGGATATCCAAACCTCGTTGTTAGATACCTGAACACCTCCGGGTGGAGGCCCCATTCGTGTGGATCTATCGACTGGCAACTTAGCCAATCCGCTTGTACATTCTGTACTCCCTTTATATGAAGCGCCTTCAGGGATCTCAGGTTGATCTCCGCCCAGGTGAGTAGTTGTACTGCTTCTTGATGTAGACGACTGGATCTGGAGCCTCCCTGGTGATTGACATACGCTTTTGCTGTTATGTTGTCCGTATACACCAGGACGTGCGTGTTGCCGATGTTGTGGGCTAGGCGTTGTAGAGCTAGCCAAATTGCTGTCAGCTCGAGGACATTGATGCTCAGCCTCGATTCCTGCTGAGACCACAGCCCCTGGACTGCCACCGCTCCCATGTAGGCTCCCCATCCTTTCAAACTCGCGTCCGTTGTCACTACCACTCTTTCCGGTTCCTCTAGAGGAACGCCTGTCTGAAAAGTAGCTGGGTCTAACCACCAGGACATTGATTCTGGTAGGGTTCTTGGAATTCTGACCCACGGATTTTGCCCGCTGGTGAGCTCTCACTGAAAAGGTCTCAGCAGCCGCTGCAAGGGGCGAAGGTGGAATCTTGCCCACTACATTTGCTTTGTGCAGGACACCAGGAGACCCAACAGTTGAGCTAAGCTCTTTAGTCTTGCTCGTTTCTGGAGTCTTAGGAGGCAGATTCTCTGCCGGATCTTGCCCTGTCTTTCTGTCGGGATGTAGGCGACTCCTGAGATTGTATCGATGGAGACCCCAAGATGTTCGATCCTGTGTGTCGGGATCAGGTGGCTTTTGTCTCGATTCACTAGGAAACCGTGCATCCCCAGGTACTGTATGGTTCTGTCGATATCCCTCTGAAGCTTGGTGAGACTCTAGGCCCGTAGGAGGAGGTCGTCGAGGTACAGGTATAAGTGAATCCCCTTCTTGCGAAGGTTCGCCACCAGTGGCACAAGTACCTTGGTGAAGGTCCGCGGTGCTGATGACAGACCGAAGGGAAGAGTTTTGAGCTGGTAATGCATGTTCTGGTAGGTGAAGCGGAGCCACTGCCGATGGGGCTCCCAAATTGGGATGTGGAGGTAAGCGTCCCTGAGGTCCAGGGAAGCTAGCCAGTCCCGTTTCCTGATGGTGCGACATATCCATGCTACCGTCTCCATCTTGAATCTTTGGGTCCGGACCGCCCTGTACAGTCGTTTGAGGTCCAAGACCGCTCGCCAAGACCCTGATTTCTTCGCAACTAGGAAGAGAAGAGAGTAGAGACCCCGCCCCCGCTGGTCTGGGGAAACCGGTTCTATTGCTCCTATGTTTCTGAGCCGCTGCAACTCTTGAAGCACGGCTAAGTGCTTTTGGATGTTGCCTGATTTTGGGGAGATGATGAATGCTTGGGTTGGGGACCTTTTGAATTCTATCTTGTAGCCGGGGTTTACACATTGCAGGACCTAGACATCGGAGATGGACAGCACCCACTCATCTGAAAAATTTTGCAGTCTGCCTCCCACTTCTAAGTCCCCTGCGTAGTCATGCCTCTTGTTTTCAGGTGTTCTGTGTGAAAACCTTTGGGCTTCTGTTTGTCCTGCCTGAAGTTGTGGGCCCTACCTCCTCTACGAGAGAAGAAACGTCCAGGCTGGTCCTGTCTGTACTGATTGTGAAACTTTCTATTACAGCCATATCCTGATCCATATCCCCCTCTGGGTCTGAAGCTGGAGCCACGAAAAAGATGTTTTCTAGACCCCACCTGCTGTAAGTTCTTTTGTTTGGACTGGTCATTGGCATCTGCCAATACCTTTTCAAGAAAGACCCTGAACAATTTAAAGCCCTTGTAGGGGGCAGAGGTGAGGAGGTTTTTTGCTGTATTGTCCCCCTCCCACGATCTGAGCCAGAGTTTGTGTCTGGCTGAGATTGAGTTAGCAACTGACCTGGCCGACTATATCATCGAATCCATGGTGGCGTCGGCTAGGAAAGAAGAAGCCAAGCTAATTCTTGAGGATAAAACCTGAGCTCTCCTATCTGAAACGCCTGGATCCTGTGCTTCTTGTAGCCAAGCCATTAGAGCTCTTAGCCACGCAGGAGGAAATTACGTTTATTCTCAATGCTGTGGAAGGAGACTCTAGTCCCCTTCGCAGGGCATTCTCAACTGCCCTGTCTGTTGCATCCTTGGGGTAGCAGTCCCCCTCCGTTGGGAAAATGGTTTGTTTAGCAAGAGAGACTGCGGCTGCATCCACCTTAGGTTTTTTTTAATAGGGGCTCCTTACGTCTGGACAGAGAATATAAAGAGGTCTGGGTCTTATTCATTCTCTGTCCTTTCTCAGGGTGCTTCCGCCCTTGTAGGATCAGCCTCTCAAATGCCTTGTCTAAAGGAAAACCTGGGTCTTTCCCATGGACTGATGGGATATACTCGCAGTCCTCCTCTTCCTGGGAATCAGAGGATATTTCCTTGGCTGGCTTCTCTACTAGTTTGAGGGTTTTTGCCACTTGTGGCATAAACTCCCCTTTAAGTTGGAAGGGAAAATGCCTGTCTCTGTCCTGAGCCTCCTGCGAAGGGCCCTGCGTATCCAGGTCCTCTATATCTTCCCACTCCAAGTCTGAGTCTGATGCCAACTCTGAAGTGGCTTGGGCTCTAGGTCTTTTTGGTTGGGGCTCATCCCCACTCTCCCCCTCAGACGACTGAGGTGATCCCAGGAGCCTGGCAGCAGAGGCCTGTAGGTGGCGCTTGGGCGCCTTGTTTTTCCCCTTGCGCGGGGCTTTTCCCGCTCTCCCTTCTGAATGGGTTAGTGACAACCCTGACCCCCCCTGGTCTTGGAGGGGCCTTCCTTGCCCCAGCGCCCTGGGGTGAAGCTTCGTGGGGATTTTTCTGTTGAGTCTCTGCGTCCTGGGAGGGGGTAACAGGGGGCAGATCGCTTGGGGGCCCACTCTGTACCTGTGTAAGGCACTCCAGCGCCAGCAGGATTTTATCGAGCCTTGCCGCCATGCCGGATGGTTCTGTCCTCTCTCTCCTCCCTGGGAGGAGGCAGCCTGCTGAGCTTCCCCTGTCTCAGCTCCTTCCATGTTCCGCGTCGTCTGACTCCCCTTGTTGAGCGGACGGGCGGAACGCTGGGAGCTTTGAAGCCGGCAAGGCCGGGCCCTACCCCCGCAAGCGGTGTCAGGGCCCAGAGCGGGGGGAGACTTACTGTGTCGCAGCTCCACGGCAACTAAGCCGCTGGGGTAGGCGACAGCCTCTTCTCCCCGGAGTCCAATTGCTCCCCGGTTCCCGGGCGCTTTGCGCGGCAACCTGGCGGGCCGTTTCAGTGAGACTCCCTTTTTTTGGGAGGGAGGCTCGATGCCCTAATGCCCCGCTTTCTTATTTTCCTTTTCCTTTGCCGAAACTAAGTTCCTAACTGTTTTAATTTACTTTGTCTTTTCAGGCGCTGCTGAAACACACCTCCGACGGCCAAAGGCAGAAAAAAAGACTGGATAAAATGGCGGGCAGCTCCACGCATGCGCAGAAAAGCTTCTTCTGCCTCCTGACGGTCATCCGCAGAACTACCCAACGGATCACTGACAGGAGACAGGGAGAAAAGCGTGTCCATTTTCATTATAAAAATAAAAAATCAATGTAAGAAAAGCCTGCAGATGCGCAAAATGGCTGCTGGACCCGATTTGCACATGCGCAGCAATTTTGAAAATATTTTTTTATTTTAAAATTGTTTAAAAGCCACTGCACATGTGCAAAATGGCTGCCAGACCATCCTGCGCATGCATGCCCTTTCCCAAAATGGCACCAAATTCTGGGAAAGGATATGTATGCACAGAATGATCAGGCAGCCATTTTGTACAGTGCACAGCGATTTTAAAAAAAATGTTTCTTAATATCTTAATAAAAAAAACAAAAACAAAAAAAGGAAATGTTTTTTTAAAACAAAGGGTTTTTATGTAAACAAAAACAAATGATGTGGCTGCTGCACACCCCTAGCACCAACGATTGCTTGGGACAGGAACAGAGCTTACTCTAACCTACTGGTGCCGAATGGCCGCTACATTCCTTACCCAGAGGGGACTCTATTTCAGCACTGGATGAATGGCTGAGACTAGAACAGGCTTTGGGGACCGAGAGAGGAGATAAGAGGAGCTTAATAGAAACTAGTTCCTTTATAGCACACTTGAAACAGGGGCTTCAGAGCTAGACCACCACCTGAGAGCCCAGTTATCCTTTATATTTACAGACAATTATTTTGGTCAAAGCATCATGTCTTTCAGTCAAATATAAAGACTATGTTCCATTTCTGCGTAGGTTCCTGTCACACTGCTTTGGTGGTATAAAGTGGCTGTAAAAGCAATAGATCTCATCAGAGAGATGTCAGAATTTATTTATTTATTTATTTATTTTATAAATTTCTACCCCGCCCCTCCTGCCATGCAGCTCGGGGCGGCTTACAATATTAAAACATATAATAAAATTTTATTATTTTTTTTAAAAACACCATATTAAAATATTAAACAGGGCAAAAAAAAAAGATCAGTGTAAATTAAATAGGTGGGGGAACTAAAACATTCCCCTACCCCTCCCTCCCAAAGGCCTGGGCGAACAGCCAGGTCTTACAACTACGCCGGAATGTTAATAGGCTAGGCGCCAGGCGAGCTTCCTCCGGAAGGGAGTTCCAAAGCCGCGGCCCTACCACCGAGAATGCCCTCTCCATCATGGCCCCCCGCTTAACACGGGGGACCTCCAGGAAGGCACCCCCGGCGGACCGCAGGAGCCGCTCTGGGGCGCGAAGGGTGAGGCGGTCCCTAAGGTAAGAGGGGCCGAGACCGTGTAGGGCTTTATAGATCATCACCAACACCTTGAACCTGGCTCGGCACGCTATCGGCAGCCAGTGCAGAGCTCGGAGCACCGGTGTAATATGCTCCCGGCGGCCCGTCCCCGTAAGAAGACGAGCCGCCGCATTCTGCACCAGCTGCAGCCTCCGAGCCAAGAACAAGGGAAGCCCCACGTAGAGCGCGTTGCAGTAGTCGAGCCTCGAGGTGACAAAGGCATGGATGAGGGAGGCCAGGCTGGGCCTGCTCCCAACCAGATCTGTCTGCAGTCCCAACAGGAAAGGCCTCTAGGGGTCTAGCAGCTGAAGGGAATATTCATCTATGCCCTGCATGCCACTAAAACAGCTGAGCCACGTGGGGAGGCCACCTTACCTAGATAGGTGTTATCCTTCTCATACAGCAACACAATCTCCTGCCAGTCCTGAAAGAGAAAGAGAAAGCGGGACAGGCTGAGAAAAAGCAACACGGGAAGGAAAAAGATCACCTCAGTGTTTTCCTATGTGCTTGGGGAAAACCCATGCATGTTTGTGTGCTAAGCCCCCGACGTGCAGGACCCTGAGCATCAGGGGATTAGCACACAGATACTAATGGGCTTTAGTGCTGGGAGTTTGACGCTACAAGGACGATTTTATTTTTACTCCTATTTTTACCCCTGAAGCATCCAAGATGTCCACAACTGGAGGCAGGTACCATGGGGCGTTCTGGTGCTTGGATACTATAATTATATAGCGGGTACCCAACAGAAATTTCCCACGTCAAATTGGTATTTTGGGTATTTTCTGACATGACGCTACCATGGGTAGCCACACTGTACCCCATTACAGGATTAACTCTGGGTTGTAAACTGGGCTCCCTGCCAACTCTCAATCCAGAGTTAACTCTGCCACAGTCTGGAGCAGCCATTCCCGAACCAGGGTAGAGCGGTCCATCACGTATGATGGCCCACTCTATCTAACTCTGGCCAGCGGCTGGAGCTTTTCCAGGCGGGCACGACAGCCTCATAGGCCGCTGCACCCGCCTGTCAGGGAGGGGGCCATCCCGTGCTGAGCAGCGTGGGGGTGGGGCCGTGAGGACCATGTCCGCACATCGCCCCCTTCCCAGCCCCTGACACATTTGTTCAGCAGTGGGGCCAGATCCTGCCCGGGGTGAGTTCTCTCACCCCAGGCAGGATCAAAGCATGGTGGCAACTTGCACTGTCATGTTTGAAAATACCCTCTGAAGGTTTTGCAACCTTCCCCTTAAGTGTGGGGGCACAGTTCACTTGTGAGAGTTATCTGGATATTTTTATAATTATTATTCCTACTTAATGAGATTTTTCAAACAATTACAATTTGCAGAAGTATAACATTTATTTATTCATTCAATTTTTACCACACCCTTCCCTCAAAGGCTCAGTGCAGCTTACAAAAATATAAAAATATAAACATTAAACAAACATATAACATATAAAAGCAATTTTAAAACCCCTACAACCTCATTCACCAACCTTCTCCCTAAACCCTCCACCTAATGACACCCAACCCTATCCCAGCCTGCCAAATACCTGGCAAACAAAAAGGTCTTACATCTCTTCTGAAAGGTAAGCAGGCTCAGACTCGAGCATGAGCTTAAACATCAAGGTAACAGAAGTTTTCATTTTATAACATTAAAAAGATTCCATATTTTTATTCTGGCAGGTGTGACATTAATAGAAAGGAAACTGTTCATTACTATGTTCATGGTAAATTTATTTTTCTATGATGTAATGCCATTGGTCACATTAGTGGGTTTTGCTGCACATAACTGAAGAATGGATCTCATATTTTGTGGAAAGTCTGTGACTCATTCTTAAATCTGTAGGTCCAGCATTCTCTATTTATTATGAACCAGATAATTTGTAGTCAGTTCTTTGCTGTGGCAGGCCTCTCAATGTCGAACTCACTCCCCCCAGATGTCAATCTCAGTTCTTTCCTCCTTACCTTTAAAAAGCACCTGAAAACTTATTTGTTCTCCAGGTGCTTTTAGGATTCACTGCTTGTTCTCCTTAACGTGTTTTGTCCTCCCTCTTTATCTTCCCTTCTTAAATTGTTTTTAAAATGGATTTTAGATTGCTATATTGTTTTGTGAAGAACTCTCAAGCGCCATTTGACGGTGGGGTGCTATAGAAGTAAAAAATCATCATCTTCATCATCAACCAGGATTGGAGGCAGTTTTTGTCTGTTTGCCTGCTAGAAACAATATTTTTATTACGAGAATAGAACTCACTCTGCAAATTCCCAGGAGTACTTCTTATGGGATGAACCCAATATCTGACCTTTGAATCACATTCTTGGAATGTCTTGGATACATTTGTTTTTTTTAATAAAATTGCTCCCTGGATATTCATAGTTTCCTGGCCTGAGAGAAACTGGACCCCAAGAATTAAAGGTTCCATTAGTCCCATTAACATCCAGTCCCTACACCACAATTTATACTCTCAATCCTGCCCTACTCACCTTCATACGTTGGGAAGAGTAGCGACCAAAGATGTTTTTAGTGGAGGCCTCCGTCCCTTTAAGAATCTCTACAATCCTCAGGCAGTGAAAATAGTGAATGTCTGCAATCAGAAAGAGTTAGAATGTCAGAGTCAGGGAGGTGGTGGGGACTTGCTCAGAGCTGAGGGGAAAGGTGAAGATCTATGGCATTGTACCCTAAGGGCTTGAGAGAGCAAGGGAAGGTGTTGTTGGCTCTCTCTCTTCTCACCCAGTTTAATTAGCGAATCATGCTGAATTCTTCCGGTAGGATTTCCCACATCTTAGGAAATAACCTTTGGCACTTAACCTGACTTTACCCACCTACAGTATTGAGGTGAACACAGGCACCTTGGTGGGATTATTCAGTCCTCAGAAAGTCAAATGCAGCCCAGCCATTATGATCATGGCTCCATGGTTAGGGTGCTAGCATATGATTTAGGAGATTTGGGTTCAAATTCCCACTGAGCAAGATTTCAGTGACCCAAGGCTGCAATCCTGAAATGCTTATTTAAAAATCATTACTCCAGAGTAAGTGGCTTTAGGATTGCACCCTCAAGTCTTGTTTGCATCTCAATTCCCCCATCTATAAAATTAGAAGAACAGCCCTGCTGTGTACTCACAAGATCCAGAGAGAAGCTGCTTGATTTCCTCGCTTTCTGGCATATCCTGGATGGCTGCATTGATCTTCTCGCGTATGGTGAGCACATGGCTCTGCCATTTCAGGTTGCAGTGTCTCCGGTCCACCAGCCAGTCTGCAGCAGAAACACACAGACATTATACACCCTGCAGGAGCAGTATCCCCAAGGACGAGCAGGACACACCTGGGCAAGGTGGCCACGAACTAGGAAACCAGAGGATGGGAGCCCAGGAAAAGACTTGCCCAACAGCAGTAAGAGACAGAAGAAGCCCAGGGAAGGGTTTACAGAACGATCCATGGAGAAAGGAACATCAGCTTGGTGATAGGTTTAAATAAATTGCACACAAGGACGGAACACTGTATTTTGGAATGTTTTTGTTGGAGAAGGTAGAATGGTGGTCCTGATTCTGTAAGGACTTACCACAGACCTGCAACCTCCTATACTCCCCACTCCCCATACTGAGAACTGGGTCTCAAGGTCATCAGTTCCCTAGAGTTCTTGCAGTACGCAATGCCTCCATATGTTTTCCAACAAGGGAACAGATACACTCTTCCTTCCTTTTTATCAGGAAGATGTTAAGAGCTGGGTTCGTACCTAGCAACTTGCTGGTCTGTATGTCAATCGGCAAATTCTGGTAGTCCTGTTAAGAAACACAAGTGACAATGAATGTGCATAACTGTGCATAACCTTCAGGGTGAATAAAGCCCAATAAATAAATATTGCTAAATGCTAGCCTGGAAAGTCCCCTGCTCCCATCCTACAGCATCCACCCCAGCATTTTAAAAATTATTAATTATTATTATTATTATAGCACTTTCAGCATTCAAAGTGCCTTATAATTCACATCTAGTTCTTCCCAATAACCCTGTGATCATTCCCATTTTAAAGATGAAAAATTAAAGGTGTAAGAGTGATTTGCCCAAGGCCACTTGTTGAGTTCATGACTAAAGATGGGATTTGAACTGTGGTCTCCACTCCTACCAAATCCAACATCTTATCCACTTGGCTACATTGGTTCTCCCTTCCAAGCCAGAGTGGGCCAACAAAGGCACTCCCCTGCTATTAAGATCACTCTTATTCTGACTCCTAGTGGATGAAATGGTCTCACCCCTTTGATTTTATTGGTAGAAGACAGGCAAAGAGTCGGCAATGCTGCGATACCAAAAATGCCCAGGCTCTTTCTTCTTATTCAGACATAGGGAAACCAAACCAGGTTGCCAGGTTATGCTTGGTCCCAAACCAGTCCCTTTCTCTATTTGGCCACACGCTGGTCAGCACTCTCAGTACCAAAGCACAAACAGTTGTGCTTATGACCTGTTTGAGCACTTCTCTGAAGCAACCAAAGTTGGTCACTGTCAGAGACAGGATGCTGGACTAGAACAATTTTCCCATCTGTCAAGCAAGTTCTTAGATAATGACTTCACGGTCATTCGACAGCAGAAAGAACCAAAGACAGAGAAATGGTGGGGCACCTCACCAATTGGCAACTTTATCCAGCACATGCTAATGAGCCAGCAACTAATACCTAACATCATTTTGCCTTTTGCTAGCATACAAAACAGAGGACTACAAAGCCTTTTTACACATCAAAAGCTCCACCACCAGATCAGTATCATTATTCCCACTTTATAGGTAGGAAAACAAAGGCACAGAGCAGGCCAGTCAAACAGCAAGACAACATCATCTCCTGGGGAAAAAAACCTAGAAATCTCTGCTCTATCTTCTCTAGAATCTCCTTCCTTCGTGTCTCTCCCACCACCCAGCCAAGACCCTGCAGTGTTTATGCCCTGGGACAGAATGACAAGAGGGGATTCTGTGCTAGAGCAAGGGATATGGTAAAGGACACAATTTTAACATATGTTGTTAACATGTATTAAAGCATGGTTGTTGTAGACAAGCTACCACATTCTGAAAGCCACATTAGCTAGCCTGGTACAGAGCATAGAGTTCCCACTGACCAGTTAACATGCGTTTAAACATAGGGATAGCCTGTCTACATAACGTTTTAACATTTCAGTCACCATGCTGTCTAATGCATGTTGAAATCACACCCTCTTATGCCTCATAGGTGAGCCTTTTTGAAACTGATTATGAAGGAGGTTTGTAGATCTAGCTCTAACTTGATATCTATTCATATTTAGGGATTAGGGAAGCTGGGGGGAGCACTCATGTGTACTTGTGTCCCTGGCGAGGCAACACTACTATGCCTCTCGGGTTGAATCCTACTCTCGTGACCCCCGCCACCTCTTCTCCACCTTTGATTCCCTTCTCAAGCCCCCCTGCGCCCCTCCACCCTCTTCCCTTACTGTCCAGGATCTCGCGCCATTCTTCACCTCAAAGATTGACAAGATCCGCCAGGACATTGCTTCCCACCCGTCTCCTCTCCCTGCTCCTCCCCCCTCTCCTCCTGCCTCCCTTGAGGAAATCTCCTCTTTGCTCTCTTCCTCCAACCCCTCCACCTGCCCTCTTGACCAAATCCCCTCACGCCTCCTGACTTCCATTACTCCCACTGTCGTCCCCCACTTTTACATGTCATTAATCTCTTCCTCTCCACTGGCTCCTTCCCCTCCGCCTTCAAACATGCCACTGTCTCTCCCATCCTCAAAAAGTCCACCCTCAACCACTCTAGTTAGTGGCCGGTCTCCCTCCTACCCTTCGCCTCTAAGCTTCTGGAATGTGTTGTCTACTCCCGCTGCCTGGACCTCCTCTCTGACAACTCATCCCTGGACCATCTCCAATCTGGCTTCCGCCCCCTTCATTCTACTGAAATTGCCCTTGCCAAGATCACCAATGATCTACTTGTTGCTAAATCTAAACGTCTCTACTCCATTCTTGTCCTCCTTGACCTCTCTGCTGCCTTTGACACTGTTGACCACTCACTCTTACTGGACTCTCTTCGCTCCATATGCTTCTGCGGCTCTGTCCTTGACTGGTTCTCCTCCTACCTCTCTGACCGCTCCTTTAATGTGTCTTTTCCCAATTCCAACTCCTCCTCCCTCCCCCTCTCAGCTGGGGTCCCCCAAGGCTCTGTCCTGGGCCCTCTCCTCTTCTCTATCTACACCCTGTCCCTTTGGCAAACTCCTTGCCTCCCACGGCTTCCAATATCACCTTTATGTTGACGATACTCAACTCTCTCTCTCCACCCCCTCTCTCTTCCCTTCTGTCCAAGCTCAAATCAACTGTCTCTCTGATATCTCCGCTTGGATGTCCCAACGTCAGCTCAAGCTCAAAATGGCTAAGACTGAACTCCTTATCTTTCCTCCCTACCCTTCCTCTTCCCTGTCTATCCTATCCATCCCGTTCCCCAAGCCCGTAGCTTGGGCTTCATCGTCGACACTCATCTTTCCTTTAAACCCTACATCGACTCTGTTGCCAAGTCCTGTCACGTTGCCCTCCACAACATTGCTCAGATTTGCCCCTTTCTCTGTCTCCTCAGCCAAAGCCCTTGTTCACGCCATGGTCACCTCTCGCCTAAACTACTGCAACCTCCTCCTTACTGGCCTCCCCTGCTCTCACCTGCCCCTCCTTATCTCCACCCAGAACTCTGCTGCTAGGGTCATCCACTCAGCCCATCGCTTTGACCACGTGCAGCCTCTCCTCTCCTCACTGGCTCCCCCTTCCCTAACGCATCCTTCACAAACTCCTGGTATTCACTTACAAATCCCTTCACAACCTGGCTCCCCCCTTACCTCTCAGCCCTAGTCTCCTTACACACTCCTGCACGCGCTCTCCGCTCCTCCTCTGTCCCCTCCCTCATCTCCCCTGCTCCCCTAACCGCCTTCGTCCCTTCTCCCTTGCTGCCCCTCATGCCTGGAACTCCCTCACTGCCCACATCCGCCTCGTCCCCTCCCTCCGCACCTTCAAATCCCTCCTCAAAACCCACCTCTTCCTCGTCGCCTTTCCCGACGCCTGTGAGAACTTCCCTCTCAATATTTACTGTCTGCCCAGCCCAGTGACTCCTGCCTAACCGCAACCAAGCCAAGCACGTGCACCTGAGACTTTGCATCTGCTTGAATGTAATTTATCCCTTGTCTCTCCCTATGTCCCCTCTCCTTGTCTTCCCCTCCGTGTCTATTAGATTGCAAGGGACCGAGTCTATCTTATTGTTCTGTAAAGCGCCAGGTACACAGCTGGCGCTATACAAATGCTTATAATAAATAAAATAATTAATAACAACAATAATAATAATAATAATAATAATGTCATTCTGGCTGGGGAGTACTACAAAGATAACTTGCCTTGCTAGGGAGGGGCATGTCTAAGGTGGGAGGTGCTCTGTTGGGGGAGGGGGGAGACACATGACGGGGGGGGGGCTACTTAGGGAAGGCCCTGTCCTGAAGAGGGAGAAAAAGACTAGTGGTTGCCTAGTAACCCGAACCCAGCGAGCGACTCGCTCTACCCCTCACCCTGTTCCCACCTGCATCGCTTCTGACTCGCTTCCATCCACACAGCTTCCTCCTGCTCCGTCCTCTCACAACCCAGCCAATCCTCGGCGACGCATAGAGCCCACACAACCAATTGGATTCACGTACTGGCCCACCTCCCTGCCCAATCAAAAGCCGCTTTGCGGAGGTAAGCTATGTCAACGTGCCCAAACTCTGATTGGTTGAAGAGAACCAACCAATAAGATTGCGGCTGAGCACCCAGGACAGTGGCAGCCCTTCGCCAACAGGTGGCTCCCAAGAGCCATCAATACAACCGTAGCCTGCAATTTATTGTGCGCATGCACATAGAAGTCGAATCTCAGAGTTACTGACTTCCTATCCCAATTGCAGCAGGGGCACCCTCTTACAGAGAGTATTGCAATGGATTAGAGCAGGGGTGGGGAACCTCAGACCCGGGGCAAGTGTTTATGTGGTCCCTTTCCAGTTCCTGGATCTGCCCCTGGGTCCAGAAAAACTGAGCTATGGTTAAGTGAGCAGAGAGGTTAGAGCATACACACTAGGATAGGAGACAGATCCATGGCACGAAACCAAGAAAAAGAGGGTCCACTCTTTTCCTTGTGCACTGGTACGCCAGTCCCCAGCTTCGCTGCGTGCCTTTGGAGACTACTAATTTCCAAAGTGGCCCAGGAAAGGAAAAAGTTCTCTACCCCATTAGAGATTATGGTCACAAATCTCCCCAAGGGGGGTAGGACAGTGATGGCCAGCCTAGCACCCCTACTCTTGGTTTAGATTGGAATGCAATAAATATTTAATGGGGGGGGGAGGAAAATTAATGACATTCCAATTAAAACGTTCTTGTCCTAGCATCAGACAAAAAACAGAGTTAACCCTTTCCCCCACACCAGGTCCTGGAGTCTTCAAGTATTAATCTCAGGGTGCTTGTTCCTGTGAACAGTGGGGGGGAAAATCATAAGGAATTTTCCCAATTAATATGATCTCATCAGCTTTTTGTTAGCTTCATGTATTCCTGGAAGCTCTCTAGCAAAGGGATTAGCATGTGCAATTTGATACACCTGCTGGGCCTTATTGTCCAACTAGGGGCAAACTCCTTGTTCCATAGTAAATGAGTTTCAGAGTAGCTCATCATGTGATGAAACAAGCCTCCAGGAATCTGTCCAGCAGGAGTTGGCAAGCCTGCACAAACCTGAAATAGCATTTTGCCACATTTTTCTTTCCCCCCTTCCACCAGCTGTGCCAAGCTATACACAAAGCAAGCTATACACATATTGAATTATACACACACAAAGAGAGAACTATACCCGTATGCTTGCATGCATGCTAACTGCTGAGCTGTGCACAAACAAAGCTATACATTAAACACAGTCTAGTTGTACACATGCCGAGTTATATGCACATGCACAAAAAGCTATACATGTGACCATGCACCCATGCTGAGCTATATACAAAGCTATACACACACCACATACACACAGAGCTCTGCATGCACACTTGTGCACATGCTGAGTTATACACACATGCTATATACACACACACTCACACACATGCTGAGCTATACACAAACTAGCACAGTGTTATACACACACAGAGCTATACTCATAGTCGCGTACATGCTGAGACATAAATATATGAATGCACAGACACTGAATTATACATTCACATGCACTGAACTAGTAGTACAAATCAAATCCATACTGAGCTAAACATAAGCATTTTCATGCATGCCAACACCCCAGCTTATGCATACACACAGTGCACACAGGCACACCCTCACCCCTGCACATACACAAACAACCCCCCTGGGTACCGGCTAAAACTGGTATCCATCAAGCAATTGTTTCTATGGAGCCTGTCTGTAGCCCAGGGCTCAGACTGACCCCTTGATCACTGCCACACATCATCCTGCAATGACGTTGATTGCTCCACTGCGATTGGATGTGTCTCTGTGATGGATGAGCCAGGCATCCCACTACCTCAATCTTCCTAGCACCATGTGTTCAGCCCCCAGGTGGCTGTGGCATTTCACCTGTCAAATGTGGTGTACTTGAGTCTTGGGGCCTGGGATAGCTGGACCTCAGCAGCACTGGGAGCTTTATTGCAGAGATGGGGAACCTCAAGCCTGGGGGCCAAATATCCACAGATAGTTTTTAGGTGGCCTCTTTCCAGTTCCACGTACCGTGGATCCAATTCCTACCCCCAAGCACTGAAAATCTGAAGTCAAGGTAAGGGAGCAAAGATGAGGGCAGGTACACAATTATAGGAGATAGGCCCATGGCACAAATCCATGATTTGGCCCCTCTTCTTTTTGAGCTAATTCCTTAAGCACACCTGCCACCAACTTCTACAAGGTTCTCAGAGCTTGTACTAATTTTCAAAGTGGCCCCTGGGAAGGAAAGGGTCCTTCACTCCTGCTTTAGTATGTATTTTTAATAAACTGAACTGAACTAGTGGAAGAGGAGAACGAAGGGGGCAGGCCTATAACTAAGGCAGGGCATGGGGGTACTGCTCCCCCCATACATTTTGCCTTCTCCCCTGGAGAAATAAGATGTGTCCTCTTAATATTTTTAGTCGAAGACTGAACCCCTCTGCCCCCTGCCATGCAGTCTGACACCCCACCCCAACTGCCTACTGAGCCTCATTCCAATCTCTTAGCTAGAGGGCCTGAAAGGGAGGCAGACTGGAGCACCTAGAGGTGGGACAAGATTGACATGCCTTCCAGCAAGTGGTAGAGGGCACCTTGAAGACTCCCATTGAGGGGGAAAGCCCCTTGGAGACCCTTCAGCTAATCCTAGTAGCTACCGTCAACTCGAGTGTGTGTGTGTGTGTGTTAATGGTTAATAGAGACCCCCCTGCTTCCACACCCCAGTCATGAAGTTCACAGCCAGAATGGCCTAATAGAGAATAGGTTTGTGGGCTAGGAATCAGGAAGACCCAGAACTCCTTGTTATGGAATGTTGTGGGCCCCAATAGTATGACTGGGTTCAAACAAGGATTAGATACAATAATAGAGGGTAGAGCCATAAATGGCTTACTAGTTGTGAAGGATTCTGCACCTTGATGCAGCAGCAAAAGCATGCCTTTTAACATGTCACCAAAGGGGAAGGATTGTGGAACTTTAACATATTGTGAATTATTAAATATGAAAAGTTTATAATTATCAGTAATATGTGTATTATGTAAAAAGCAATATTCTTGACATTTCAATATGTGTGTATAATTGTAAACCAGCCATGTTTGGTGTAATTTTAATCCTTGTGGAACACAGAGTACAATGGTGTAGGAATGATGTTGCCTGAAGCTGTGATGTAAAAGGATATAAAATCTAATTTACATGAGTCACTGAAACAGTTTTGGAAGCCAAGCCAGACAGATTTTATTAAGGTAGACAGATCCACAAACTGATGACATTGAGCCTGTAACAAGGACAAAGGGGCTAGGAACAGTGTGAGTCTGGGGGGGAAATGTTAGAATGAAGTGGATCAGGATGGTGGACACAGGCCAGGGGAGGGAAGAAAAGAGCTGTCCAGTTCAAACACCATTTCACTCTGCACAGCTGCTGAGTTTGTTGGGAATTAGATTGTAAGCCACAGGCAGGGACCACGTCTAATTCTATGTTCTGTACAGCACCAGGTCACACTACTGGCGGTATATAAATATCTAATAATAATAATAATAATAATAATCCTTATTGCACAGAGACTGATCAGTTCTTTTCTGGGGTTATGTCGCCAGTAACTGAGTGGAAGGCAACCAAAGTATTCAAAGAAGATTATTCACCCAAAAGCGATGGCTAGAAGGATGCTGCTTGTGTTGTTGCCTCTGGCAGTGTGATACAGGGAGGTGTGTATGGGGGGCTGGATCTTGGGGGGTGGGGACACAAAGGAATAGGGAAACTACACCTATGGAGTCCACCCCATGCTCACTATTGCCATACATTGTCCTGTCTGGTGGTAGCGCAGGAGTGGAGTGTGTGTTTCTTTTCTGAATTGTTGTGAGGCACCCTGAGCCATTTTTGGGATAGGGCAGGGTATAAAATGAAAATAAAAATAATAATAATAATATATAATATTTCCTCAATATAATATATCTTCATGGGAGTTTAGGAAGAGCCTGTGTGAGCCACACCATTATCTAAGTTCTTATGTAGTCTACTTGGCCAAGGCATCACACAGAGTCAGGAAGACAACATAAGGAGCTGCCAAGCTAGGTCATACCAATCATCCATCTAGCCCAGTACCCTGTCTCTAACAGCAGTGCTGGTTCTAGGGAAGTTGGGGCCCTATGCAAATGGTAATGTGGTCTAACAAAGTACAATTACCATTATCTATTTCCAAGTAGAGATCATCAATGAAGGCTACAAATGCAGTCTCAGTGCCATGTCCAGGACAAAATCCTGACTGACATGGATCCAGGAATCCAATGGCATGGAGATGCACCTAAAGCTGCAAGGCAACCACCTATTCAGTAATCTTCCCTAAAAAGGGAAGAGACGGGGCAATAGTTGGCAGGGGAGTCAACATCAAGAGATGGTTTTTTTGAACAGGAGACTAACAACTGAAGTCTTGAGGCCTGCAGGGACCCTGCCCTCCCAAAGGGAGGCATTGACAACCCGAGCCAGTGTCTCTTGGCTAGCTTTCACCAGCCAGGACAAGCATGGATCTAGTTCACAACTGGTTGCCCACCCACGCCAAACACAGCCTCTGCATCAGTGGGCGAGACTAATGAAGTTGGCAAATCAGACAAGACAGAGCTTCCCCAAACCCAAACTCTGACTCTGCACCCAAACTGGCAGTTCCCAAGTTGTGCCAAACACAAGCAACTTTATCTGTAAAGTAGGTGGCAAACTTGTCACAGCGGGCAGCTATTGACTCTAGCTCCGGATGGAGACAACTAGGATTTAATAAGTTATTCACCACCCAGAACAGATCCACTAGTCTGTGCTTTCATACTCATGCTGTCATTTCCAGTTTATTCAATTAGACATCATGTATGTATTGAGAGATCCCTGTGCATGAGGCCCTGTGCAATCACACAGTCTGCACTATCCTTGGTTCTGGACAGTGTGGATGTAGGGGGGAACACATAATGTCTTTACAAAAAAATGTAGCTCTCATCAGCCCTCAAGATCACAGTATGAAGACAGGTGAAGAGGCAGGAGATGGAGGGTACAAAAACTCCAGAGGTACTATGTGCTTGCTTCATTAACTATTGTCGACATAAAGAAACCAGCCACATTCAAACTCCACAGCTGAGCTCTCTGGTTGGCCAAACCAAGGGCGAATTCACACGTGCAGCAATTATCTGGATTTTAAAAAACTGGTTCTCAATAGTTCGCTGTTAACAAGTCCTGTTGCATTCACATGCATGCCATACCGATTTTAAGTACAGCGAAATAATGCATTCAGACCTTCTTGTAGTGCGTGCTTACCCGGCTGCTCAGTACGGTTCAGTTACAGGAAGTGGCCTGTGGGGAGCCAGAAGGTTGCTACTTTGTAGCAAAGTACAACTTTGCTACAACCTTTGCTACAACCTTTGCTGCAACTTTGCAACAACCTTTGCTACAACCTTTGTAGCAAAGGTTGCTACTTTGTAGAATCAGGGAGTAAAGAGGGAGAGCCTGAGGCTGCTGGAAAGAAGCCCCTCGCATAGTGAGGCGCGCTGCTTCTCTCCCTGGTTTCTTTCCGGTATCCCGCTGCTGCTACTGCTGCAGCACTACGGTAGAGGCAGAGGCAGATGATTGAAAGTCCCTTGGCGGGAAGAACTTTTTTTGGGAGAAGCATGGAGGGGAAACATGGAGGGGAAGAACTTTTTTGGGGAGAAGCTGGCTGCAGCCTGCACCCAGCGAGGCAACTACAGGGCTCCAGCTGGTCTCACTGCTTCCGGTAGGGGCAGGAGTAAAACAGCGCACTTGGAAGCACGGTTGCATTCACATCAGAAAAGATTACACACTAGTTAAAACCAGTACGATGTTGCTTTCACACTGCTGTTAAGTGCGGATTTATTGAAAACGGACAGCAAAAAGGTAGGTTTGAGTAGCTTTTCAACACGCATTGCTTTAGTGCGATATTGACTCCATTTAATCGAATTTAAGTGTTCAGACAGGCATGAAACATTCGTGGGTTTTTTTTAATCGCACAAATCAGAACGTCTGAATCCCCTCCAAGACACAGAATCATGATACATAAGTCGTCCCCACTAACCCTGGTGGGGTGGGAGGGGATGAGCAGAGGTTGCTCTGACCTTTGCTTCACATTGGGCCTTACTCCCAGATGGAGCCTACAGTACATGTTGTGTAGGTGGACGACAGAGAGGACTGTGTAGTATATCTGAGCCAGCATGTGGGGAGAAGTGGGTGGGGACCAGCTGGGCAGGAGTAGGGAAGACACTCAGAAGAGTGAAAAGGGAATATAAATTAAGGATTGGTGAAAATACAGTCTAGTCAATTCATTTTTGTTGAGACTGTGTATACTAATCAGATACATTTTACCCCTTGCCTTTATGAGATGAAAGATGCACATCACAGTCTAAAAGGAGAATAAGCTGAGCCAGCTAAGAGCAGTTTATCAAGTCACCACTGGTTCTCCTCAAATGCTGTCCGGACAGAAACATTTGAAACAGGATTTCCCTTCCTCACCCTCCTGTAAATCAAGGCCATGACCCTTGAATGTTAACCATGGTCTTCAGAAATCAGCCACTCGGAAGGCAGCAAGGAATTTACATATTGAAGGATACCTTCCAGAGTTATAATTAGCCTAAGGCAGCTGGAGCTGTAATAGCTGTAGAGAAAGTAGTTGTGAATTGAACTTGTCCAGTTCCCACCTTGTTAATTACGGACCGCTCCTCATCTGTAGCGAAGGCAAGAGAACAGCAGTTCTAGATGGACAGCATGTGTTTTGGTTTTTTTAAGTCTAGAACACCACACTGCACACAGGACAGAGAGATAACAGCAAGGTGATTTTTGTTGATTTTGGAAAGCAAGAAGGTGCTTCGAAACTCTGCAGCAAACCTGGATCAGAACTCTTCATGGACATTACATGCGTAGTCTATAAGTTTGCTGCCAGTGAAGTATTTGCTGTACTTCAGGATCTCCTCAAGCTCAAAGTGATGGTTCCGATACTCATCTGCTACAGCTTGGCTTCATTTAGGGCATTGTACTAATTCATGGGATCTATGTATTCCTCTAACTCTTCCATAGTAACGATGGCATCATGGTTGCCATCAATGACTTCCTCAAATTCCTTCTGTCTTTCACACCATCATCATCACTATCTTGAGCTTGTTGGTTCTCTACTGTTCCAACAGGCAAGAAAATGAACTCTAAAAGGGTGAGTTTCTTATTGCCATCTTGATCCAGATCACAGACAATTTCTTTGACCATAGACTTCAGCATTCCCCTGCTATGCTCCAAATGAAGAAATGACAAGAATTCTTCCTCGTTAAGTAACAGGTCTGTAGGTGGGTTGTCAGTTCGGTACCAACAGTCTTTTGAGTTGTCTAGAACTTCCTGTGTTTCTTCATCAATTTTCAGCTCCTTGTTGTTCTTGACATTTTCTGTAACCTCTTTTTAATTAAAGCCTTTGCTTGCCAGAAACTTTATTTTATACTCATCCCAAGACACATGACCATCGCCATCAGGGTCCACCGCTCGGAAGTGCAACTTGTTCTATTCCACAGCCTCCTGGAAGTGCTCTTCAGTCTTCTCCATGATCCAGAACTGCATCTCTTGAGCACTTATCTTTTTTGTCCCTGTTAATATCCACTTTAGAAAAAATGACCATAAGCTTCCTTCGATTTCTCCGTGGTTCAGAATCTTCATCACTCTTCCATCTCTTTCCCTAGAAAAACCTCTTGGTGAAACTCCTTGTTAAAATGTCCATCCATCTCCATCTTTACCCCATTCAGGTGGTCGGGAGGCAGAATCCCATTCTCATCCTTGCTGTCAACAGCCTTCTCTTTTAAAGCAGAGTTGTTTGCAGGCCTGGTGTAGATGTCTGTTAGCAGGAACACAAAGAGGAGGCATAAACAGAAGGAGCCCAAGCTGCAGAGGAAGGCCTGTTTTGACATCATTTCTGCTCTTGTCCAAAATGTTAACAAATCACAATATTGTCAAAAATATTAGATGACCTGTTTGGGAAGCAGCCAAAGCTCCTCATGCCCAGGACGTCTCTGGTTCCACTCCCTTCTCCCGACCTGGCCCCTTCCTCTTCGCCCGCAGCCCCTCACTCCTCATGTCTTTACATATCCTCCCTTCCACCCCAGAGCTGACATGGGCTTTGCTTTGCACTCAGAAGACTTTGTAGCACTATGGACCCTAGCATGACACCCATTCCAGGGGTAGGACCACAAACTTCTGTCTTCTCCAGGAATTGGCCACTAGAATGTGGGGAGGTCATCTCTAGCTCTGTGGGGGAAAGAGGGTGAGAGCAGGATGGAGCAACTGTTGGGTTCACACACCAGGGGATGGTATGGTTAGCCATACCCCTTGCTTAGCCAAGCCCCTCCATCCATGAGGGAGCATGTGACACAAACAGCAGTAGAAGCCCTGTCACTGCCAGGAACTTAAGCGGGGAGGAGGGAGATGACAGTACGTGCCAGGTTCTCCTGCACTTCTTAAGGAAGCAAACTTAGGTCTGGTAGGGTGGGTTGTTCCCTCCAGAATTTATAAATTAACACTCTTGGCCCATTCCCAGGTGAAGCCAACAGGATACAATTCTGAACTGAATGTCCCTTGTTTCTCCACTGCCTCTTGAGTGAAGGCGGAAGCTGAGCTTGGCTGGCAGTGTATCATTCAGGCCAATGGTGCTGAAGACCCAGATTCTGCTGTTTGTTCCATTGATGTGACTTGGCTGCAGAAAAAGGAAGAGCCGAGAGAGGAGGCAACTAAGGCAGGGGGTGCAGTCATGACACGTATGAAGTTAACAGCCCAAACTCCTATTGACTTTTATGGTGTCAGGATTGTGCCCAAGACTGTCTTGCATACAGGAATTAGTTACCCATTACACTTCAGATGGCAGTGAAGTCAGTGCTGCTTTTGGGTTTAGGGCTGTTGGATGTTACAAGGCTCCCATATTCCCCCTCTCTCTTAGGATAGAGTGCCATTGGCAGCACAGCTAGTCTGAAAACAGGTGGGCCAAGCAGCCAGGCAAGGGTACATGCTGAGGAGGAGAGAGGGCAGGCTGCTGAGGGAAGGAGAGATGGAGGAAGAAAAGCAGCAGAAAGATGGAAAGAAAGAGGAACCGGTCTGGCAACCTGTCGAGCCAGAATCTAGTTTCGACTAATCCTTCAGAAAAGAAGAATAGCAAGAATACAATAGCCTGCCAGGCTAACGGCACTGACAGCCTTAACTCTTTACTGGCAACATAGCAGCAAAACCTGGACCCAAAGAGACCCCTTTGGCTGGCCCTCATATATGGGGATTGAGCCCCTGACTCTGCTCAGGATTAAACTCTTCTGAGAGTTGGACCCCCAGGATCACTCAGATCTAAACTGTCCCCAGGAACCAGCACCTGGAGTTTCCTCTCCACCTTGGTGTTAGTTAACCTGTCTTCCTCCACACTTTACCCCAAGCTCCAGACTCCCTCTCTGTGCCACCTCTCCACCTGGGGCTCCTTAAGGTGACAGCAAGCTGAGCTGCCTTGGGGCAGTGAACACCCAGCTCAGATTTCTCCCGTCATGAATATTCAGCACTCCTCTGGCCCGGCCTCCACTGGCTCCTGTTTGCTTAGACAGGAGTGGCTGTGGCTCAGGTTAACCTTGACACAGAGTGAGCAGAGTACCCATGCACCTGCCTCTCCATGTACCTGAGAGCCGCTTCCCCAGTGCAGAAGCCCAACCTGCCAGCCTGTTGCCTTGTCACAGCCATTGCCACTCCAGGGCCTGTCGCTCCATACTGATCACTGCCTGAGGCAGTTGAACGTACCAAGGGAGGGACTGATCCCAGGAGTTCAAGGAAACAGGTATGTCTTGGCAGTGACGGGGGAGGAGGAATTTAAGCTGCTCACCTGGGATGCGCCTCAGTGCCTCCATTAATGTTTCATTGATTAGCGCAGCAGATGAAGGGCCCAATCCGGGTGCCAAGGCATCTGTGTGACTAAACTCTCCAAAACACCAGATGGGCAGCTTGTAACTGACTGGGTTTGATCTGGAGGAGTCAGGAATTGGCTGGTGGGGTTGGTCTAACCCAGGTTAGCAACAGGTAGCAGCTGCTTCAGTCGGTTGGGTGAGTGGTAGGGAATGGGATTTGCACGTCTCGGTATTGTACTGTGTCTCGTGGTGACCATTTGAAGACAAGGATTGAGTGGTTCATGGAAACTCTGGCTTGGGGTGTCCTTTTATACATTGGAACATACATAAGTTGCTCTTTAAGTGGCTATTTTTTATCTGTGAATACAGAGATGACTCAGTCATACGGCATGGTGGTTGTGGGGCTAGGTACTTAGCTGCAGCTCAAAGGCTATGGATTGAAGTCCTGCTTCTTTCCTTCTAACCCAGCCAGCTGTGATTCACTGGTTACCTGATTAACTGGGCTGGAGAAAGTTCAAAGGTGGCTGAAATGGGGTGCTAGCTAGCCACTCCCATGTGCTTTACTCTACTGGCCTAACAACCTGTCCAATAAGCCACAGGGCTGGGGATAGACTTTAACTATCAACTGAGCAGCCTTCTCCAGCTTGCTGACTGACTGGAAATTTCCAAAAAATCACTAGCCCAACTAAGCTTCAACTCCAGCGACCAAAGGACTCTCTGGGTCCTGACCTCTGTGAAAGAACAAATGGATGGTAGCCCCCAATCTGTTACATTCACTGGAGGAGGGGAAAGGAAATCAGTTTGTTTTAACTTTTGGGATGTCGAAGGGGTATATACAAATGCTGGCTATCCATAGCATTCAAAGGGTTAAACTAGATATGCTTCTTTATCAGGCTGGAACCAACTCCTTAGTTGCAAACATCAGGTTTCATTCCCCTCCCTGCACTAAAACTCCAATGTTGGATGCCCCTTCCAGGGGAATCATGCCCTGCATTAGCTCTTGCATGACAGTGGCCTAGTAGCACAGAGCCCATTTTTGCTCAGCTGCATGGGTTCTGTGGAAACAAAACAGGCTCATTATTATTATTATTATAAACATTTATATAGCGCCGGTCATGTACCTGGCGCTGTACAGAACATAGAACTAGACACGGTCCCTGCCTGTGGCTTACAATCTAAAAGACAAAGGGGGGGGAGACAGGGAGAGGGGACAGTGGGAGACAGGGGAGAAGACAAACAAACATTCAAGCGGATGCAAAGTCTCAGCGTATGCTTGGCTTGGTTACAAAGAGGTTGTTGGCAGCAGTCTGCAGAGGAGGGCAGACACAACACTATTTTAGAATAGATGGTGGCACAAACCCACATTCTGAACATTGTGTGAACTTACTGCTTCCTATGCTCCTTGATGCTCCTCTGTTGGTGGTCCACCCTCCAACAGAATACTGCTGAATTTCAAAGGGTGCTGCTTAGGACATGACCCCCTCTGCACTGCCAGCTTGTGTTCTGTGCTACCCAACGCAAAGTAGGCAGGGAGATGGTCATGGAAATACAGGGATATCAGCAACTGTGTGAATGCATTGTGGAACAAGTGGTGAGCTTGCAGTGAGGAACAGTGGTTGTGAATAAGCCCTAAATTTATGGAGGTAGATTTGGGGATGGGGAAGGGTCTAGTTTCAGAGTACCCAGGGAAGTCTCTATGGAGATAGGCCTTCTGTTTCATCTTATGTTGGGGCTCAAGGGTGAATTCCATTCAGAATCCTTGCAACCCTCCCCGCTGCCCCAGGCTAAGAAAGACTGAACCCTCCTGAGGCCCTGTCTGCGTCTGGCTGGCAACCAAGCAGAGTCCTAAATGGTCAATGTTTAACTCAATTAAATATTGGGTGGATCCAGCTCAAGGTTGCAGCCACTTTTCACAAGATGAATCCTTCCCCCCCTCCCCTGTCACATGCCATTATTTGCTCACTTCCTTATTGAAAACACTGCCCCAGTTAGAGGTGAACCCAACCTCAGGAATCCACTGCAGCCCAGAAAAGAATTGGTGATTATCAGCATCCCCTATGATGGTTCCTGGGAGCTCAGGGTTGTCACAGATCCACCATGATTAGGAATGGAGGTGAATGGACATCCCCAAGCTTTTAGTCCTAGGAAACCAGACTAGCAACATCTTCTGGAAAACTTGCTTGCTGGGTCTCAGTTCCAGGTCTTGTTGCAAGTCTTTCTTCAGAGAGATCCAGCTAGGTTTCAGGGCCAGGAAGCCATTTTGGCTACGTGACTAGTAGGCTTCATTTTGTAAGACAACATTTTTGGTGTCTTTGTGTGAAGGCATGTCTGGGAGGACAGCTGGCCCAGTATTTAGGGCTCTAGTTTGTGACTTAGGACAGCTGGGTTCAATTTGAGACTTGCCTGTGTAATCTTGTACCCCAGTCACTCAGTAGGGAGCTGTCCCACTGTAATCAAGGAAACAATTTCTCATGGGCTAGGATGGCACCAATACATTGGGGTGAAACAGACATGCACCTTAGCACCACTTAACATTTCTTATGCATGTTGCAGGGCCTGCATCAATACAGCCCAGAAACATGCATAAGAAATATTAAAGCGGTGTTAAAGTGGAGTTACGTACATGTCTATTTTCACCCATTGTCCCTGCCCCCCTCTACAAGCCATCTGGAACCCTGAGGGGGTGAGCTGTTGGGAGGCCTCAGACAAAAGGAGTGCATTCTGTGCTGTGAGTGAGAGGGCCCATCAACTGGGATGTGACCTGATGACTTCTTGCAGGAGATCCAAGTTCAAGATTATCCTAACCCTATAGCACCTAAACACTGACGTAACAAGTTGCCTACCATTCATTCCTGAGCCTGAGAGATTCCATTCCGCAACAGCCTCTGCTGTGGCCTAAGGGCAAAAATAATTGTCCACCCTCCAACAGAATACTGCTGAATTTCAAAGGGTGCTGCTTAGGACATGACCCCCTCTACACTGCCATTTTTTCAGTCCCTATTGCCACCCTGTCTCCAGAGCCATTCACTGTTTTTGTATAAACAGCTGGAGGGAGCGATCAAAAGGTGAGATACACCTTCAGCAAACACCGGGTTTAGATCACGCTAGAGGCTGCTGCCATCAAGGAAGGGGGACGACTGGGAGCCGAAGGCTTGAAACTGCAGTGATTTGGAGTGCTAGGGGAGTAGCACTGGTTTGAGCTGGTTTGGGAATAAAAAAAATGGCATTTTCTCCTGGTTTTGTCATTGGCTGACCTAGGGTAAAGTTACTTTTTTGTGCCTCAGTTTCCTCAGCTGTACAAGGGGGATAAATAGGGAATGACTTTACTTGGGCCACCTTTCCACCAAAGGCATAGGGCAGGGTTGGGGAACTTCTGGCCCGCAGCTGTTTTTTATTTAGCCCATTTCTAATCCCTGGATCTGGCCTGCAAATCCTGTCCCTACCTTCAAGAACTAAAAGAGTGAGCTTAGAGGAAGGAAGTAAAAATGAGGGCATGCACACAAGGATAGAGGAAGAAATCAGTGGCATAGATCCATAATCTGAACCCTCCCCTTCCTTCATGCTGAGCACACCCCTTAAGCACTCCCACCCCAACTCTTATCTGGCCTGCGGAGCTTGTACTAATTTTCAAAGTGGCCCATGGGAGGAAAATGGTTCCTTCCCAATCCCTTGCATAAAATGCTGATCAAGTAGCAGCATCTCCACATATTTTCCTTGCATAGCAAAAGCTCTCCAGAACCCCTTTTTCCTAGTCCCTCTGCCAGCCAGATGTATTGTGTCATGAGATAATATCCCAAGGTGCATTGTTCTGGAGAGGAACTCTATAAACAAAAAGCAGCATAGAAGGTACATATTGGAGCCCTTCCCTCATGGAATCACTGGTGGGATGGAAATGGTCTTTCTTTCTCCACATAAACAGTAGCCATGAGACAATTCAATAAGTTGCCCCAGTTCTAAATAGCAGCCACTTGCTACCTGACAAGTAAACTGTTGTCAAGCAGCAAAGGTTGTAACACAGACACCAAGAACAGAGCAAGGGGCAATTGCTGCTTGTCCAAGGTCTTCTAGAATCCTAAACTATAACTCTCTTCTAGAATCCAAAACTATAACTCTTTTCATGCAAATTGTGGGTCAGGACCCCAGATGGGTTCACACGATTCCTACTAATATTTGCTTTGCATGTGTTTAATAGGATTATATTTAAGTATCAAAATGGGGTGATACAGGCAAATGTTTTTGGAACCTTTGCCTTAAATTTCTGTGAAACTCAATGGGATTTAGACTCCTAAGGGCGTTTATAGACGAGACCAAAAAGGCGGCTGATCCTTTGATCAGCCGCCTTTCTTGGCGCTCGTCTAATTGCTGGGGCTGCTTTTTAATCCACGTCGGAGGGGGCAGACGCGGATTCCTGAAGTGCCGGCTCGCACTCGCACTCTGCGCCGTGTCTGAACTGCAGACACGGCTCGCAGAGACTGCGCGGGGGGGAAAGCCGGCGTTTGGCGATCCCGCTTGTAAGCGGGATCGTCTATAAACGCCCTAAGCCACTTAAATCTTCTGGAAAGTTTCCCCCTTCTCCCTTAACATCAGCGAAGCACTTACAGAACCTCAGATAAAAACAGTTCAAGGAGGAGGAGGCAATAACAGTTTTCAAATGGCTGCCATAAAGAGGACGGAGAACCATTGTTCCCCATTGCTAATGGAGGTGGGGACAAGAGGCAATAGGTTTAAACTGTAGGAAAGTGGATTTAGGTTAATTACTTCCTATCTGTAAGAAAGAACAGTTGGGCAATGGAACAGGCTGCCTAGGGAAACTGTGGACTCTTCTTCAGTAGAGATTTTTAAGAAGAAGCTTGATAAATATCTCTGAGGCTGTTTTTACATGGCTGCTAAATCTGAAATAATGTCTCTCAACTCAGGTTTAGATGTCCATGTAAAAACCTAATCCTAATTTAAAATATCCAGGTTAAGCTGGAACCCGGGTTTATTTCAGCCTCATTTTAAAGGATTTATTTAACCTGGGCTCGTATAAACCCAGGTTAACATCCATGTAACCTGTAAATCTGAACTGAGCATAGAGATTAGTAGATGGAGCAAACATTCTCTCTACCCAGGAACATCTCTATGGTCATCAACACTTTCTGGGGCTCTGGCCAGGAAATCAGCATTTTGATTTGTCTTCCCCCAAACCTGGTATATAGATTAAACATAAGAAGAACATAAGTAGTACCATACTGGGTCAGACAAATGGTCCATCAAGCCCAGCACCTGTCTCTGAGAATGGCCACTCTGAGTTGCTTGGAGGAAGTACCCTCCAAGCAACTGAGCCATACTCTTTCATATAGAGACTGAGCATGCCGCAAGCCACAGAATGGGAGCATGCATTCTCTGGAGGGCTAGAATGTGACTGTCTCAAAAGTAAGGTCTTAGGGTGGAGGGAGTACAGATTCATCCCCTGGCTCCTGCCCCTTTTGAGTCTTTAGACAATAGGGTGGAATCAAATGAGACAATAGCCTGCTGAGGTCTGTGTTCAGTCCATGCAGCCCCCATTCATGTTTAGTGCATCCAGCCTAATAAATGGGCAGCCCGTCCATATTTCATGTGGCGCTAGTGATCTCCCTCCCCATGGCTCCCTCTCAGCTGAAAGGTGAGCTCCCTCCCACTGCAGTCTCCCTCCCCACCTCTCAGCTGAGAGGCTGTGGGGGAGGCAGGGGAGGGAGATTGCTACCTCTCCCGCCTCTCAGCTGGCCGGGCATACGGACTCTATGTGCTAGCAAACCTGGCTGCCGGCAAGGCTGCGGGCAAACCTGATTGATGAGATGTGGACAGTTACCCATTAGCCCTGATTTGCCCTTACGGTGGGCCTGCGATGTTCCTGGACTCCACCTTGAGTGGCTGCTCTGCGATGACTACATGGAGGCCACGTGGCAGACGACTAGTAGATGGTCATGCAGGAATGTACTCTGTGAATGCTAATGTGGGCTGTTGTCTGGTTTGATTCCACCCATGTCGAGGGTGTGTGTGTGTGTGTGTGTGTGAAAGGACCGTTACACTCTTTCCTGTGTAATCATGCCCCCTTTCTGAGCACTGTGATGTCACTACACTCGGAAAGGGGATGTGGTCACATTGGAAAGGGTTGGGACAGCCCCTTCATTCTGCCCCATTCTAACGTGGCTGTGCCCCTTTCCAAGTGACATGACATAATGATGCTCTCCTGCTCCCCGCCCCACCAAAAATAAATTCTGCTGGTGCCCCTGGGGATGTCCATTATTATTTTAAGGGGGCATCCTTTCTTTCAGAACCCTACACTTCTATGGAATGTAATGGACTTCCCTTATTTACATAATGGATGTCCATTATTTCAGTATCCCACAACTCTGTAGTGTCTCTTATTTTGAAATTTTGAACTGGTAACCTTAGGGGAAACAGACTGCAATCACTTAAGTGACAAAGAAAACACAAGGGGTGGACTCCCACGTAACACAGCTAGAATCCAAATGTCTGTGGGGCCCTGGAAGCTGTATAATGAGCTCCAGATTGCTGTTGCACATGAGTGAGGCAATCCGAGTCCCAGCCCCGCTTTAAACTTGGGTCTGACGATTAGATCTGATCTAGTAATGAGATCCAAATTTAAAGCAGGGCTGGAACTCAGATTGCCTCACTCACATGCAACAGCAATCTGGGGCTCATTATACAGCTTCCAGGACCATCAGACATCAGATTCTAGCAGTGTTACATGCGAGTTCACCCAAGGCCAACACTGATGCTGCCACCATCATCCAGGCCTGTAACCTGAATTTCATCATCTCAGTTTAGACTTACCCTTGTATCAAATTCTAGGGCTGGAAGGGACCTCAGGAAAATCTAGCCCAAACCCCTGCTCTGAGGCAGGATTCCCTAGACCAGCAGTTCCCAATTTTTTTTACTTACGTGACCCCATTTTGAGAAGTAAATAGAATCCCATGACAGCAAAAAACACAAAGGATATCAATTGGAATTGCAACTCCATCCACAGGTGGCATGACCCCCACATGTATGGTTGCCACCTCCTTCTGGGAGGAAACCTGGAGAGAGCAGGACCAAGTCTGAGGGTGTTTTTAGACAAGTGCCTGTCCACTCATTACCCACCCATCATGCATGTTGCAGGTCTGCATAGGACACCAGTGAATCTCTGATAAAGCAATGGACTGGGAAGTGAATTCCAGATCCTGTGGAGCTGTTTGGCCTTGAGAGAGTGGCAGAAAAAAGCAGAAACAAAGATGGCATCAAATCACAGAGGGTAAATCTGTAATTAGCAGGGCGGATAACAAATCTATCATTACACTTAGCTGAAGAAGCTCTCCAGAAGCTCAGCTGACAGAGGTGTGGTTTTGGAACTAGGGGCCCGGGATCCTTGTCCCACTTCCCTAGGGAGGGATATAAGATTCATAACGCACACATTACTCTTACAGAGTGGGGAGTGGCACAAGTCCTCATTGCATTGTGTTCCCTACCACCCAATGCAAAAGGTTAGCTTGCACGGATCTGACCATCAAGCAACAATGTTGTTGTATGACAGTAGGTGCAGCCCAATGAGCTGCCCAATCCCTGAGTGGCCCTGTGGTAGTCAATTGGCCCCGCCACACTGCAGGACCAGTGCAGGGAGGCACATGAGCATGGGGAAGCTAGGTAGCTCAGCCTCTCTCTGAGCCGAGACACCGCGCACAGGAGCAGCTGCCCAGCCCTCCCCCACGTCCCTCCCCCAGCTCAACTGAGAGCCAGCCCCTGGCTGTCACATGGCCATGTGCAACAGGTGCTACCACCCGTTGCTCATGGCCCTGCAGCCTTGTTCTGAATGTAGCAGGGGAAGCACACCCAAGTACATGGGTTACCCTGCCTTGGGCAGCTTTACCGTATTTGGGGTAAGGATGATCTGCGACGCATCCTCGGGATTTTTCCGAGGACACATCGCAGAGCAGCCAGCTACCTCCACAAACATCTGCCCCTCCTACCTGTCCCCCCACAAACATCTGGGGAACCCTGGGCACACGAACCACTGCATCACGTGACTTATTTGCCCAGGGAGGAGCAAGGCTATCCAAAGAGTAGTAGCCTGAGCCTCCCAGCCTGTCTTCTGTGGCTGCAGCCATAGGAACATGAGACAAAGGCTGAATTTGGGCAGCCTCATCGAACTTTGGGCAATGTTTCCATGCAATACAGTGGCTCGTGAGGCCAGCAGCTGCCAGATGTTCACCCCGCTTTGGGCAAGCCTTACCCCGCTTTGGGCAACCTTGCTATGCCCTGCATCCTCGGAAAAAAGCTGGTGACACAAGGCGTAGCAAGGTTGCCCAAAGTGGGATAAAGCTGCCCAAAGTGGTGCTGCTCGTGTGTCCAAAAAGCCCCAAAAGTGTGGTGGCTGCAGTTGCCCACCATGAGGCAGGCAGGAATTGGGCTCACACCTGCTCATGTGGCTGCACCCTATATTAACCCACAGCAAGCTTCATTCCCTGATGTCATTTCCTCTTTATCACTTCCTTCCTCCAAGTGACCATAGATATATGACCAGAGAGACCTGGAGCAGAGACTTCCTTCTCCGCTGCATGCTGTTCTCCTGAATATTGCACGAAGGCATTCCTCTGTGCCCTTTACATTGCAGGAAATCAGGGCTGGCCCCAGGCATGTGCCACATGTGTGGCTGCACATGACCCTGTGGCCAGCTGGGGCCCCACGCTTGCCTGGCTGGGCGGCAGGCTGCAGGCAGCTTCTCCCCCAATATGTTCTTCTGCCTCCCCACCCTGGCTCTGGTCCCCATCCCTCACCTGCCTCTGCCTGCTAGTAGCGCAGCAGCAGCAGCAGAAGCAGAGGGACACTGGGAGATAAAGCTGTTTGTTTACAAACAACTCCTCCCCATGTGAGTGATCAGAAGGTTGCTACCTTGTAAAGAAAGCTCTTCGAGATGGCTCCTAACATTCTCACAATAGGTTGTGCACCCTCACCCTATTCAAATAATAGACCATGTGATGGTTTCGAGCTCCTCCAGTATAAAAAGCACTCTCCCCCTCAGAATGACAGTTCCTTCCAACCCTTTCTAGGCATATAAGAAAAAAATTCCATGAGGGGTTGGAAGGGTGGGTGTTGTGAGAATGTTAGGATCTATCTCAAAGAACCTTGTTTACACGGTAGCAACCTTCTGTTCTTCGAGTGGCTCCTCACAGGCCATTTTTATATGGCTCTGCTGAGTGGGGGGGTACATGGGCACGCTGGTGCGTGGGCGGGGCATGAACACAGCCGCACACGCATCCCCACTCACCAGGGGCGGATTGGGAAATCAAAGTGGCCCAGGAAAATATAGTGTTAGTGGCCCTGTGCCGGCGGCAAAGCCGCCGGCGCGCTGGAAATGGGCTAAGGGGGCGTGGCTTGGGGGCGTGGCTTGCGGTGGGCCGAGTGTACCAGGTTTGGGGCCTATCGGAGCTGAGTCCCCAGACTCAGATCCTCAGTAGCCTGGCAGGGGTGAGCGGGAGGTTATGGGGGGATGGCAGGGGGGAGACTGCCACTGGTGGGGGTACTGGCCCTCATTTCAGTGCTCTGGCTCCCCAAATCACTCCGTTTCAGTGCTCAGTGGCCCCCAACCAAA
>QEPC01013663.1:1020719-1031834 GCA_003113815.1 Sphenodon punctatus
TCCGTCACTGCACCGGGCTGGTGCTGCTTGTGTCCTCGATAAACACCCTTTGTGCTTCACTGTGCCTTGTGTTGCCTCCTGTGTCCTTGGGCTGCTGGGTCCCCCTTCCCCTTGGCTGCTGGGCTCCTGCCCCCCCCAACTCCCGTGCGCCTGACTGGCCGGGGTGTTCCCTGTCCCCCCCCTGGTGTGTGCCTCCCTCTGCCCCCATGCTCTGCTCCCCTTTGTTGTGTGGGTGTGCTGCTTCGTGTGTGTGCGTGCGTGCGCGCTTCTCGTTCTGAAGTGCGTGCGCCTTCCGTGCGGTCGCTGTTTGTGAGCGATGCTCGCGCTGCTGCTCCCTCCACCCCCTCCCTTCGTGTTTCCCTTCCCTGGGCAGGGCCCTCCGCTGTCTTTGGCTTCGTTTGCCCTCAGGCAGTCCTGTTTGCCCTTGTGGGGCTCCCATCGCGGTTCTTGGCACCGCGTCACGTCTGTTGGTTTCCCCCAGCCCGGGTTCACTCCGGTTGGCCCCGGGCGGTGGTGCCGCCCCGTCACGTCTGTTGGGGCGGTGCAGCTCACCACAGCCCGCGGTGAAGCAATTGACACCGGGGTGGGATTCACTGTGGTGAATCTCACCGGGTCACGTCTGAAATCACCCTATATCGACCAGTTCACCTGTATCCACATGCTTATTACATCCTCAAAAATTCCAAGAGATTAGTGAGGTACAACTTCCCTTTGTTCAATCCACGTTGACTCTTCCCCAATATGCCCTGTAATTCTGTTTTTCACAACTGTTTCCTCCAGTTTGTCTGACACCAACATCAGGTTCACTGTCTCCAGGATCACCTCTGGAGCCCTTTTAAAATATTTGTGTTCCATTCTCTACCCTCCAATCCTGAGCCACAGTGGCAGATTTGAGTGCTAGGTTACACATTACAAATAGTTGGTCTGCAATTTCATGTTCGAGTTCCTTCATGTTTCATGTTCCTTCAGAATTCTGGGGTGAATACCATCTGGTCCTGGTGATTTGTTACTATTTAGTTTGCTCCAGAACCTCTTCTAGAGTCATGGTGATTTGTGACAATTCTTCCGATTCATCACCTACAAAGAATAGTTCTGCCATGGGTATCTCCCCTGCAGTGAAGACTTAAGAAAATAATTCCTTCATCTTCCCTGCAATGGCCTTATCCTTCTTTCACACCTGGTCATCTAATGGCCCAATTGACTCTCTGGTAGGCTTTTTGCATCTGATGTACTTGAAAATGTTTTTAGCAAGTTGTCCTTCAAATTCCTTCTTGGTTTGCCTTATTAAGGTTTTACTTCTAATTTGGCAATGCTTATGCTCTTTCCTATTTTCCTCATTAGGACTGGCTTTCTAAAAAAAAAAATAAAAAAATATTAAAGGATACCTTTTTTGGCTCCAATAGCTTCTTTCACATCACCATTTAGCCACGCTGGCAGATGTTTGGTCCTCTTGCTACTTGATTTTACTTGTGGAATACATTTAATCTAGGCTTCCAAGACGGTGTTTTTAAGTAGTTTCCATGCCTCTTGCAGATATTTAATCCTCACAACGGCTCCTTTTACTTTTCTTCTAACTCATTTCCTAATTTTTGCATAGTTCCCCTTAAAGTTAAATGTTACTGCGGTAGTTTTATTTGTCATTCTCCCTCATAAGTATGTCAAATTTTATTATATTATGGTCACTATTGCTAAGTGGCTCCACCATTGTTACCCCTTACACCATGTCCTGCACTCCATTTAGGACTAGATTCAAATTAGCTCCTCTTCTCGTAGGTTGTAGGACCAGCTGCTTCAAGAAACAGTCATTTATGGCATCTAGAAATTTTACCTCCACATCACCCCCTAAGGAGATTTCACCCAGTTCAAAATTATGGTAATTGAAGTCACCCATTAATAATAAAACAATCATAATCAGCTTTATTTTTATATAGCCCCCCATCCCATGGCACTTGGAGCACTTCACAAAGAATTAACAACTTTTTAATTCTCACAGCCCTGTGAGGTAGATTAGGCTGAGAAAATAATGTCACTGGCCCAAGGTCACCCAGTGAGTTTCTGGCTAAGGCAAGACTTGAACCAGGGTCCTCCCCCACCAGCGCCCGGTCCAAGCACTGCACACTTAGCTTTCCAAGTTTAGTAGCCTGTCTAATTTCCATTAGCATTTCATGGTCAGTCTGGCCATCCTGGTCAGGGGGATAGTATAAGTCCCACTGCTATAGACTTTCCCATTACACATGGAATTTCTGTCCATAGAGAACAGTTCAGTTTCTATCAAATTTTAATCTTGCTTGACTTAATGCCGTCTCTGTCATTTAGCACCACCCCACCATCAGCTTGATCTACTCTGCCAATTCAATATATTTTGTACCCTGGTATTACAGTGTCCCATTAGTTATCATCCTTCCACCAAGTCCCTGCGATTCCAATATTTAGTGCTCTATAAAAAATTGAATATGGAATAACTGAGCAGGAGGCAGCTAAGCTAGGCGCTTGCTACGGGACAGGAGCTGTGGGCACTGATGTAACCAGAACATGGCCATTTTTCGCTATGCTTTTAAGACAAATTCTGCCCCCCTTTTTCTGGGGAGCTTCTTGCTTGAGTTTGCAGATCTATGCAATTCTGGTCTTAGAGGGCCAGGAAATGTGCCTTGCCTCTGAAATCTCCTGCTGTTCACTTGTCTCTCTCTCCCCATGCCTTTGAATCTCCCTGTCCTAGCAGTCATTACCCAGCTAAACTCTATTCCCTGTGGCAATCAAAAAATGGATGCTGTCTGAATCACAGCAGGGGGAGATTTGGGACATGTTTTTAAATACTGCTTTGAAGTTCCTTCATTTCAAACATCTATTTTGATTCTATTCCCCTGCTGGCATCCAACAGCTTAATCCTCAGTGGCCTCCATCAGCACTTGCCCCATTGATGCAAATGAGGCTTTTGCACAGGCAGGGTGCTTGAAGGTTGGAGGCAAAATTATCATGTCTCATCCTAATTTTCCCTAAGCATGTTGATTAGCCGGCTCTTTAAATATTGTGTTACAAACACCAGCTCATTCTGACCCCCTGCAGAGCAGGTAAGGATTATCTCAGCTTTACTGATTGATAGAGAGTAACTGTGGTCCAGGGTGACTGGTCCAAGGTCACACAATGAGTCAGCAGTAGATTTGAGAATAGACCTCAGCAACCCCATTTCCTAGACCCTGTGCTTTAGCATTTTCCTTTTGGGCAGACAAGTGGGTGGAGAAAGATAAACCTTTCCCTTGATAAAGGAAACTGCAACAAGACAGAAGTAGAGCTATACTTGGACCCTCAGCTGCTATGGGGTGTTTGCACACAACCCTTATCCCTAGGTAAGTTACTCCTAGATTGTGTACGCAGGGGCAGAGTTGCTTCATCTGGCGGCCAGGGCAAATTATCCCCTAGTCTACATTGTGGAATAGCAACCACACAAAACGTTAGCTTTTACCCAAGGGTAAACTACCCCACACTGCCCCAATGGGGTGGATGAGTGCCTGGGATAATTAAACCTGGGGTAAAAGTTACCAGACAGTGCTTTCAGTGGCTGTTTCTAAATTATAATGTGGAGCAAGTTAACCCCAGGTACAACTTGCCAAATGTAATGACTTTATGCCTGTGTCAGCTATCCACAAGTTACTTACTTGGGGTAAATGTTTCATGCAAATGTGTTAATGGTGATTTGGATGTCTCATACCTAACTCCCACAAGGAAGGAAGGAATAAATTAATTGTTTGAACAGGAAGTTGAGGGATTCTGGTTGTGTTCTCATCTCTAATACAGCAGTTGTGTCACCAACAAAAGCAGGGAAGAACAGATGTTGGGATTGCTGAATTCTATTCCCAGCTCTACCACCTGCTTGAGTCTTTTAAATCCATGCTTCAGTTTCCACACATTTTAATTGGAGGTCGTTGTACCTACCCCTTAATATGCATTGAGATCCTCCTACATAAGGCACAAAGTATTCACAACATCAAGCTGAATCCTAATATAGTTGCCACAGCAACTGATCCAACAGGCCTACAGCCACATACAATTCCTCTCCCTGTCTCTTGGCTAGTTTTGTTGTGACATTTTTGCCAGGAGAGGCAAGAGCAACTCACAACTATTGGACTTGTGCTTGAAAACCACATGTGCCCTAGGCCTTTCATGATGCAGCGGGGCTGCAATTTATTTGTATTTATTTCAGTTTCTACCCCGCCCTTCCCAGATGGCACAGGGCAGGGCACACACCTCCCCCAGAGGCAAATCGTTCTGGCCCCACCCCGCAGTGAGCACCCCAGTTAGCTTCCCACAGGCTCTACAATGCTCCTGGAGCTAAGTTATAGAAGGGCATAGACAGTGACTCACTCCCATGACAATGTTGTTGGTTAATTTTCTATCTTCACACAAAGCTGGGATCTACCCCTTCTTACAGGAACCAGTTCAGCAATTTCATTCAGTCCCCAGAGCAGAGACCAGTCACCTGTCTCAGAACTTAAAGGCTCCCCTTCATCCCAGCTTTGCAGAGTTCCAGACCTAAGGTTTCATTTGAATAAGAGCCCAGCAGCCCCATGCAAATACTGGCAGAGAATGAGGATTACTTCCTGTAAGTCACCTGATCCCAGCCAAATATGAAACCACATTAAAGCCTGCTTTACCTCTCTCATCTGCAGAGAATCTGGGGCAGGGAAGGACCCCCTGGAGTGGGAACAGTGCAAGGAGGATCATGCAACAGAAGGAGGGCGCTTTTTTTGGTTGGGTTTGACCACAAGGGGGTCTAACTGCCTCCCTGCACCACACAAACACTAGAAGAGGCACTTTTCCCAATAGGGAGAAGCTGTTTCACAGGAGAAAGACCAGATCTACCTTTCTGATGAAAACCTAGAGGGAAAGTGTGCTCACCAATTAGTCCAAACAGAGACAATGGTGTTTTTTACACAGGCTCTGGTGTGTGTGTGTGGAGGTTGGTGTTCATGCCGGTCCGTATGCCATGAGCGTAGACGGGCACACACCGACCTCCGCCCGTCGTACACACATGGAGCAATCACCATTTTTGCTGGTTGCTTCATGAGTGTATGATGCGTGGAAGTGGGGTGTATGCGTGTTCACAGCAGCGCATGCACACCCACCCGCCACAGATTTTACATAACTCACCCATGCATGAACACCCAGATTCCTGGGTGCTGATGCGTGGGTGCCACCCATGTTAAAAAGGGTCAAAGTAGTTAAGAGGAGGGTTGCCTGACTTCCAGCTTGTTGGCCTTCCACTGGGCCTGTAAGACCTGGCTGTTCATTCAGGCCTTTGGGGGAGGAGGTAAAGGGATAGGGGGTGGGATTTGGGTCTTACCTCTTTTTACTGTATTTAATGTTTTTGTAAAAAAACAACACCACCCCTTTATATATCTTTATTTGTTTTAACTTTTGTAAGTTGTCCTGAGCTGCTGTGAGGCTGGATGGGGCGGGGTATCAATCAATCAATCAATAAAATGATCTATTTTATTGGGCCAACTTCTGTTGTAAGAGTATGCAAGTTTTTGGCCAAGCAGGACCCTTCCTCAGACTGGTAACAAATGAGAATTAAAGACCAAGCAATACATGCAGGGAGGGTACTGGTACACATTTCTTGAACTGCTCAGACTTTAGTTCTGACTCGTTACCAGCTGAGAATGCACCTTTTGTGGCCAGGAAACGTGCACACAGTCACCAACACAAGTTGGTCTAGTAAACAGATAATCTAAACGACCATGTCTCTTGTCTATTTCTGATGAAAGCCACCCCAATCCCCACAGCCCTGGAAAAGCTGAGACTTTAAGCACCGGCTGTAGCAAAAGCTGTTAGAGGATCATGACAAGACAGACTATTTGAAGAGGTACCAAGGAGTTATGGGAAGGCAGTGATGTTTCCACACCTTCAAGCTCAAAGTGCAACTTGAATAATTTGGCAGTAAAGGCAAAGCTGGTATAGGGCAGAGGCTACAGTCACAGCAAAATGGCTGTTTCAACTCTTCTCCCTCCTACAGATAGCAGGAGAAAGGGGCCAGGAGGAAGATGCAGATGCCTTCCCCTTCTGGTACAATTATCTGACCTGACACATTGTAACAAACAAGCATTCCACAGCAGTCACTACTCCTGTCAGAGCAAGGTGCAAGAAACTCCAGCATGGACAAAGGAAAGGAGCACAGATCAGACTGGCCAGCCCTCCCCAACTCTGAACTCTCTCACCCACATAACAAAGAGTATTTTACTTGAGGCAATGGTTCATAGCTGACAAGAGAGAGACAGGAAGGCACTTCTCAGCTTTAGTGGAATTTACTTCTAATCTGATCCAGTGATGAGGCAGAATGGGTGCAGAGCAGAGCCTTAGGCGGAGAGCAAACAGTGTTTAGGGTGTGCCAGAAAGGGAGTTTCTAGAGGTAAGCTGGCAGTCCCCCCTCCCACAGGGGAATCCTGCAACCGCAAGGGAAATGGCCCAGAGATTCTTGCCTCTGATTGATAGGTAAGAAAAAAGTGACAGAGGGCAAATACGTGCAGGGAGCCAGGAGAGGGCAGAAGGTTATCAGGCTGCAGTTTCACTGGGACACAACCCAAGCAAAGTGAGAGCAAACCCAGATGGAAAACCGATACTGAGCCCATTTCATTTTCAGAAGCGGAGGGGCTGACTCCCCCTGGTGAGAGATGGGCACCTAGCACCCTGTGGAGAGAAGAACTGCAAAAGAAGCCCAGCTCCCCCTGCTGCTAGAGAAAGAGAGAGACCAGTTTTGCTTCAACTGAAAAATGTTTTGCACCAAGTTAATGTTAAACCAAGTTCACCTTCAAATCAGTCTGGACTTTATTTCCGAGTTTATACACTGGTTCAGACTTTACAAAGCAGCGCTAGAGACGTCCAATCCGTCAGACACAGCCACGTTGCTATGGACGGGGCCCACTTAAATCAGGACAGAAACCATTGGGATAGCTTCCATTTAAGCATTTAACCCTGAGGAGGGCTCTTCCCAATGCGTTAACTGTGACTAACACCACCTCTCCTTTAAACTGGAACAGATGTTTATCCAAGGACATTGTCTCATTCCCAAGACATCATGATCAGGATGCTTCGACTATATCAAAGGCTGAAGTCTGCAAGTAGATACTCAGACGGCAGAGTCAATATTTATTAAACAGAAAGTGACCACAGCAACACACACACACACACACCTCAGAGACTAAAGTTGCTCCATGGAGAGAACAGGTTACATGCAAGTAAAGTTCAGGACACCATGAAACACCCGATTACAGCTAAAAATACACTAGATATTTCACACCCACGTCACACTAGAGCGGTTGGCAGTAGGGCTGATGTGGCAGCAGCAGTAACTGCGCCGCGATTCCATTCCGCCATTTCGGAATTGCCCGTGCCACACTGCGGCTTTTCTGCTGACATTCCGCTAATTCCGCTGGCATTTGCAAATTCGGAAACTATCGGAAAAATCGCGAAACTGTCGGAAAACCGCTGTTCCGCTATTTTGTGGCGCTGACGGAATGGCGGAAGTAGCGAAAATGTCATGTTTCTGCTATTTTGCAAAGCCTGTGGAAGTAGCGGAATGAAATAAGCGGAAGTGCGGAAGTAGTGGAATGAAACTAGCGGAATGGAAGCCTCTGCCATGCCATACCACTAATTGCGGAAACGCTGTTTCCGGCGGAAATAGCTACCACTGCGACATTCTGCGACAGCCCTAGTTGGCAGGTTAAAACAAGAGGGCCCTTTGGTAACAGGTACTTACAGGGTGCTCAAACAATCAGTTTTCCTGTGGACCAGGGAAACACATGATTCGGAAGGGCTCACGCTGGCCCAGGTAGGCAGTGATCAGAAGTTTGGACCACCACTGGTTGGTGCTATGGGCCGATGATTAGCATGCTAGCCTGGGACTTTTAAGATACAAGGTCATGCTCTGACACAGACTCTGTGAATGACCATGGTCAACTCACAGTCTCTGTGGCTGTATCCATAAGGAGCTCTGCAAGGAAGACTGTGACATGTTTAGGTATCACAGTAACAATCATTTAAATATCCTTTTTCCACCAAGGGAACATTCACACATCAAAAATCATTGCTGTCATTGGCACCAATTGTCCTCTTGTGCACCTGTATGAGATGCAATCCCACTTTGGGCAGCATTAGCCCACTTTGGGCAATGTTAACACGTGACAAAGTGGCTCCTATGCCCTGCGGCTGCCACATGTTTCCCTCACCTCGGGGCAGGCAACCAGCCAGCTACTATGCGAGGCATCCTCTGAAAAACGCCAAGGATGCAGTGCGTGGTAACGTTACCTGAAGAGGGGTAACGCTGCGCAAAGTGGGTTAAAAGGCTTGCCTCCCATGTGGCTGGGCTGCCCTGCTGCAAGGCAGGGTCTGTGGATCGGCCTGGAAAAGTATCTTCTTCCCCACAGCCTAATGACTGATAATGGGGAGGCGGGCCTGGGAATAACACACACCCTTGTTCCTGCTGCCTAACAGCAGATTGCAAAGGATGGGGGCCTAGGAAGAGCATGCACCCACCACCTAACAGCTGATTGCGGGGCATGGGGGCCTAGAAAGAGCACGCACCCACAATCTAACAGATGATCATGGGGGAGGGAGGCCTGGGAGGAACGCGCACCCTCTTCCCAGGCTCCCTCTCCCACGATGAGCTGTTAGGCAGGTGGATCTAGGCGAGGGGGGTCTGGGAGGAGTGCACACACCCCTCCCCACTCACCCAACAGCTGATCAAGGAAGGGGGACTGGGAGGAGTACACGCACACTGCCCACCCACCCCCAGCAAATCCTACAGCACAGCAGGAATCCAGACATCCAGTCCCATGTGGCTGGCTCCTTGGCCCACCCTGATGCATGGACGGGCTGGTGATGGCCACAGGGGAGTAGAGTGTGTGGCCAGCTCTCCCCGCCAGCACAAAGTGTGGCAGCTGCGGTTGTCCATCATGGGGCACGTGGGGAATTGGGCCCGCCCCAGCTCACGTGGTGGCTGCATCCTTTGTTGGCAGGCTAAGGAGCAGATGAGTCACAGAAACTGAATAGATCTGTCTCTAGACAACGGCAGATGCCTACGGGAAGTTTACCGTGAAACTTCAGTATCTAGGACTGTCAACCAACACCTAGCAGCTTCTCTGTCCCATCTGTCTCTGCTCCAGGACTGATGGCTAAGGGACAGGCAGGCAAACAGGTTTTGGCACAAAAGATATTCCAGGTACAGAATGAGGGTGTGGCCAACCCCCTTCTCCCCCTTTGCTGGCTTTTGTTCTTCAGGGAGAGAGCCTCTCATACACCCAATTCCCTTCTCCCTTGCGTGTCATGGATCCTATGGGAGCACTCCCATCCTGGAGGTGCCGGAAGACGATACGGTCATGTAAGCGATTTGTTTGGCCCTGCCAGAACTCCACAACCTCTGGTTTCAGGATGTAGCCCCCCCTGAGGGAGAAACAGGTTAGGTTAGAATTAGGAGTTTTCTGGAACAGGAGCCTATAGGCTATAATGCACCAAACAAAAGCGTATAGAACAAGAGAGATCAGAGGTTGACCAAAAACGTCCCTAAAGTTCATACAGGGACACCATCATTATAGTGAAAGGAGAATCAAAACAAAAAAACAGGACATGAAAACAGGAAGCGAGGTAAAAAAACAACACACCTCTATTGAGCACCACAAAGGTCCTCACATTAAAAATGGTTCGACAATAGACAAGCATACAAAAGCACAACAGATAGGGCAGGGGGGCAAAGTAGAGATTAGAACAGGTAAAACCATTGAATGGCTTTTAAAAAAAACAAAGAGACCACGGAAGCATACGCCATCCCCTAAAAAGGGAGTCAACATGACCAGTTCCCAGAAGGCTTGATTCTCGGCAGAAAAGTATGAACAGTGCAGCAACATATGATCCACCATCAAACCCGCAGAGCAGTGTATGCATCTAGGCGGAACCTCCCCTTGAAAGAAGTAGCAGTGCATGAGGGTAGAAACAGATGCTGTCAGAGATAATTCTAAGCAGCACCATGCCTGAGAAGCTGACATAGTCCCCCCTCACCACCAGATGGGGACTGGGTGGAACAGGGCTCTTCACAGGAGCAGATGTATCTAAAACAGATACAGTGCTCATCACTAAAGTCACTGAGCCTCCAAGATTAATCAGTCACTCACACCATGAGCTCTCTAGGAGGCACTTGTCTGTTCTCAGGACAGACATTTCAACGTTTGCTATGTTTGATTAGTAGATAACACCAAGGATAATGCCCTGGACCAGGCCTTGGGTTCGTGTCCCAGATGGGTATTGCAAGGCATTACTTGGCAGGGGAGAAGGTCTGCAGTGTCAGTGCCAAGGTGCTTTGTATACAGCTCTGCTGGCTGCCCCAGCTGGGATTGGCGATCTCAGGACTGAGTGGCCTGCATCTCCCTTTGCATAAAGTTAACTATAATAGTTAAGGCTGGGACTCTCAGAGCTTTGAGGGGCAGAACAAGGATGAACAAGAAAGAGATGAGATAGGAGAGCTCTGCTCCAATAAGCTCAACTCACCAGTACACTGGCTTTGGCACCTTTGCCTCGCGGTACTGCTCTTCGAGCTCAGAGTTCTTCTTCCGTAAATACTTCAGGAGAGAAGGAGAAACATTACAGTATTGGCTTTTCTGAAACGAGCACAAAGCAAGCAGTGCATAGCACAGCAGCCCCTAGCCTGGGGCCATGCTGCCGTCCATGAAGACAGGAAGCAGCAGGATGTAAACAACACAGCGCAAACACAAGTCGCCATGAATGGAATCCCGTTTCTCTCCTCACCTCCCTATCTGGGATCACTGAGCTCTGGTGACTTACAACAGCCCCAATCTGGCTGCTCTTGGGTCGGGAGTGGAAGTACTTCTAAGATTCCTCTTCTGGGAGCCTCTCCACACAGCCATCGATTCGCACCTGCAACATGCATACTTAAGCTAGGAGGCGATTCACTCTTCCATTCCATGGTGACCAAATCCATGCTCCCAACAGAACTATTATTATTATTGGCAAACATATATACAGCGCCAGCAATGTACCTGGCGCTTTACAAAGTAATTGAATAGACATAGTCCCTGCCCTAGGGCTTACAATCTGAGAGATGGGGGGGGGGGG
>QEPC01013663.1:1032803-1057917 GCA_003113815.1 Sphenodon punctatus
AACTTGAATAGATGGAGAGAGAGAGGGAGTAGAGAGATAGAGTTGAGTGTCATCAGCATAGAGGTGATATTGGAAGCCATGGGAGGCAATGAGTTTGCCTAGGGACAGGGTATAGATAGAGAAGAGGAGAGGGCCAAGAACAGAGCCTTGAGGAACATCAACCGAGAGTGGAAGGGAAGAGGAGGTGGAGTTGGCAAGAGACACGTTGAAGGAGCGGTCAGAGAGGTAGGAGGAGAACCAGTCAAGGACAGAGTCACGGAAGCCAAGGGAGTGAAGTGAATCCAGCAAGAGTGAGTGGTCAACAGTATCAAAGGCAGCAGAGAGGTCGAGGAGGACAAGAATGGAATAGAGGCGATTAGATTTAGCCACAACTAGTATCCAGGTCTGCATGAGGAGATCAATGCATTGATCTATCCTCTTAATTTTGTTTCTCCAGACCCCAGTTTTCCATTGCTCATACTTTCCCCACCATTAATGCCAGGCTTCACCAGTGACCCATTAGCCTAGGCATGAGTGGAGGATGAGCTACAGGTAGTCTGAGCCATGGTAATGGGAAGAGAGCTTCACAGCCTTTGTCAGGATGCAGGTCCTTTGAACAAAGCACATGCCTGTGCCAACTAAATCTATACTATCTTGCATGGGGAGAATATAAATCCGATCCACTCTTAGAACTCGGTTTCAGCTCTCCCCTGATCTCTCAACAGAATCCCACATTTCCTTCCTCCTGACGAGCCCTAATGTTCCCCAGCTTTTTATCTCTGCATGTTGAGGACTTCCTAAGGCAAAGTTCTCCCCGAGGAGTCAAAAAATCAAGATCCCAGCTGTTCACAGCTATTAAAGAGCCTGTGACACTTCATGAAGTTAACCCAAGTTTCAGCTCTGGTAATTACTGCACTCTGCTCCAGGTCTACAACCCGTCAAACCTTCAATGCAAAGAAGCCACTTTTCAAAGTGTAGAACTTCTTCAATCACACCTCTAAAACTGTCACTGAACAGTGTTAAACAACTAACCCAAAGTTAGGTATTTTCAGTGATAGGGGAGCATCCTCGGTTACACATCTGCAAAATGTTCAGGAATCCAGGGACTAGCCTAAGCTTTCATATGCTGTGGAACTTCCTTCCCCAAAAGGTTAATTTGAGCCCAAGCCTGAGTGTCTTCCAGAGGCCATGTAAGACCTTCCTGTTTTAAGGCATTTGGTGGGCAGGGATAGGGGCTTGTGGGGGTGGGGGGTGTTGGTGTAGGGCTGAGAGGGGGGTCTTGATGTGGGAAATGGGGAGATGGTATTGGGTGAGGTTTGTGGGAGGGTCTGGAGGTTGTTTCTGTATTTTACTGTTTTTATGGATTGTTTTTATATATGTTGTAAGCCTCCCTGAGCGTTTTTTTAGGGAAGGGCAGGATAAAAATGTAAATAAAATAAATAAATATACTTGAAATTGCAGCCCTTAAAGGCTCATTTACTTATTATGTTAAAATCATGCCCTTTACCGGGTATGAACACATTATGTCTTCACTAATGTTAAAAATCACACTCTGCCTGTTGAGATGATCCATACAAAACTTAATAGGCTACCTGCCCCAGGGACTAACCCCAACTAGCATGAAGAACCTGCTAACCTGTTGGCCTAATGTGAACAGAAAATGCTACTTGTGGTCGCCTGCTCTTTGGAAGCAAAGTAAGCCTGGATGTTTCTGAAGTAGGTTGTATGTGGTGCCCTCTCTCTTGCCCATGCCCCAGATATGGTGATTCTAACCATCTGAGAAACAACATGTAACATGACTGTCATTTTCCTCTACACTGCCCAGTATCATAAGCATCCCTTGAACAAAGGGCATAACTCACCTGGCGATTGAGAGGTTCCCAGTAAAAGACAACTGAGGCAAAGGGATTGGAGTCCTAATGGCAAAAGAAACAAAAAGCGAAGGACACTCACTGGTTAGAGAACATTTCAGATCTAAAAATAAAGTCTTGCCTCTCCCAACTTAGCGTTCTGTGGCTTAAGACTTGGAGAATTTTTTTAAAATATTAACAGAGAACCCAAAGCAACCTGTGCACATCTGGCTGTAGACACTACAAACCCAAGCAGACTTTCCCTATTCTGCAATGGGATTAAGATGTGCGTGCGGACTGCCCATCTGCATCGGGAAAGACAGGTGGCTGCAGTCAAGGTGTGTCCTACACCAGCTTCACGTACCTGGCAAATTGCCCCTGTGGCTGTCAGCCAAGCAAAATTTGGTGACCACGAAAGGACAGACAAGAAATCCTGGTAGACAAATCAATTGTTCGGGCTGTCCCAAGATCCTCTCACCCTCTATGCCCATTTTCCATTTCAGAAATGCACTGACACAGACCAAGAGGAGTCCCTCGATTCGTCAACAAGTCTGCATAAACCAACGATTCCAAAGCTCTACAGAATCCCACCAGGCAGTTCTCACCAGCTCCTTTCCTTTCCGGCTTTCGTGGTTGGTGAAGAAGCGGAAACCATCTTGGCTAAACCCCTTCAGAAGTACCATTCGGGCTGAGGGCTTTCCATCCCTGAGAGGGGACAAATACCCTCACTTAGCAAGCTCATCATAGCCATGATGCAGCCACACACTCAGTCTATCCTAAAATGAGGGGAACCTAATCCCATGCTTTAGATCAGTGGTGATCAGAGTAATCTTTGCACTCCTGTGAGAAACTGAAAATTAGTATAAGCTCTGGGGCCCAAATAAGTATTAGCAGGGTGGGGTGCTCAAAGATGTGCTGAGGATGTGGGAAGAAAGGGGAGGGTATAGATCGTGGATCTATGCCATGGATCCATCCCCTATAGTGCATGTCCTCATCTCCAATCCCTCCCCCCGAGATTACTTTTTTAGAGTTTGACAGCAGAGACTAGATCCACAGGCCAGATCTAGGAGTTGGAAAGTGGCCCAATAAAAAAACAGCCACAGGTCAGATCTGCACCACAAGCTGCAGGTTCCCCATCAACCTTCATCACTTCTCCCTGTATATATCATTGTACAGTGAGGCACTGTGGCACATGAGGAAGAGTTTGTGGCATCCTGTAGAACATTTGAGATTGGCTACTCTTTCAGAATGGAAGGGATACTACAGGGTGAAGAACCTTTTTTAAAAAAAATTTTTAGTTTGGGGGCCAGAATGGCACACCAAAAAAATAAATAAAAAATACAGAGATGTTGGGCCTACTACATCATCCAAGGTGCCACAACACTCTTTTTTCCACATCATCCAATAGTCTCATATTCATGCTTATTAAAGGGTCCACGTTATTTCAGTGCCAAAATGGATTAATTATCCAGGACTGTAAGGAGGAGAGATTTGCAAAGCATCATGAGGCTACAGGGTGTAGACTTTAGAAAGATATTGGAGTGGCAAAGAGAAACAGGCAAGGCATGCCGAGACGGAGCTGTGTGGGTGCTTGAGGCAGGGGAAGGTCTTGATCAGATCAGGCTTGTGGATCCCTATCCTGGAGCATGTCCCTTAATCTCTGTTACCTTCCCTGTGAAACATGTTTCTTCAGCACCCACAGGTCAGGGCTGGATGGGAGGGCCAGATCTAGGAAATGGAAACCAGCCGAACAAAAATCACCTGCAAGTCAGACCTGTTTATACTAGATGGAACGATGGCCTGAACCAATGGGACACATGTTGCATCTCTTACCAAGCCCCCTCTCATGCTGCTCCTAACGCTCCATCCAAACACACTGATTTTCCATCCTGCTTACAGGGTCCCCTAGCCCAAGATAAGCCAGCTGGCATTCAGAGGCAACAGTGCCCCACACTGCAAGACACCCATAGATAATGTGGAAAGATGAGACCTGTGAGCAAACAACCTGGTAGTGACTCCCCTGCAGCACTCACCTGGTGCAGGTGGCCAGGCACATGGCGTTGGCTTCCCCGACGGAGGGGCACTGCATGGCCTCTTCAAACCATAAGGCAAACTGCTTGATGGGGTCAAGGGAGGTGAGGTGTTTCTCCTCAAAAGCCTAGGTAGGACAGAAACAGGAAGGGAACAAGAGGATTTTTAAACAGCCCTCACAAAGCACACCCTTTCCCTCCTGTACACCACTGTGGGAGGCACCTACTAATACTATTAACCCTGTCACTACCAACCACAATGAGATGGCAAGGTTAGGGCTATGGGGTTTTAGTGGGTGCATTAGCTTTGCTTTATTGTCTGTTAGGGATGCCTACTGTCTTTAGTGTCTATAGTGTCCTGCCCCCACCATTCTGATATTCTTCCCACTCGATCATCCTACCCCAGAGCAGCTTTATCCCTGATGGGACTACTTTCCTGTCCTATTTTTGGCACTATCAAGGTGGGCAGGGCTCTCACAGGAACAAAACTGGGAGTTAGATCAAGATCTGACATGGGCTCACTCTGGAAGCCCCACCCCCAACACCTCATCCTGTTCTCTACATCCTAGAATATCCCTAACATACCCTCCTAAGACCCCATTATTAATATTATTAAGTATTTATATACCACCAGCCAGCAACATACCTGGCACGTTACAATCATTAGTGACAGGTGCCTGCCCTTTGCTACCTCCCTAACCAACATCCCCTCCACCAACTCATTCCCCTTCCTCAGGCCTCTCCCCCACAGCTCAGACCCTTCCCCCCTTAAGACCTCCCTTTTCAGGTCCCCTTACTTCACATTCCCAATAATCAGACTCCACCTTCCCCCAACTCAGATCTCCTCACTATCCTACCTGCCCTCCTCAAACCTTCCTCCCCAGTCCCCTCTCTTCCCATGCCTTTCCCTCCAACTCAGATACCCATTTCCTCTTCTCAGACCCCCACACTGACCCATTTCCCCTTCTCAGACCCCCCCCAACTCCATCTCGTGCTGCCACATCCCCCATCATCAGGCCCCTTTTCCAACTCGACCCCCCCAACTCCACATTCCCCAGCCTTATTCCCTTTCTTCCCACAATTCCTGAACGAATCCTGCACAAGCTCCTAGTCTTCACCTATAAAGCTCTTCACAACCTTGCTCCCCCCTACCTCTCTGCACTTATCGCCCTCCATACTCCAGCCCGTGCACTTCGCTCCTCCTCTGTCCCTTCTCTCACCCTTCCACGCCTTCCCTGCTCCCCTAAGCGCCTTCGTCCCTTCTCACTTGCTGCCCCCCATGCCTGGAACTCCCTCCCTGTCCACATCCGCCTTGCCCCCTCCCTTCATACCTTCAAATCTCTCCTTAAAACTCACCTCTTTCGCTCTGCTCTGTCTGACTCTTTATCCTGCTGAGCCACTATTCCTATACCTACGATCGGTTTACCCTTATCCTTGCAACATGGACCTGCCTGCTGTCATTCTCATCGTAACCAAGCCAAGTACGTGCACTTGAGACCTCGCATCTTCATGAATGTTAGACCCCTTGTCTCTCCCTCTGTTCCCCTTCCTAAGTCTCTCCCCCAGCTCCTGTCTCTCAGATTGTAAGCCCTAGGGGCAGGGACCGTGTCTATTTTATTACTTTGTAAAGTGCCAGGTACACTGTTTATTATTAATAATAATAATAATAATAATAATTCAGACCTCCCAACTCCCTCTGACTCACTACCCTATTATTCCCAACTCCACCTTGCAAATGCCCCATTCCCCCTCCCACCAACTCAGACGCCCCTCCGCCTGACCCCGCCCCTTTTCTCTCAAGTCCCGTGTCTGTGACCCCGCTTTCCCCGACTCCACATTCACCCTCCCGCCAACTCAGCCCCCTGAATCTCCCCCACTCCAAAGGCGCCGCCGCTCCCCTTTACTCGCCTCCTTGTCCCCCCGGTAGCTTTTCCGCAGCGGCCCCAGGTCCATGGCGGGCACCTGCTGCTGAAAGTGACAGGAGCTAGAACCAGCCCAGCTGCAAAGTCCCCTCCACGTCGCGTAACGCAACATACCCCCCCCCCCCCGCATGCGCGCTAACTCCGTCTCCGCTCTCCCCCTTCCCCTTCGGGCGGCGCCTAGTCAGTGACGTCACTACTCCTTTCCCCTCCCAGCAACCCACCAGGAACCTAACTCAGTCCCACAAGCAGAGGGCACGCCGTAACCAATCAGGAGGCGTCGAGGGCGGGACTCGGGGACCAGGAAATGGTGTCCGGGCTGTAAACAAGCACATGGAGGGGCTATTAAAGGTACAGCGTCCCGGGGGAGGGGGAGTAGGGGGTCTGAGGGCACGGGGAGGGGTCAGGTTCAGACTGCGGAGTGTGGGGCTGGAATCAGAGGGTTTGGGTTCAGGGAAAGGGCAGCAGATAAGGAGCAGGGGGAGGCTCAGACAGCGGGAAAAGGGCTACTGGGGGGGCTGAATTGCGGGATAGGGGTGCAAGGGAGAAGACAGAGTACAGGTGGGGAGGGGGAGAGTCAGGCAGGAGGAAGGGGCTGGATGGAGGGGTTCGAAGTGGGAGAATCTGATAGAAGGAAGGGACTGGATGCAGGGCTGGGAATAGGAAAATCTGACAGGAGGAAAGGACTGCTGGGAAAGGGTATGAGCGGGGACAGGGAAGAAGGGGAATCAGTTAGAGGGCAGTGATGGTTGTCAGAAAAGTGTAAGGGAAGGAGTGGCAGGGAGACCATGTAGGAGGGTGATGGGGTGATAGGTGGGGAACAGGGAATGAAGACCGAGGGCCCAGAGAAGAAATTTGTAGGAGGGGGCAAACAGAGGAAGAAGAAATCAGGTGTCATGGAGGGGAAACAGAAAGGAAGTGGGGACCAGACAGGGACAAGTGGCGATTGTGGAATCCGGTGTGGGGTCAGAGAGGGGTGTGTGGAGATTGGAGAGAGGGTAATTTGGGCAGAGGTGAGGGCTAGATCAAGGGAGCTAGAGCTTAGTGCAGTGGTTTCCCAACCTAAGAGTCAAGAACCCAGTGGAGTCACAACATTGCTAAATGTGGTCCTGACAAAACTGGATCTGCATAATCAATATGCACATTTCCAAAGTTTGGGATTGTGATGATTGGTCTTTTCTCTTAGTGGGGTCACTTAGAGCATTAAGATTCTGATTCTTAATTACAGATTTTTACCCAACACACTTGTTTATTTTCTTCTCTCTTTCTTCAGTGCAAACCATTTCCCTCCATCTCCTCCAGTTTGACCCTGTAGGGCTGGGCTCTGAGGCCATGACAACTGATGTGGAATGGTGCCACTGATCTGCAGAGCTGCCTCCAGGCCATGGAGCAAGGGATGGGAGATGGGGAGCATTCAGACAGACCCCTGCAGTTTAAACTGCCTGAGCTTGACCTGGAAGGAGGCACTGTGGGCAGCCTGGCATTTCAGCAGCCTCAGCAGTTGGAGCCCCAAAGACATCATGCCCCCCAGGAATGTGCCAGGTATTGGGAAGGGCATGGCATAAAACATTCACCCAGCTGAGGAGTGCTGATGGGGAAGGCACAGCAATGGGATCCCTGGCTTGACAGCCTGAGAGCCTGGAATTCTCTCTTCCTAGTTCTTGATGCAAAAAGACTCGCTATGTGACCTAGTGTACCTGTTTCCCCACCTGTAAAATGGTGCTAATACCCCTCCTGCTCATAAGAGAGTTTGTGAGGCTGAAAATTGCATGAAGGATGGCCAGAAGGTTCTGGGTGGGGGACCTCAGCACTTGTGTGAGAACTTGCTGCCAGATGGTTCTAGGGGGCCCAACAGTTATGAAGGGGATCATTGCCAGGTTTTGGGGTAGGGCAGCTGTGAGGGGCTTGCTACCATAAGGTTCCAGAAAGGGGGCCATGCAGCAATTATGAGGGGCTCACTGCCAGAAGGTTCTAGAACATAGGATTCAGCAGGTTGTGAGGGGTTTGCTGCTAGAAAGTTCCAGAAAGGGGGAGCACAGCAGCGGTGAGGGGACTTACTGGCAGAAGGTTCTAGAAGGTGAGGGGCTGCTTGCCAAAGGTTCTAGAAGGGTGTGTGTGTGTGCAGCAATTGTGAAGGCGTGCTGCTAAAAGGTTCTGGAGCTCCCTTCAAGAAGATCTCTGTATGACTGTTGGAGAACTCGCTGCCAGAAGACCTGTGTGGCAGTGGAGGTCGTCAAGGGTCTGTGCTGTCTTGGTCACTAAGAACTGTAGTTTTGAGTTAATGGACAGGTAAACGTAGTGGATTCTCTTTGTTGTTGTTTTTTTTCCTCCTGTGGCTGTGTCCAGATACTGTGGCAAGGGGTGGGATATTCTGTGATAAAGAAAGCCAGAAACTAACCTAAGGAGTAGTCAGTGGTACCACTAGCACTTATGAACACTTCTGAGAGGTAACAGCTTTGAAGATGGGGAAGGGCACTCCTACATGAGAACAGTCCTGGGATGATATCCCCGGACTGTTATCCAGTGATAAGTATCTACACGATCATTAATTTTCTGGGATAAAAGCACTATCCCGGGGTGGCAGAGTACAGTTATCCCGATTATGAGAATCACAAGGAGGACTGCATCAATCCCATGGTGTAGCACAGTTGAATTTCAGTGCCTTGGGGAACTCCGACCAAGAGGAGAATGCATCTGTTAGAGCATCGGTCTTGTCATTAATTGTCTAGGATGTAAATTTTCAGAGGGGATTCTGTATTTGTGTAGAGAGCTAAGACAAAGAGGACTGTTCCAAAGGGAACTGGATTCTGCCACACAGACAGCACAGTTGTATTTCAGCACCTTCTGCTTGGATACCTGGGAATACAACAGATTGGTGGGGATGCCAGTGCCCTTGGAGATAGTGGACATGTCGTCGGCCCCTTTCCTCACCCCTGGCCAATCAGAAGGTTTGGTGAGAGACCCTAAAGAGAGAGGTAGTATCCCCTGGTCCTGGATGTCTCTCCTGGTTGCTGTGCGGGCATCTGTGAGCCCCTTTCCTCCCAACGTCCTTGCTGTGCGTATGTCATTTGCTGTAGAGAAAGTAAGGTTGCCATGTTGGTCCCAAATGTAGGCAATAGAGACAAAGTAGTAGATATCACTGTACTACTTTGTTTCTATTGCCTATGTCACTTAGTGGCATGGGTCCCTGGACCAGATGGGTGTGATGGATTCTCTCCGCTGCAGTCAGAGTGGATTAGGAGGCAGCATGGGTAGCATTTTGTCACAGCCGTCTCTGTTGTAAACCCCTACCCATGTCATTTTGCCACCAGAGACTGTAGAATACTATAGAGACATTGGGTAGAGGGGAGGTAAACTCTATCTGCAATTCTCTGTGGTGGGGCGGGAGGGGGCTTCGTTTCGGCGTAAGTGTCTACATGAGCACTATCCCAGTATTATTTTATCCCAGAATAAACAAAGCCTGGAAAATGAGGTTTTATCATTCTGGAATAAAACCAGGAATTGGAATTATAGTGGGATGTGTGTCCACACAAACACTTAATCCTGGGATTAGTGGCATTTATCCCAGGATAATGAACCTGAAGTGTGTGGTAGCTTGCCACTCGTTCCTGAACATTCACACATTGAGATACCACAAGGTGAATACCCCCTGGTTTCTTTACTACAGGGTATCCTACCCTTCACCATAACCTGTGAACACCTTGTGTAACTAAGATGAAGGCTGTCTTCCTTCTAAAGGGAGGAAAGAATCAAATCTTTTGTCACTTCCCCTCAAATTGGCATGAGTGGCTGAGTTTTAAGCCAGGATTCCATTGCTTGAGCTGTTCTCTGCAATGGGTGCTTACCTCTGGAAGCCAAAACGATGAGTGAGGTGTGCTCACAGACCCTCGGGACAACACTGAGGTAACCATACTCTATACTTGCTTTGGACACACTTTATAATATTAACTACATTGGTTCAGGCAGGGTGAAGCAAGGGAATATTTTCCTGTTGTTTGAATGCCTCAGGATAAATCAAAGTTAGCCCAGGGTATCCTGTCCTGTCAGTGATAGGCAATCTGCAGGCCCCAGATATTAATCTGCACCCCCATCCCTTCATCCTTGAGGGTTGCAGCTTGACCTGAGCCCATGCAGCCAACTTGGGCATACCTTCTGTGAAGCTTCTTAACATTATGACACTTGTAATGGGCTTTGCTATGTCAGGAAGGGAGTGGGACTAACATGCTCTGCTACCCGTTCCTGACATACCTCTGCCCTCTATGAAGTGCTGTGATATGACATGACAGAACTCTGTAGTGGGCAGGGCCTCCCCCAGCTGAGGAACCCAGCTTAAGCCCAAGGAGGTGACAGACAGTGTGCCCAACCTGACTTAGGACTAGTCAGGTCCCATCAGGCTCAAGTCAGGGTTCTAGCCTGACTGCAAGTCCGCTCTGAAACAGCTTGCAGACAGGCTGTGAATGACCCAGCCCCTTGTAGAGCACTGTGTGGTCAGAACAGGACTATGTTTGAAGGAGAAAGGGCCCTTTTTACATGAGACACGCCCACTTGTGACTGCTGGGCCGGGTGAGTGGGTGCTTCTGTGACCCACGCATCACCCCCCACCTCTACCCATCACCCCTGCACTGAGCAACCAGGGAAAACAGAGGTTGGTCTGTGTGGGGGCATGCCAGCCCCCACTGCACCGCCCCCCCAGCGGCGCACCCGCCCACTCCCCCCCCCGGGGCCCCCCCCCCCTTCCCCCCCAGCTGCGGCCCATGTAAAAAGGGTCAGGGGTCCTAGTTAACTCTGGCTGTGTTTGTTACAAAGTTCTCCTTCCTGATGGCTTTTGTCTGCTTCCAGCATCCAACCCCATGGAGCCCTGAGCAGGCTTGGAAAGACGAGCTATCCTTTGCTGTGTGTGGATGAAGACATCAAGAGTCAAAAAAGACCCAAGCTCTCTAATGGATCCCGAGCCAGTCCTAGTCTCCTCCCTCACTTCCCTCGGGTGGTGGAGTCACAAGGTTTGCCCTTTGGACACATCTTTCAGGGGTTGGATATCCGTAATGGTTGTCCCCAGAATGCACCATGGCTAGCACGAACTTTAAATAACCCCAGGGCAGCCTGTTTTGGGCCCTCTGCACTCAACAGCCCTATGCCTGCTGCTGCCAAGGCCGGCATGGAGACAATGGAGTCCCTTTCTCTGGATTACAAACAGCAGGATCACTGCCAGCAGAGCAGACAGGCTCCTGAAAATGGCAGAGGCAGCAGGGTTACAGGCCTGTACGCAGAGCTAGTCAAGGAGCTGGAGCTGCAGATGTCAGAGCTGCGGAAACTCCTGGCCTCTCAGGAAGAGACAGCTGCACTGCAGGAGAGGAGGATTAGAGAACTCGAGAGAGAGAATCAGCAGCTGAAAAGCCAGCTCCAGAACTTAGAGGAGCAAAATGACCTCTTGTCCAGAGGCCATGGAGGGGTCGCAACACCAGCCAAGATGGTGCTGGGAATCAGGAACAACTGTGTCGGTAATGGAATCCTCCTTAGCATCACTGTGGCTGCTTGTAGCTGAGCCAGATATGATGGGGTTAGCCATTCCCCAGGGTATCTTGGGAACAAAGTCTCTACTTTCTCATGGTGCCTGGCTGGGTCACCAAGGATGACTCCTTGCTTCAGTTTCCCTATGTACAGGGCTCTGTGAATTCTGGGTTTCCTGGTTGCAGAACTTGAAGGCAAAAACTGCAGAATACATGGGACCCTTCCTATAAAACTAACGATGTTTCTTGTGTTTTTCACCAGGTCCAATAGTTGAGGTGTGACTCTGTGGGTAGGATGCTGGACTTGGAGTTGGCAGTCCTGTGTGCAAATCCTAGCTTTGGGCCAAGCTGCTGTGTCTCAGTCTCAGTTCCGTCTGAACATGAGGATGCCATTGATGATAGGCTTGATCAGCTAGCTGGCATCAGCACAGGCTTTGCTTGCAGGTCATGGAATCCCACCAAGTCTCTGCGAGCTTGTAGCTCTGTGTGGAAGAGAACTCAGTTGCAATCCTCCTGGGCTGATTGGCTGGGTTGCTCTGAGTTTGTCTGTTTTCTTTGCTCTTCAGGCACTTTCCAATTCATTGGGAAGGCAAGTTCCTACATGCAGGCACAGAATCCCTGGCCACCAGAGGGCTATATTGCCCTGCTACACACTCATGTACAGCAATGCCCAGTAGGCCATTTGAGAGCATGAGTGTTGTCTTCTGAAGCATTGGGTATTGGCCACTGCCAGTGCTAGAGCCTGGGTGCCAAGGCTGATGGACCAGTGAGCCCAGCAGGGTAGAACCCATATTCCCCCTAGATTTGGTGTGAATTCTGTGCTACCAGCGGTCTCTTATTGGTCACTGTCTTGGCTAAGGATGGTAGCCAAGACTTTACCAGTACTGCCTAGGCCTACATGGATATTTGTGGTGTGGGCAGGAGATCTGGGAGGCTAGTGCCAGGTGCACAGCAGCCCTCTTGGTCAGGCTTAGAGGGAGGTAGCAGGTGTCTGTGTGTGTATGAGCTGGGGAGATGGTGAATGGTGGGCGGAAAGCACCATGCTCTGGCTGTTGGGACCTTCTCTGGCCTTGATCCTTCTGAGGCGTGGACATGGATCAAATCGGTTTCCCATGATTATTCAGCTCTGTCTCTGTGTCTCCCTAGACATCACGGAGAACAACATCCAGTTCCTCAAAAGCCTGGTGGGGCTGTTGGAAAGCAACGCAGCCTTACAGGTGAGTGTCTCTGAAATACTGCCTGTTTTCCTCCCTTGTGGGCTTCTGAATTAGAGGCCACAAGTAGGGAAGCCCCAATGAATTCCACATTCTTCCCCTCTAATCCTAAATGTTCCAAATGGTGGAAGCTCCTGCCCTTTGGAAAGAGAGTCCTACCAGCTATTTTTACCTTGTGTTTGGTGCAATATGGCCTTTTAACCACTGCATTGTAAATCCCTACCTATATACCCACTATCTTCCCACCACTTTCTTTGCTTCATCCCACTATCTTGGGCATTGCATCCTTCCCACTATCTTGGGCATTGCATCCTTCAGATAGTTACCCCACGCTACCCCCACCATAGACTGTTAACTCAGTCTGGCTTGCTTATAACCCTGGGACAAGATTTCTCCAGGAGAAAGTGTTACATGTAAACCTGTCCTTGATTTCTACTGAAGCCCCTGATTATTGCTGATGCCCTCCAGCCTCTGTCTGATGCCGAGGAGACGTACTGTGAGCCAGACGCATCTTGCATCAAGAGTTGTGTGGAGAGGGGGCATATCCCCTCCTGGCATGTGTGGCAGGGCTGAAGATTTGCCTCCCATCTTTCCTATCACTTAGCCCCACCATCAGCAGATCCACATGTGTTTCTTTTGCAGGTGAATGGTCTGCAGCCATTGTCTTCTCCTGGGGAGCAGAGGTGCACTCCAGCTGATATCCCCCAAACCTCACCGGTCTGGAGGACGCGGGCCAGAGTCTCAAGCAGTCTTCCACCCTGGATGAACATAGAGGACAGCTCTGCGAGTCCTGGAATGCTCAGTGATACCACCTGTTTGTGGGAAGAGAACATACAGGATACATTGCCTGATGGAACACCAGTGTGGGCATCACCTGTGGAGGTGAGTGATGGGGAAGAAACATCATCTGATTGGTTGTCGGGTGAGCATTGCCTGGGAAACAGATACTCTTCCCAGTGGGAAATTAGAAACGTACTGATGATAGTAGCAGGGGATGTGCTGGTCCTCCAGGTGGGGATGGTGACTTTTCTTATCCTTGGAGGCAGGACTGTCCCTATCCTCTCTCAGTAAGACAGCTGAGACCCAAAGCCAGTGCTTCCCAGATTGGGATGCCTGACCCACTAGTGGCTCACAGGAAGGTTTCCAGGTGGGTCACCACACCCATTGTTGCCTGGAAGAGAAGCCACATGCACCCAAGTTCTTCCTGTCGTGCATCAAAGCCATCATCACTGCTTGCTTTCTGGGGACCCTGACAGAGAAGAGCAACTGCAGTAGCCAAACAGTGAAGGTAGGATTTGGTGCCTGACCCATAATCCCTCCTTTTGGCTAATTATTTATTATTTAATCGACTTTTATCCTGCCCTTCTCTCAGAGGCTCAGGGCAGCTTACAGAAATATATAATACATAACACAAAAACATATATATATATATATAAAAAATTAAAACAATTAAACCCTAAACCCCACCCTCAAACCCTCTCCCTAACTCCTCCACCGCATCCCAAGCAACCCTGAAACCAATCATAGCTGCAGTTGTGCTGAATAACAGCACAGCAGTTCAGTGGAGCCTAAATACCTGTTTCCTGTGTCTTCCCACCCCCTCCCATGAAAGAGTGTTGGAGGAGGCAGGATTGTATGTGCTTAGTCTCTTTGGTGGGGTTTCGCTCAATCCAAGCAGAGGTTCCCTAGAGAGTAGGGAGTCCTCACCCGAGGCAAACTGCAGATTTTAACAGTTCTTTGTCCCTCCTCACAGGAGAATGGGAGGCCTAAGCTGGAGCTGATTCCCAATTCCAGCGTCTACATCACTCATCACCAACTGGATGACCTCTCACAGATTTCCACCGACAAGCCCAAGCTGATGACCAGGCGGCTGCTGGATTACTTCTTCTCCCGAGAAACGTTGGCCAGGTCTTCGGCCACTGGGCAGCGCACCGCCCACAACAACACAACCATGGAGAAGCCCATCCGCCTGCCGGTCGCTGTGGTAAATGTTATCAAAGGTAGGTGAGTTGTGAGGTGGAGGCATAGCAAGGCCTAGAGCAGGCTGGGAAAGAAAAGTTGGAGCGCGAGCAATTTGATTTTTCCTGCAGAAGTGATTAGATGAGGGTGCTTTATTCTGGCTCTTAGGTTCCTTTTGTCCTGCTCACTGTCTAGGAAGTCCTGTTCACACCCATTACCTCCACCTAAGAATAGTAGGGCTAGGCCAATAGCTCTGGAGGCTGAATCCATAGCACAGAGGGCAGCCATTCAAGCTTCCCATCAACATGACACAGACCTGCTTTGGAGCGATTGACAAAATGGAGCTCACAATCCACTCCTTTCTTAGCTCATTAACTAATGGGATGCTCGCTGTCTGGTGACTTTATCTGGGGCTGGAAGTATCTAAATTTCTAGATTTGTGATGGTATATGCAAGCATGGGGAGTTCCCAATTCTAAGATTTCAGTAGAACAGACATCATCTGAGGGCAAGGTATTAGTTGGGACTTGGTTGCCGTCTGCCAAAGTGGGGGGACTACCAAAAATGGAGGTTTTGCCCACCTTATTCAAGGTAACCCACTTTTCTACATCCCCTGCATGTTTGCACCCCAAAGAACTGCTTGGGATCTGGGGGGAGAGGGACCCATATGGACAAGGTGGTAGACACTCCTGGGAGAAACTAGTCTGAATTACTTCTGAATGACACTTTTTCTTGCTGCAACTCATAAAAGTTAGCCCATAAGTGCCACAGGCCACCTAACAAAAGTTTTAAACTCAAATGATGTGTCTTTATTTCCAAAAAGGCATAGAAAAGTGATTGCACTACTGAGGAAAGGGATTCTTTGGGAGAATGATCAGAGCTTACGTCATCCTCACAGGCAGAAGCTCCTCCCCCAAAACGTTTGACCATGTTGATATCTATTTAAACTCCTGTCCCACAGATGGCAGTGGGCTGCTGGAGAAAGAGCTTCCCCAAGTAGGGTACATACTCAGGAGCTGGTCTTAGAATTTGGGGGCCCCAGGCAAAACGTGGGGCCTCCCTGTGGCCCCACTGCCTTTAACATATGGCAATCTACTGCTTGTTTATGAACACAAAGTGTCATATATTATGTTTTCATCAGTACAATTGCAAGTGAAACTACAGAGTTGAGAACCAAACACCTGTAATATTCAGCATAATGTTTTTACAAATTGAAGGTAACTCAAGATGCATTTTGCAACCGCTTCAGATGAATGCACTAAAATGTGTTTGCAGCCCCACTGGAAGAGAGCCCAGCCACCACTGCTCTGAAGTTGGGGCCCCCGGGCCATGGCCTCTATGTTCCCTGGCCAGCCCTGGACATACTGATCATTTCAGGTGGTCTCAGAGGGAGTATTATGTATTTCAGTTTGAATTGTAACCATTCTGGGCAGGATAGCATTTTCCACTTCAAAGGACAGGCTGGGAAGATGGCAAGTTTATGCCATTTCCAGTGTTCTCCACAGAGGAAAGAACTGCTGGAGTTTTCAATTTAAAAAGTAGGAACTTTTAGTTGAGCTTTAGGTAAAGACTTTGAAAGTAATTTGGAAGTTTTAGGAAGAACCTGTGGTTTCAGACCCGTAGTAAGCTAATAAATTACAAAGTCTAAGAAACCATTGTTATAAAACCAATAAGATTCTAGCTTGAGATTACTTGTACATAGGTTTAACAGAAAATTGCTTTATAATAGTATCCAGACACAGCCTCTAATTACCATACAGGTAATTACTGTGATACAAATTATATGAATGAAGGCACAAAATAAATACTTCAAAGATCTAAGCTCCTTATTGGCAGCCAGGATACAAACAAGTCCCTTGTAGAGTTATGAGTTTGGAAAGTTCTCTTGCATGAAGGTAACAAGTAGCAGCAATAGCAGAGCACCTCAACATATACAAGTCCACAAGGTTCTATGACCACAACCACACCAACCACAAATGGCCCACCAATGACTAGCACCCTTTGGCCACTGTCTGAAGGCAGTCCCCTCCAGTCAGCCTGCAGCAGAGGAGAATCTTATCACAAATTGCTAATCATTCTGCCTACCGATATTGAAGGGATATGCCCATCCAAACACTGAGGACTTAATCACCCTCATTATAACATGGTTTTCGTTAGAAGATACTGCTTCCAAATACCAGGTTATAACAAGTTGTGCTGTACTTCCCTACCTTGCTGGGGATGATTGCGAGGATAAATATATATTTAATTTATAAATATATTTGATTGTGAGGTACAGTGTTGATGGAGATGTGTGCAGGAAGCACTTAGGAGGCAGCTATTAGTCTACCTCAGTTTTAAGTGTTATATTGATTGGGGTGGGGGGTGTGGGGGTAGGTGGGCTGTTCAGACAAGTCTGTACAGTCCTGGGGTTAGGACTTGGGCATCCTGACTCCCAGCCCACAGACAGTGCCTTGTCTTTTCCCTCCTGTTTCATACTCTGGACAGTTCCAGCTTCCTCTGGTGGCTTCTCACAACCGAGGTCTGGAGCATCACATCTCAGCAGAATGAAACTAAGCTGTTCTCTCTTGTCCCCTAACCTTGTTTCTAGAATATGTTACCAAAGTGTGCGGCAGGGGCTGCAATTTCCATGCCGTTATCAACAGCAAATGTGGCACATCCAGGAGGGCAGTCAAGAAAATGATTATCAAGATGGACTAAAGACTGGCCCATCCCAACAGCCCATCAAGGTGCCAGGAGCCCCCATCTCCAAAAAGAATCCACAGCCTACCACAATCCATCTTCTGCTGACAAAAGGATTGTGAGATAAAGGTGGTTCTCTCATGCAGCAATATTAGCATATGGGTGGCAGAGGTGAACGTGTGAAAAGGCAGCAGCGGACAGTAATCGGGATACTGGAGCCTGCATGGCACTTGACAAGAGACTGGATGTGTGTCTCATCTTAGTGGCTGAGGGGACAACTGTAGGTGGTGATTTGAGTGTCACAAACCATTGGGTATATTTGATGTAGCTTCTGTGGACTTTTGATGGATAGATCGAGGAGCAGGGGGGCTGATCCAAGCTAGGATGTTGGGCTTCTGCAAACAAAACCCATTGCTGCACACAAGCCTACCTACAGAATCCTGGACATTCACTGAGTGAACTATTCTTAGAACGCTTTGTGCACCAGTTTGCAGTGGAGAGAGAAGGCTGGTGGTGGGTACTGGGGAATGCAGTTAATTCTCTTGACTAGAGCAGGGAACTGTGAGGCATAGACTAGATCTTTGGTCAGATCCCTGCCACCTCTGCCAGAGCTTTAGCGGTGGAAGCAGTTTGGTTTCAAAGCAGAAGTGGGAATCTGTACTCATAGCCTCATAGGATGAGGTCCTCTGAGTGGTTTGCTACATGCCTCCAAAGGCAACTTCTCCTCACTGTAGCTGTAAGAATTTGATTGTATCTAAGAATTTTTTTCCTTGTAAGACAAGTTCAGTTCCTATACTTTTTCTTGTAAATAAATCCTTCCCCCCAAACTTCTTGAATAAAGCCTGGAATACACCATCACAGGCCCAGCCATGTATGAATAGCTTCTCCCAACGTTTAGTATCCATCACTGTAGTATTTGAGCTATTACACAGCTAGAATAGTCTGCTTCTGCTACTCAGTGGCTTCTCCCAACATCCAACTATTATACTCTTCAGTCTTGTCTACATCTCTCTGCTGGCTCATTTGGAGAAACTGACACAAGGGAAAGGATTCAGTACCTGGCTTTGTGGGCTCTGATTTCATTTGGTGCTACTGGGGAGGTAGTGTGACCTAGTGCATTGGACACCAAGAAATCAGGAGATCTTGGATCCATCTCTCATTTCTGTCACCAACCTGTTGGGTGATCCTCAGGCAAACCTCTCTTCCAATCACAGCCTGTGTTTTTCCTTCCACTCTTTCTCCATTTAGGCTGCAATCCTGAATACACTTATGAATAGTAGAATTGCAGGGCAGCAGCCCTAGACTCATGGACCCTCTCCTACTATGCATCTATATAGTGCCGTGCTACTGAACTCAGTTGGGGCCTGCAGGCTGTACCATAATACATTCTCCCACCCCCACAGTACTTAGTTTCTAAAAGCAGAGCTGCCAGAATTTAAGCCCCCTGAAAGCACTATGGAGGAAGGGTCTTCAGAGGAGCTGGAGAAGCAGCTCTGACAAGTCCTGCTAGTAACTGCCCCCCACCCAGGGCTGGATTCACAACTCAGGGTGCTCAGAAACCATGGAGTTTGGGAGTGGGAGCTATGAGGCTTGAACCCAGTAGAGCCCCAGAGAGAGCTTCAGGCAAGCCAGCCCAGGAGCACACTTGTGTTTCCAACAGATTAATTTCACACCTTTTTCTCATGTACTGGTGGAAAAGAGATGCTGAGGAATGAGCCCTTTTCCCACCCCATCCTGGTTACCTTCCCAAGAAGCCAGCTGTCCTGCTGTTCTCTCTGCAGACACCATGCTTAGAAGACAAATGAACCTTGGCTTCCAAGTTCTGTGCTGGATTTGCCTTTGGCAACTAAATTTATTTAGCAAGAAAAAGATAACCACTAGGCTGGTGCTGACAAAGTTACACAGTTAATAATAAAGGAATAACGAGATCTGTCACTTCATAAAAACATACTTCAAGCAGTTACAACTAAAAAATAAAGTGGATTTTTTGTTTTTAATTTAAAAGCTCAAAAAATATCAAGCCATATTTTTTTTTTAAACATGTAGGAAACACGTAAAGCAATATAGTCTATGATACAATATACACTATACACAGGGACGGGGGATAAATGCAGAGTAAAAAAAAGAAATCGACTGAGAGGAAAAAAGTCCTCTTCAAGCCATTATTGGAAAACAACTGTCAGCAGAGGAAGGACTCTGGGGGATGGATTGGGGTGGATGGTTTTAAAAGGGTGCAATTAAATAAGAATAAAAAAGCACTCATGATGCACAGACTACAATCCACAAATCATATACACTGGCATAATCCTACCAAAACCCTGCAGACTTCAGTGGGACTACCCCAGAGTAAGTAGTTTGTGGATGGCAGCCACAGTGTTCATGATTGGGAACAGGGGGCTATAAGGCAACGGTTCTCCATAGAAAAACAGGGACCTTCTGGAGGAGTTTTTATATATATTTATATAGATAGATATTTATAGATATTTATATTTTTTAAATATAAAGTAGGAATGTGCTGCAGAAGGCCGGGCTGTGGCAGCCAATTCCGTCTGGAGTTCTTCCCCAAACCCCACCGTAAAGCTTCACAAGCGCATGGCGGGAATGAGGTACAGGCGGGGCTACTGGGGTACAGCTTCGCTGGTGTCCTTGTGTTAACACAAGGCCCTTTGGCATGGGGAAGTCACATGGCGCTGTTTCTCTGACTTCCCTGCCCATCTCGTGAGGCAACTTCACCCCCTCATGCCATTATGAATGCTAGAGCTCAAGCTCATCCCATGTGCTGGGCTTGGAGCCTCTTGTTCCGAACAGCGTGCGGGAAGGTGGATGCCTTCAGAGGAAGATGATCAGCAGTTACTCCCTTCCCAGCATGGCCGGGTCTGGGGGAGCTGAACCCAGGAGTGTTGCTAGAGCTGTCGAGTTCCAGGCCAGGCCTTCTCTGTGTCCTTTGCAGGAACTGTCTGTGGCAATGAGGGGCTAAGCCAACCCTACAAGTTCTTGGTGACCAGGTGAGTTTTATAGTGCTTTGTCAGGTGGTCGCTTCTCATGAAACGCTTTTGGCACTGTGCGCACTCAAACCGCTTGTCACCTGCCAGGGAAAAGGAGAGTAATAGTGAGCGTGCAGCAGCTATGGAGTAACAGAGAGAGATCACCCCAACTGAGGTGGGAAGCAGCACCTCATAAGACCAACAATAAAGTACAAAAAACCTGATGACTTCTGTTCTGGACTTGTGAGTAGAGTCCTGTGTCCTTTATGATTTCAAGGACTGGTAATCCCTTCCTCTGTGTGAAAGCCCTCCACCGGCTTCTCCTCTCCTCTCATGTCCAGCACAAACTCCTTGTTCTCACCTTGAAGGCTCTTTATGGCCCTGCTGTGCTCATCTGGAGAATCTGCTCTCATTTTCCACTACCTTCCTACCTGGAACTCTGCAACCATCCTCACCTGCCCCCTAAATTGTTTTTGCCGCCTTTCCCATGCTGCTCTCTATACAAGTCCCTCTCTGAATGCACATGCTCTGCTCCACCTCACCTGACTTCTAAAAACCTACCTCTTCCATCAGGCTTTCCCTAGCTCCTCACTCCCATACATTGCTCATGGACGCTCCCCTTATACGGTCTTATCCTTCAGGATTTCCCTCCACTTGCACCTGCAACTTCTTGAATGTATCCTTCTTTCCCTATGTGCCCCTTCCTTTCTCCATCCTAGATTGTAAGCCCCTCAGGGCAAGGACCTGTTCCTTATCACAACTGTTCAGCACCAGACATATTGCCAGTACTATAGGAATAGTGATAACCATCACCTGTAATCTGTGAAAGCATGGTGTTCTGGCACTCACTGGTGGAAGGGAAAAGAGGAGCCAAATCTTTGAGAACCAAAAGTCCCAGCCAAGGAGAGGGTTTTTTGAAGGGAATAGGTGCTGAGTCCAGAGCTCCTACGACTACAGCAGCCACTGCCGATTCCAAGCATGGGGAGAACATAGGAGTGAAGCGGAGGCAGCAGCAGCTCTAGTACTGTGCTGTCAGTTTCCCCTGCCCATGAATTAGTCCCGATTCCCAGACTGGGCTCCTGTTAGTAACTCTAGTCCTAGTAGGCCTTGAATCCAGCAGGGACTTTACTTTACAGCACCACCATATGCTGGCCAGCTGGCACAACTGCTGGCTACTTAAAGCACATAGGCCACCTCACAGTCATCGGTGATTGGCTACCACCAAGTATAAATCTTCCTGGGTCAGCTCTGAGACTGGTCAGAAGAATCCAGTGGCTGCAGGTCTAATGCTACTCTTGTCACTTCCTTGCCTGTTCCTCGACTGATCTTGGCTTCCGGACTATGACTTTCATCTTCTGGTAGTGACTGATGGCTATCCCCTGGAGAGAGACCTTCCTTGGATTATTCTCTGGCCTCTGAACCCCTGCATATGTCTGACCTTGACTCCAGCATGCCCCTGCAGGTCCAGATGCTCAGCTCCTGAGCCTCACATGTGACAGTTCCCAGTTCCAGAGCCACTGCTTCTCAGCTGATTGTGGCAAAAACAGAAGCTACAAGTTCTCACCAGGGGAGGGAGCAGGAGCACAGCCTTGGGCCTGCCAAGCTAAGCTGCTTACAGCCACAGATATATTGTCACCCACCAGGAGGACACACTCTAGGCTCTGACTTTGACTCTGACACATAACATGAGATCTCACATTTTAGATGTGATACTCCCTAGATACTTCTTAAAAAAACGAACAAAAAAACCACAACCTGGGATTTTCAGTCTTATCAAGAGGGGAACAGCTTTTACTGCCCCTCATTGATGTGGGGCGCACACATCCTGTCAGTTCTTACTATTGGTCCTGTCCTCCCTCCCTGCCCTAACAGTGCCATGCTGCAGATGACTCTCCATGGGGGGAAGAGGGGGTTTAGCACAGGTGCAAGTACCACTGAAGAGAATGGGACTCTAGCCTGTGCTAACTCTACTAGCATAGTCACTATGCACCAGGATAGTGCTGCCTGTCAGTGGATGCCCCAGGTCGCAAGGCCCTGACACGAAGCAGCCGCATGCTCTGGGGTCACTAACACACCTCCAAGACGCAGTGGGATGCAATTCCCAAGTCGAAAAGCAGTGAGGAACAAGAAAAGGGGGGGGGGGGGGGGAGTTGGGTTGGTTGGTTGTGCGACCGACCTGTGTGCGTCCGGGCATGCCGCTGCAGCTCGTCACTACGTGTGAAGCGCTTGCCGCAGAAGACCCAGTTGCAGACAAAGGGACGCTCTCCCGTGTGCAGGCGCACGTGGGCTCGCAGCAATGATGTCTTCCGGAAGGTCTTGCCACACTCGGGCATGTGGCAGATGTGTTTCTTCTTCCCTTGATCCCCCAGCCTGGAGGGAAAGGAAACCAGGAACCGGCTGTCACCCCAGGTGACGGCAAGCAGATAGGTCATAAGATTATAGAATTGAAGTGTTTGAAGGGACATTGAGGGTCATCTAGTCCACCCCCTGCTCCAAGCAGGCTATCCTCAGCTTACAGCATCACAGACAGATGCTTGTCCAGCTGGGTTTTGAAAACATCCAGTTCATCACCCCCAAGGCATTGCCTTTTCTGCTCCTCCCACCCCACCCTCACCTCTTCTCCCCATCCTTGCAGTTAGGACACGTGCAAGCCATGCGTCGCCTCTTCTCTCCGGGCTGGAGCTCCCCTGACAATGCCTGCTCCATCTGTAACTGGATATGGGTGGGGCTCAGGCCACTGATGGTCAGATTGTTGCCAGAGACATTCTGCACTGTCAGATGTTGCTGGCCTGGAGAAGAGAAGCAGAGGGAGAGGGAGATTGAAGCTACTGCCCAGGACCCCTAGGAGCTCCCAAACTCAGAGAGAGCGCCACTTTCATAAGCCCTATGCTCAGGATTCCCACCAGTCATGACCCTATGCTACATATACACTAGGACCTAACTAATATTCCCCCTCACACTGGCTCAGTTCTTACTACCTCAGGGATACAGAATCAAGCCCTTAAGAGGGGATCTGGCAAAGGAAAAATGCCCCAGGCTCCTGCAAAATTCCCCAGTAGGGCTCTTCCTCTCTGATGTCCCAGCATGCTCACATTGCAGCATGGAAGTAGCCCTTTAAAGGGCAGGCGAGTGCCTTTTTTCCCCAAATATACTGTGCGGTTTTTCAAAGTTTTAATTTTAGCGCTTTGGGGTGGGAGAGAAATTGGGAAAGGAAACAAAAAATAAACTTTGAAAAAACGTGCAATATATTGAAAAGAAAAAAGGGACTTACCCAGGGGCCCACACTCCGGCATCAGGCACGTGGGGAGGCCTGGGACACGCCAGAGCCTAGCTCAGGAAATTGGGCTGTAAAGGAGAAAGCTTAAGTCAGTGTCAGTGAGCAAAAGTGCTCCTGAAAAAGTGGCCAGGGAGTGAAAAACAGACTGCCTTTTGGTTGCAAAAAACGGCCAAAGCTCTGCATAGTGCAGCTCTCTGCTTACTCACTGGGCACAGTGTCGACGGTGTGAGATTCCCCTAGACCAGAAGGTCCCAAACTAGGATGCAACCCCAAGTGGGGTCACACCATCTGTGGGTGCAGCCATGATCTACACTGATATTGGATGAAACTTGTGTTTCTTTTATGCTGTCTGGGGTCACAGGATTATATATTTCAGTCTCAAATGGAAGGTGACAGGCAAATATTTTGAGAACCAATGCTTTATAACCAGGGCCTTGTGTGTTTTTAAAATCACAAATCTTCTAACGTACTTTAAGAAAACCCCCAAAATCATAAGAATTACAGTAAAATGGAAGCTGTACCTCATCCACCCCAGAATCTCTCACTCCCTAATAGTCTTTGCCCTTCTGGAACTCCCCCCAAACACATTCACTCTGATCCCTCCTCAACCTTCAAATCCCTCCTAAAAACCTACCTCTTCCACCAGGCTTTCCCTAGCTCCTTACCCTCATAGATTTCTTATTTATGCATCTCCTTTAACTCCTTACTGTCTGGGATCCCCCTCTTCCCCTTGTAACTAAGCTAAGCACATGCACCTGAAATTCCCAACATCATGAATGCATCACTGGGTGTTTTTAGACAAGTGCCTACCCACCTATTACCCACCCATCATACATGTTTCAGGACTACACAGGGCACCAATGCAGCCCTACAACATGCATGATGGGTGGGGAGGCATTTACGTAAAAACACCCTCTCTAGCTCCCTATTTATTTATTTATTTATTTATTTAAAACTTGTATCCCTCCCCTCCTGCCCAAAGTCAGCTCGGGGCAGCGAACAACACACAAACATTTAACAATAAAACATTTAAAAACAAATCAACAAATTTTAAAACAAATCACAATACTCGGCCCTCCTCCCAAACCCTACCCCCACTAGCCAAAGACCTGGTGGAACAGCCAGGTCTTACATAAACGCCTAAATGGCAGGAGGGTGGGGGCCAACAGAGCCTCCTCCGGGAGGGGGTTCCAGAGCATCGGGGCGGCCACTGAAAATGACCCAACAGCTGTGGCTACCCACCTCGTCCGGGGAATCTCAAAAAAGGCCCTCACGGACAATCTCAGGGTCGCATAGGCACATGGGGAGTGAGGCGATCCCACAGATGTGAAGGGTTTTAAAGGTTAACACCAGCACCTTGAACCTGGCCCGGTACTTTATAGGCAGCCAGTGCGGAGATCAGAGCACAGGTGTCATATGCTCTTGGCGACCCACCCCCATAAGGAGGCGGGTCGCAGCATTCTGCACCAGCTGCAGTCTCCGGACCAGCTTCTCGGACAGCCCCACGTAGAGCGCGTTGCAGTAATCCAGCCTTGAGGTGATGAAGGCATGGATGATAGTGGCAGGGTCGGAGTCTGAGAGATACGGTAGAAGCCACTGGACAAGATGTAACTGCCGAAATGTGCTCACCACCACCGCCACAATCTGGGACTCCAGGCTGAGCTGTGACTCGAGGAGCACACCCAGACTCCGTACCTGAGATACCAAGGGAAGG
>QEPC01013663.1:1058788-1110446 GCA_003113815.1 Sphenodon punctatus
ACTAACCACCCCCGCCAGCAATGGTCACATCATCTCCTGGCTGGCTTTCACCAACCAGGTCGGGCATGGATCAAGTTCACAAGTAGTGGCATGAACAGAACCCGGAAAAGCTCCGCCAGACGTGACTTTGCAGACGCGATGAGGGCAGCAAAGAACTGCTTCTTTGCTGCCTGCACCACCACAGCATAGGCCTTTAAACTGCTCTTATGCTGCAACTGATCGTATTCATCTTGAGTTCGGCGCCACCTGCGCTCTAACCGCCTACCCTCTCGCTTCAAATCACGCAGGGCTTCAGTAAACCAAGGAGACCTGCGGGAGACTTGAGAGGGCAGCGGACACCTAGGAGCCACCCTGTTGATGGTCTCGGCCAACAAGATATTCCAGAAGGCCATAAGATCGTCGACAGAGTGGGTGTAAGGGTCCAGGGAAAAATCCCCCAGAGCATTCCGGAACAGGTCCGGTTCCATAAGTCTCTGAGGGTGGACTGATCTAATAGGTCCCGCACCTTTACGGGGGCTAACATGCGCCAGAATGCATGCCCTAAGGAGGTAATGGTCAGACCATGACAAAACCTCCAACCCCCTGACTCCTACTAACTGACCCCCTGCCTCAAGGCCGGTGCAGAAAACCAAATCCAGCGTATGTCCTTCCTCATGTGTGGGGCCACAGATGACTTGGGACAGGCCCATGGTGGTCATGAACTCAGGCTTTGCCCCTCCAAGATTGGCATCAGCATGGATATTAAAATCCCCCAAGTTCACCAAACAAGGGATCCTACGTTCCCCTCCCTTGTCTGTCTTAGACTGTAAGCCTCTCTGGGCAGAGGCCCATCTCTAATCACCACTGTTAAGTGACAAGCATATTGCCTGCACATATAAATAATTAATAAAATTGCCTGAGCTGGTAACATTCCCTCTAATTGTTTTGCACTGTGCAGAGTACATTGGTTTGGAACAGGCACACCTGAACAAAAATTATTCTGCTCACCAAGAAGTCTTTTTCAGCATGAGTTAGAAGTTAACAGTTCACAAGTCACTAGGTTAGGGAATTAAAGCTTCCAGGACTGGGTAACATTTTTCCTTTCATGGGCTACTTTGAAAAATTGTACAAGCTCTAGGTTGGATAGGAGCTGGGGGCAGGTTGCTTAAGGGGTTTCCTCCAGATGTAGGAAGGAAGAAAAGGATCCAGATTGTAGATTTCTGTCATGGGTTCATCCCCAAATGACTGCTATTATAATATCCACTATGAATAAGAATGTAAATACAGTCATTTTTAAGTGTGTATGTTTTTACTGCAGTACCATTTGTCGATGTTGTGATAGCAATAACCAGATATATCATATGGGCGAAACTGGGTGCTGTTTCACAGACACATGGGTGTGTAAGAGACAATGGGAGTACGAGCCCTTAAGACTAGGCTGCCTTGGGGTAGGCACGTCCACCATCAGGGATATAAAAGACTGTGCCAGCAAAGAGCTATCAGTCTGAAGCGGGCCTGTGCAGGAGTCAGAAGACTACAACTCTACCTGGATTCTACTGGAAGTTTTCTGTGGTGCTGGAGAGAAGGAAACCAGTGCTAATGGTGAAGGTTTCCCTGTGGTGGTGCTGAGGAACAAGAAAAAAGGAAGCAGACACCTTGGTCCTGGTGAAAGAAAATATATGGACTAAAACACTACTCATCTTTTTTCTATGTAGTGCTATTTTATTATAATATTGGTATGGGGAGTGGACGGAAGGCTGGCACTACAATGAATGACACGGTTTTGCCATATCTGGTTCTGATGTCTTTATTTGGGAACCAAACCCACCTCTGTTTTGGGACTGTCTGCTACCATGTCACACATGCCTTCATCACCCACTCCTTTCTTTCTCCAGAGCTCACTCTTTCAGAGCTGAAAGTAGGAACTGGATCCATGGGCCAAATCCAGGAATTGGAAAGAGGCTAAATAAAAGACAGCCAGAGGCTTGATTTGACCTGCAGGCTGGAGGTTCTCCACCCCTGCGCTTTATGCTGAATGAAAGCTGGGATTCCAAAGTTAGAAGATTGTATCTGGCAACTCTCCCAACAGTACTGGAAATAGAAGTCAGGTTTCCTGAACTGCAGGGTATGTGTTTAAAAGGCAAACCTATCTGTTTATTAAATAAACCTATTCCACACGTCATCCCAGTTTTTATTCCCTTGGTCACAATCAATGTTTGAACCCCCAGAGGCCTTTTTTCTCTGCCAGTACTACTCTTGTTTAAAGCAGCTACTGATTTAATAACGTGGAAACTGAAGGGCAAAAAGGATCATGACGGAAAGGTCAATTGGGGTCTAAGTCAGCGTGGCACACTAATATGTAATGTTAAGACACTCTGATCACAAAACCTGTCACAACTTTGTGAGGCTGGTCCAGGACTGAACAAAGCAAGACTGAAAGTAAGACAACTGAGAGGGGATATGATAAAAGTTCACAAAATCCTGAGTGGTGTGACTTAAGCTAGTAGGAACTGGTTATTTACACAGTCAAACAAAAGTAGAACTAGGGGACACTATGAAACTAGCTGGCAGCAGATTAAAAACAAACAAAGGAAATACTTTTTCACTCAGCTTACAACTAACTTGGGGAACTTGTTGCCAAAGAATGTAGTAAAAGGGTTTTTTAAAAGGATTGAATAAGTTCTTAGAGGACAGATCCATAAATGACTATTAGTCAAGTTGGTCAGGGGACGTAACCTCTGACTATCGGGTGCTGAGAGTAAATAGAAGGGAATGGATTGCTCCATTCTGACCTACTGTGTATTTCTCTGAAGCTACTAAAGGTGGCCAAGGTTGGAGACAGGATGCTGGGCAGGGTGGATCATTCATCTGACCCAGTGATCTCAAACAGGTGTTAATCATCAGCTCTTTCATTAACTCTCTGCCCCAGAGAGATTGCCCAAGCACAGATCTTGTCATACGTATTTCACCAGAAGAGGAGACAGAACACTTTGGAGATGCACTCAGAGATAATAGATGGCAAAGCCAGCACTTAAGCTTCCAACTCAGAACTCTGCTTCCAGCTAGGAGATGCATGCTGCAGATTTCTGAGCTCCAGACACCAGGGCTCCAGGAGTTCAGAAAGCTTCCTCACCTTCTGGCCAGGACGCATAACACCACAGCATAACCGTGTAACTGCATATCCTACCTCCAGTGTTGGTGATGGTGACGGGGACCCCTTGTACTTGGACACCATTAATGTTGATGGTTTGCATAGCCTGGGCAGCGGCTGCCAGCTGAGCTGCATTGAGGCTAATGATTCCTCCAGCAGGGGCAATCTTTGGCAAGGTGCGTTCCTTCCTCATGCCTGTTTTTTTGCTGCCAGCTCCTGTCTGGGAGCTGCGGGACACAGGGCTGCTGCATGAGGTGGCAGAAGGGGCCACCGTCACAGCTGGGGCTTCCTGAAGCAGCACTGACTGAAGCTCACCTGAGGGTGTTTTGAAGTAGATCTAAGGGGAGGACAAACAAGGGAAGGTATTAGAGCAGCAAAGCACAAAGTCATACAGCTGCTAAGAACACCCAAGGGCTATCCTGTCCAACCCTTTGCACTGATACAGGGTTCACCTCACCTCAAGTCTCCCAACAGAGAAACAGAACCTATCTGCTTGCAATAATACACCAGTTCCCAGGAGGGTCCTTTGGAATTGTCTAAAATGAAAACCATTTTGACGTAAAAATAATCCAAGTAGTTGAAAAGATAGACATTGGGTTTAGTGCTAAATCACTAAGCCTTAGTGCTGGAAGGAACCCAAAGGGTTGTGTGCCCCCTGTCAGTCCAGCCCCCCATCAGTAAGCAGGATCCAGGTATCTATGCCACCCCTGAGAGACTGTCTAGGCTATTTTTAAAGACTTCCAGTGATGGGGCCTCATTACGCCATCACCTAACTGTTCTGGGAGTTAGAAAATTCTTCCAAATGTTTAGCCCAGATCTTTTCTCTTTTAATTTGAACCCATTCCCTCCAGTCCTGTCCTCGGTGACCAGAGAAAAAGACCCCACTTTGCTTATAGCAACCTTTTACATATTGAAATGATCCATCCTCACAATTTCACCCAAAGCCCTTTCTCAAATGACATAACCCCACTTGCACTGGCAAATGCACTGTGCAAACAGAAGAAGGGGGGAGGGGGCAAAGATGCTCTCCCATCCCTTTGTGACATGGTCCAGCTGCCAGCAGAGTATCATGCCATTGTCATGCGCCAAAGAGAACATGGTCATCAGCAAAAGGTGGGAGATTCACTTGGCCCTGCCCTTTCTGACACTACCATGCCCCATTCCAATGGGATGACACTCCGCAAAGGGTGGGACAGTCTTTTACTCATAATCTACCAGTTTTCACTCGCAGCTTGAGAATAGAATATTGGCGGACTGAACCAAGAAACCCCAACTCAAATGTGGTAGCCCATATACCCAAGATGAATAAGAAAATGGTAAACATGTTGTTTTGAGCAGGTAAATATGTGATATTAAGAGCATGGAAAATGGCTCGACCTCCTCTTTTTGAGCGATGATTGCTGCAGGCAGCCACAGTGAGGAACAGCAGGCCCCATGGGAAGCGCCTGCCCCAAAAGCCTTTGAAGGGGCAGCAGCAGCAGCACTGCTACTGCTCTGGAGATGCTCTCAGATCCCCCACAGCTGTTGACACTACTCGAAGCTCCTAGGGCCCAACAGCTGCCAGGTACTTTGGGGTAAAAGGCCCCTGAAAGTGCAGCACCAGAGGCATATGCTAGAGGGCATGGGTTGATTTCTTGGGTGACTGTAGGTTTCCCACCCCCACTGGCTTGAATCTAGTTGGGCAGAGAAGAAAGGTTAGGACCCTAGTACCTGAGTGGGTGTTGGCTCTGTCGTCTGGATTTGGAAGTTCTGTGGGGACTTCTGCGGGACGGTAGGGAGCGTGGCAGAAGCCGCCTGGACCACTCGCAGGGCCTGCTGGGGAATCTGAACCACTTGCTCTTGCTTAGGTTGGACCACTTGGACTTGCTGTACCATAGCTGGCTGGCCTGAGCCAGGACTCTGTACTATCAGCAGGTTATTTCCTGCCTGGATAATGTTATCCGCTGTAGTCTCTATCAACACCGTTTCCACTTGCTCAGTCATGGACATGGTTGCCGTCTGTGCCGGCGACATAGCTTTCTTTCGAGTCTTTTTGCTGGGTTTCGAAGGGCTCTCTGTTATGATCTGTGCCTGAGTCCCCGACTCACCAGCATTTACCAGGTTATTAACTGGCAGAGTGAGGGTCACGTTGTTGCTGCCAGTTAACTTGACTAAGTTGCTCGTGTTCTGCACGGGAGAGGCCCCGGCTTTCTGTGCTGGAGCCGGCTTGATCGGCACTGGTTTGTGGGTGGAAGAGGACGAAGGGGAGATGATGGCTTGGTTGGTACTGGGAATTATCTGGATCTGGTTGGCCAGGTTCTGCTGGACCTGAATGGTCTGTCCTGTTGCTGCTTGAATCTGTGGGACTGTCTGGTACTGGATGTTTGCAGATGAGCGGGCCCCTTTGTTGAGAACGGCTGGATTCTGAATGGCAAAAACCAGCTGCCCCCCAGGGTACGATGTCCCAAGCTGAGAGCCTTGGATCTGGAAGATGTTCCCTTTAGATGAGAGAATCCCAAAGCTGTTCTTGTTAGAACCTAGAGGGAGCGGGGCAGGTTTGATCGGGACAAGTTTCCGAGGGGCAGGCTGAGGAGGGGCTGGGGGAGTCACTGCAGCTTCCACTGCTGGAGGGCCAATTTTGCTACATGTTGCTGCCAGCAGGGCTAATGGAGAAGGCTGAGAATCCTAAAGGCATGGAAGGAGACAGAGATGAGCAGCATGTGTTAAAGACAGGGGGATTCACAGAGGTGATTACAGAATAAACCTTTATGCCTTACTGCTATCAGGACTCTGGGGTAATCACAGTACCTTGTATTTCATTAATGTGGCTAATCTGAGGACTGCAAAAACACTTCACTTTCATTAAAAGCCCCTTTATGGAGCTTGTTTTGCAGATGGAGAACTTGAGGCATCACAGAAAGGGATGTGACTTTTCTCAGACCATGCAGTGAGTCAGTGGTACAGAGTGGAAAAATCCTAAGAGTCCTGCTTTCCAACATGCAGGCCTCCATTCTTTCCAAAAGGCAACAGCTTATATAAGGGTGCTGCAGAAAATTCCTATGTGTACATAAAGAGGGCAATAAAAAACCATGGGGGAAAACAATCTACCCATACCTACATCTGCCCCAAATGTCCTGCCTCTCTGAGTCCTGGGGTGGCATGAAAGAGCACGAGTTAATGGCTCTCTGATGGAGCTACGCTGTGCTACACCACTACCCAGGGCTCTGGAACCTCAAAGGAATTATACCGTGCTATCAGGGGGCCATTAACTCTTGCCCTGACCTGCAGCTATGACACCTGAAAAGGTGGGACATATGGGGGGCAGGGGCAGGCACAGGTTGATGGACCCCTGGGTAAGTTGTGCAGCCGCCAGATGTCTTGTGGGGAGGGGAGCCAGGCTATGCTGACTAGGGGGGCATTAAATCTTCTGCAGCATGCCACAACTCCCTGCACCACCCAAAACATCCAGCTCGCCTACCAGCAGCTGAGCCCCCCTCCCTCCCAATCCATCGATCTCCCCAGTCCAGCCCCCCTCCCCACTCGTTCCAGTCTGCATACTCCATTCTTTCCTAGCCCCCAGCTCCTCCTGACCATAGCATCGTAACCAAGCCAAGTACGTGCACTTGAGACCTCGCATCTTCATGAATGTTAGACCCCTTGTCTCTCCTTCTGTNTCCCCCAGCTCCTGTGTCTCAGATTGTAAGCCCTAGGGGCAGGGACCGTGTCTATTTTATTACTTTGTAAAGTGCCAGGTACACTGCTGGTGCTATATAAATGTTTGTTAATAATAATAATAATAATAATAATAATAATAGCAGCAGCACCCCACCCCACCATTCCTTCCCTGCTCCCCCTGCCACTCCATTCCTTTCTTGGCCACAACAGTAACCCCTGCCCCTCCATTTCTTCCTAGCCCCCAGCAGCACTTCCCCACGCCTCTTTGCTTTCCCAGCTCCACCCTACTCATAGCAGTACCCCCCACCTCATCATTCCTTCCCAACTGCCCGTGTGTGTGTGACAGAGTTTTGCACGCTTGTGCCAGATTGTCTGTGTGAGAACAACCTGTTTATGCAAGTATGGTAATATATGTATATTTATCTACAATTTGGGTGATGGGGGAGGGTTTGTACAATCTGGCCCTGCACCAATTTGCTGTGAGAATAGCTTGCTCCCTGCAGCCAAAAGTTGGATAGCCTTGGCATAACTCATAAACCAACTACATCCCTTAAGTTCTGTTCACAGATTATATTAGTAGTAAAAAAAAGTTCTACCTATTCACTCTCCAAGTCTCATCTAAGGGTCTCTTGTTGCTTGCAGTTCTGAGAGGATGAATCATGGGATAGTCTACACCAGAGGTAGAATGAGAACGTTGCACGTTCTCGCAAGAATCTTGTGAGATTTGCACAACCCCGGCGAGATCTCGCAAGATTTTGCTCCAGTTTTGGGGAATCACACAAGATTGAAAATCTCCAAAACACCCTTGTGCATGCGCAAAATGGTACCATTTTGCACATTCAAAGAGCATTTTTTGAGGCTTCTCAAACATCTTGCGAGATTCCTGAAAACCCCAAAACGCTGTGTGTACACAAAATGGCTGCCTCGGTCATTCTGTGCATGTGTCGTCCCCCCACCCCCAGTGGCCAATTTGCACATGTGCAGAATGTTTTGGGGGATTGTTTTACGGCAGTCAAGAATCTCGCAAGAATGGCAGCGAGAACTCCAATTCTCACAAAGATTCCCAACTCGGAAAATCTCGTCAAGAAGCCCTTTCTCAGCGAGATTATTGGAGGGGTCGAAGTCTTGTTTCGTCCCTATTCTACACCACACCTTTGCTGCAGTAATGTCTCACTGAGTGGGGATACACAATCACTCCCAAGAGCACCATCCTGCTAGGATGCTATGAGAGAGGGGTAGGCTACTATGTATAGCAGCTTACCCCTTTCTGACAATGGTATGTCCGAATGTAGCCCCAGTGCTCCTCGTGCCTTAATTTCTACTTCTCTCTCTATAGCTCCCGCTTGCACTAAGCAGAATTTGCTTCATTCCCCCTAGAGCAGAGTGAGGAACCCTTTGTGAGCCACTATGATAATTAGTACCAGTTCCACAGACCATGTAGGAGTTGGGGAATGCAAGGGATGTGCTCAGGAAAGGGGAAGAAAGAGGAGGATCCAGATCCTGGATCTGTGCCATAGATCCATCCCCTATTATTGAATGCACGCTCTCATCTCTGTTCCCACTCCCCTGAGCTCTGTCTTTCACTGCTTGAGGGTAGGGACTGGATCCACAGGCCAGTTCCAGGAACTGAAAAGAGGACAAATAGGAAACAGCTACAGGCCAGATACTGACCACGGGTTGAAGGTTCCCCGCCCCTGCCATAAAGTATTCCCTCTTGGCAGTGACAGGAGTATGAGGAAGGCATGTTCCCCATGATATGGTGTAGGGTGCAAACAGTGAGTTACAAGGTTAGATCCCCTGTGGTATTATCCCTGGGGTATCTAACTGCACACCTCAGCATCACATGCAATCAAAGTCTTTGTTGTCTCCTTCTACCAAAGAAGATATTAAAAAGCCACACTTTCCTGGCACCCACCTGGGCTGTGGAGGCAGCAGGCTGCAGGTACTCACTGGGGCTGACGGCAGCAGTGGCAGCCATAACGTCCTCTTAATCTGCAACAAGGAAACACATAGGGGGACAAGTAAGACAGATGCCTGCAAGGTGAAATAATTCTCTCATACATGCATTTCCCTGTCCCACACCCCAGCCAACTACTGCCCTGCCAGAGGACAAATGCAACGGTTTCATCTCTGGAATCTTGCTGTCCACTCCCATCCCTGCAAGCCATCAGTGCCTTGAGCATACACTTGGGAGTATTTATTTATTCATTCAATTTAGATCTCACCATGAACTTAAGTGTAATAAAAACAATGATACATTATAACATAAAAATATATATACACAACACCTTGCCCCCACCCTCCACACCTTCAAGTCCCTCCTCAAAACCCATCTCTTCTGCTCCGCCCTTCCTAACTCCTGCTAATCACCCCCACCTGTTATCTGCAAACTCCCTATTTACTGTAAGCAAGCCAAGAACGTGTACCTGAGTCCTCGCATCCTCATGAATGTTGAATCCCTTGTCTCTCCCTCTGTTTCCCCTTCCCTGTCTCCCCTCCCCCTGTCTTTAGATTGAAAGCTCTCGGGCAGGGACCGTGTCTATCTTATTCTCTGTAAAGTGCCAGGTACATCGCTGGCGATATATAAAAACTTATAATAATAATAATAATAAAATCCAAAGCAGCAGTATAAAAATCTATTCCCAATCTGTGAAAAACCCATCACACAGTTCCCACTATCCCATCCCACCGCCCACCCACCCCTGCTCCCCCCTCTAAACATCTGACAGAAACGTCTTACACTTTTGTCTGAAAGCCAGCAGATCCAGGCTGAGGTGAACCTCTACCAGGAGGGCATCACACAGCGACGGTGTGGCTGAAGACAACGCCCGCCTGTTAGTTCGAACCAGCCGATAACGTGGGACCTCCAGAAGGGCGCCCTCAGCAGGGGCCGCCCTGGATCCCAGGGGGTGAGGCAATCTTTCAAGTAAGCAGGGCCCAAGCCATAAAGGGCTTTAAAGGTTAAAACCAGCACCTTGAATTGGGTCCAGAAGACAACAGGCAGACCGTGCAATGCTTGGAGCACTGGTTGTATGTGTTCCCTGTGACCCGTCTCTGTAAGGAGATGGACCACCGCATTTTGCACCAACTGTAGCTTCCGAACCATCCCCATGGGCAGCATCACCATGACCAGCCCCACGTAGAGTGCACTGCAATAGTCCAGTCTCGAGGTGATGAATGCATAGATAACTGTGACAAGGTCAGCATCCAAGACATATGGACAGAGCCTTTTCACCAGATGTAATTGGCCACAGTCAACACCAGGGAATCCAGGCGCAACTGCGAATCCAGAAACACCCCCAGGCTCCGCACAGATGAAGCCAGAGGAGGGCGAACACCCCCAATGACGGGAACGTTCCCCTCTCCCAGATCACTGACTCCCCCCACCAGCAACATTTCCATCTTGTCAGGATTTAGTAGCAATCGACTTGACCTCATCCAGTTCCCCACAGCAGCCAGACAGCATGGGGACAGCAGGGCCTGGGTCGGTTAAAAAAGATAAGTACAGCTGGGTGTTGTCCCTATATTGGTGACGATGAACCTGCCAGCTGCGCACAACCTTCCCAAGCGGCTTCATATACAGTCACATTGAACAAGAGAGAGGACATAATGAAACCCTGTAGGACCCCACATGAGAGGTCCATTGAGGACGAAGTACAGTCCCCTGCAATCTATCCATGAGGTAGAAACGGAACCATTGCAGAACAGTCCTGTCCACCCCGGCCAGGTCCCACAGGCAAGTCACCAGCATCTCGTGGTTCACAGTATCAAAAGCTGCCGATAGGTCCAGCAGAACACTTGCTCCCGTTTAGTCTTGCTTCTTTGTCTGCATCCACATAAACATGCTAATCCACCCCTCACCTCCCCATAGTACTTACTTCAGTGATAATTAGGGACCCTTGTTCACTGTGTTTTCCCCATTCCCACCAATGGGGAAAACACAGTAAACACAACTCCCTGGATCCACCAGCATTCACACTTTACAGTCCAGGGAGAGGCTACCCAGGCAATTAATGGCTGTGTTAAGTGCTTCAATGAACTTTAATTAATACCCTTTCCTTGTTCACATGATCACTTGCCCCAGGAGTCAAGGAACAGAGGTAAACTCCCCACACTGACTCCCAGTGCAAGTAATCATGTGAACAAGGAAAGGGCATTAAAGTGGCTATTTGCCCACGTTACGGAAGGTGGGGAAACGTATGTGAGGCAAAATCATAGCGGAGAAACTCCCATGAAGCTCTGCTCATGGGTAAAAACATCACCAGGCGATTCTCATGGAGATTTCACTCATATGAAAGGGCTGGATTTTGCACCCTGTCATCCATGAGTGAAACTGCTATAAGAATTGCCTGATGACATTTTTACCCCTGTGCCCACAAATGGAGCTTCATGCGAGTTTTCCCACCGTGATTTTGCCTCATGTAAGTTCTCCCCCCTCCCGTAACATGGGCAAGCAGCCAATGTTTTGAGACACTTGCTAGTCATTAACTTCTTAGGTAGCCTCTCCCTGGGAAGCAACGTGTGAATGCTAGTAGATTATGATCACTTAAGTACATACCTTGAGGGCAGGAAGGATAAAATCAAAGTAGCTACTTCACTTCAGTAGTGTTCAGATGAACAGTGTAAACCAAAGTAGTAGTACAGCAATCTTCCCCCCCCATAGCTGAGACATAATGCATGGTAACCATCTTCACACTAATAAGTGTTCACACAAATGGTTACTTCAAAATACAAATAGAAGGGGAGTATGTACTCCTGATTTTTCAGTTGGTTTAGCGCTCTGTCCACGTGAATGCTTCAAGACTAAAACCAAAATAAAGCCCAACTACATTGAATTAATTGTTTGTTGGAATGTACCCTTTAGCGAGTATGTACATACCCAAGGAAGAACTACTCCCTGCTTTGCTTTAAACACTGTCCGTATGAATAAAAGCAGTCAGGGTGATTTAAGAGGTAATTACTTCAAAGTAAGGCTGCAGTAAGTAAGCCAATGGCTTAGGTCCCATTGATTTTAAATGGTGTATGATTGTGCCCCAAGGCCACGATACACAAACAATTTACTCCAGAGTAGTCCCACTGAAGCCCTGAAAAGTGTGATCAACAAACTACTTATTCTGGAATAACTAGTTTGTGTACCACAGCCTCAGCATTTGTGTGTATAAGTCCTTTGCTGGAGTAAGTACTCCCCTCCTCTTTACTACTGCATATTTTAACACAAGTGAGGGTAAAACAAGCAGGGGGAAGGAGGTGTTATTACCCTGGAAAATATACTTGTGTGAACAATGCTGATCCGCTACCTTCAACAGTCAGGGAGAATGGATTTCATTTTGAGCCTATCTTGTTCAACCACAAGGAACTTGATTCAGGGCAACACCAAATGGATTTCTCTCAACAGGACCTGTGCTTGCAAGTCTCCCACAGCTTGATAACCAACAGTCTCCTCCTGTCCCATTTAAAATTATTATTCATGATCATTTCTATAGCACTTTCAGTGATCAAAGTACTTGCCAATCCTTAGGTAGTTCACCCTTACAACCACCCCACACGAGGTAGGTTTAATTGTTCTCAAAAAATTTTGACCCATGCCCCTCACTCCATTTGTCTGTTGTAGCTGGAGCTCCTCCCCACACCACACACATGTACACCTTGCTCCTCCCCCCCCTTGCTTTCTAACTCTCTTCCCCTTGCCACACCATTATTTTGGAGATTTCCCCCTAGCTCACTAAGAACATGGAGCTAGGCATTTGCCAACTATGGTCTTTCTTGCATCTGCCCAAGATACCTTCTGAGACCACCCAATGAGTTCATGGTTAAAGATGGGGTTTGAACCCAAGTCTCCCAGGTCCAAGTCCAACACCTTATCCGCTAGGCCAGGGGTGGGTAAACTGTGGATCAAGAGCCATATCCAGCTCTTGAACAGTTCAAGTGCAGCTCTTGGCCGGAGCTAGTCTTGGTCCACACATTGTTTTAATGGTCCAGTGTCTCACTGCATTGCACCCAACTCTTGGCAACTGAATTGCAGCTGGTATTCAGAAACTCAGCAGCCAGGACTGCAGAGCATCAACTCTGCCAATCAATCACAAAGCAGGAGAGGTTCTTATGTGAGCACATGTGTGTCCTGTGACTCTTGTCCATATGAAGTTTTGGTACATGGATCTTGGGGTTGGAAATTTTGCCCACCCCTGCATTAGGCTATACAGGCTTGGCTCTGACAGAAGCAGGGACTAAATTAGGGGTGGGGAACCTTTTCTGTCCTGGGGGCCACATTGAATATTAATATGAGCTCCAGGGGCCACACTGAGATTAGGGGCCGGGTGCTTAACAGGTTTAATCAAGACAAGAAGGGCCCAGATCATGGATCTGTGGTGTGGATCTGTCTCCTACCCTTGTGTGCATGCCCTCCTCTCTGCTCCATTATCATGAACTCAGTTTTTCAGTGCTTGGAGGTAGAGAATGGATCTAGGGGCCAGATCCAGGCACTGGAAAGGGGCCACATAAAAGCTTGTCAAGGGCCACATTAGGTCCCTGGGCTAAATGATACACAAGAAAGCACCAGGCTGTCTTCTGATTATTCAAATGATTGTGATGTTTCCCATTAAGTTCAGGGTCAACAAAGAGCTGAAGTTACACAGGCAAACAGGAAATGCAAATTAAGGGAGAGATGGAGTAAGCCCCCACTGGAGAAAGAGTGGCACTTCTGCCTTTGAGACAGAAACCATAATAGCAACTTTCTCAAATACATGCTATAATCAGAACGATCAGAGAGACTATTCCAGCTCCGTAATGACAGCTGACACAGCCTCCTGTCTCCAGCAGGACAGCAAGTGGAGAAATGGTCCAAGTTTACCATTTAAATGAGGTAATTAAGCTTCTTTCCGCCTTGCCATCACACAGATTCTGTAAGAGTGCAATAGAACTCCTTTTATCAGATTTTATTAGCATATGCTGTGTAATACATAGTTTATTTTAAGAAGGGTGAAAATGTTGACTGCAGTAAATGGGGATCTAAGGGATTAAAATTATCTAAACTAGGCAAATATTTTTTAGAAGATAGAGTACTTATCAGGGTATAACTTTTATTGTAATACATTATCTCCATACTCAAGTGGCATTTTCTGAACTGTCAATTTCACTCACTTTCTTTCCCTGCAATTCTAGCAGGTAATAGGGCTTGTAGTGCACAGTGAGTACCATACATAGCTCATGGGTCTAGTTCGAATAGTACTAGAACTGAGGGACGCTCCATGAAATTAACTGGCAGCAGAGATAAAACAAGTAAGAGTATTTTTCATGCAATATACAATGAAATTGTGGAATTTGTTGTTAGAGGATGTAGTCAAAAGGCCACGAGCATAGCTGGATTTAAAAAAGGATTGGCTAAGTTCTTGAGGATAGGTCCATTAATAGATTGTTAGCCAAGTAGGTTGGGGGATATAACCTCTGACTGTTGGGAGATGGGAGTGAACAGCAGGGAACGGATCACTCGATCAGTACCTGTTGAGTACTTCTCCAAAGCAACCGAGAATGGCCACTGTCTGAGACAGGATGCTTGGCTGGATGGATCATTGGTCTTGACCTAGTATGGAACTACTCATGTTTTTAATGAAAAGATACTGTAATCCAGCCTGTAACTAGTTTTTAAGTGGGACCTTTCCAGTTCCTACTCCCAAGCACTGAAATACTGAACCCAGGGTCAGAGAGCAGATATGACAGCATGCACACAAGGATAGGATACAGATCCCCTTCCTCACTGCACCACTTATGCACCCCTACCCCAACTTGTATGCGGCCTGTACTAATTTTCAAAGCAGCCCCCTGAAGGGAAAGGTTTCCCCACATCTGATGTAAAACATATCTGAAACTGTATTCTGGGTCGTGTCTTCCTGTTTGTCAAGTCAATTTCTATCTCCAGTTCTTAGAATATGTGTATTCTTATTACCAAATAAATTCTTCCAAGTGACACTGGTGTACCTACTTAATAGGCCCCTGCGGTCCTCTGGGGGTGCCCTCCTGGAGGTCCCGCAGTTTCAGCAGGTCCGTACTGACATGAGAGTGTTCTTGGCAGTTGCACTGTCGCTTTGGAATGCCCTCCTGGTAGAGGTCTGCCTCAGCCCAAATCTCATTACCTTCCCGCCAAGCTGTAAAACCTGGCTCTTTCGCCATGCGTTTGGAGTGGGATGGGATGGGTTAGGGGATTAGTTGGATTTCTTTTTAACAAACTGTTTGAATTTTAATCTGTTTTTATAGGTTTTATTGTTATTGTTATTTATTTGTATTTTTATTTTAATGTGAGCCGTCCTAAGTTGCTTGTGCGAGAGGGGCAGGATACAAGTCAATTTAAAAATAAATAAATTCCACTACGATACCAACAAATGAGAAAGGATATTATTGAAGCCATGAGAGCTGGAAAGTTGAAAGAGAAAATAAAAACTTAAAGAGAGGAAAGCCGGGGGAAAAGATCCTCCCAAGTCCTCTGCATTTGCAGGATCTTTTGTCCCAGGCTAGAAAGACATTCCCTCCTCGGGACATTTCCTTTGGCAAATTCCCCAGTTGCGGTCACTTAACAGTCTTTGTATGCCATGATGAATAGGCAGCATTCGCCAAGATGTGCCGGAGGGAGGGAGAGTCCAAATGCTCTGTGTTGCAATTGCTGAAGGAGCTCTCTCTTCAAATGGAGAGAGCTGTGGATGTTTGAGGATCATACAGAGGCCTTGAGTCCCTTCCTAGCAGACCTTCTCCACCTGTGAGGCCACTCCCACATGGACAGGCTACAGGTTCTGGTAGGATGCCCTTCCATGCCCTGTGATGGCAAACTGGGACAGTACTTCTATGCTAAGGCTTCTTTCCCCTGCCCTCCTCCTAAGTTATTTCCTGCTACAATCCTGGGTACATGAATTTATTTTTAAATCAAAGGAAGTCAAACACTAGATACAACAGTCAATGGTTAGTCTCTAAAAAAAACAGAGGCATTGATTAAAGCTGAGAAGGGCAGGTACAGGCCAATGCCAAGGGACAGGCAAACTCCAGAGGTTACACCACAGCTAAGGATCAATGGCAAAGAGCACAAGTAACAAGTGTTATTTTCATCAGCTGAATGGCTTCTACAGCCAGCATCTCGCCTTAAAGACAGAAGTCTGGATCAAAACAAACAGCTTCTGCTTTAAAACCTAGCCATTTTTATTTTATTTATATTTATAAACCTAGGAGAAATAAGAATATGCAGTATAAGAACACATACAAGACCTATTTTAAGAACTTATCCTCACCAACTAAATGCCTGATCAAATGTAAACGTTTTTCTTGCTTCTGAAGGAAAAAAAAAGCTCAGGCCCAGGCTCTCCAAAGTTGCAGAGCCTATGTGCCTTCTCCATCAGAACATTGGTGCACAGACAGAATTACTAAAACACTGCCCTTAAGGGTCATGATAGACTATCCTTATAAGGATAGTCTATCCATACATAAGGGGGTTAGGCGTGTGGTGTCATGCAGTATGCAGATGACACCCAGCTTTACCTCTCTTTTTCATCAGATCTGGCAGTCTCGGTGCTTACTCGGTGTTTGACGGCTGTGGGAGACTGGATGAGGGCTAATAGACTGAGGTTTTAATCCTGACAAGACGGAGGTGATGCTAGTAGGTAAGATGGTGGAGATGGCAGCCCCCATTATTGATGGTGTCTGCCCTCCACTGGTCTCCCAGGTACGGAGTTTGGGGTGGGGTGCTCCTTGATTCGCAGCTCCGCCTGGATGCTCAGATGGAGGCTGTGGCAGGGAGTGCTTTTCGCCAATTACATCTGGTGTGACAGCTTTGGCCGTATGTCTCGAACTCTGACCTGGCTACTGTCATCCATGCTTTCATCACCTCTACACTGAACTACTGTAACACGCTCTACATGGGGCTACCCATGACGACAGCTCGGAAACTGCAGCTAGTGCAGAATGCGGCAGCCCATCTCCTGGTGGGACTGGGCCGCCGGGAGCATATTACACCGGTTCTCTGCACTGGCTGCCACTAGTTTTCCGGGCCTGATTCAAGGTGTTGGTGCTCGCCTATAAAGCCCTAAACAGTCTAGGTCCTACCTATCTGCAGGACCGCCTCACTCCCCAGGTTCTGGATCGGCACCTGTGGTCGTCCGGGGGTGCCCTGCTTGGGTCCAAGTCTTCCTAGGGCCACACAGGGGAGGTCGTTCTTGGTGGCTGCACCACAGCTGTGGAACTCCCTTCCGGTGGAGGCCCGGATCTCCCCTCTTTTCAAAGAATTTGCAAGACTTGGCTGTTCCGCCAGGTGTTTGGCGAGGGAGATGGGTGATTTGGGTGGGGGGAGGGGGAGAGTGGGTTAGGGTGGTTTTTTGGGTTGGGGTATTTTTATCCTCCTTTTATGAGCTGTTTTTAGTCTTATTGTTTTTACCTGTGTCATAAGGAGATCCTGGGCTACATGTAGACTACAGGTCTAACAAATATGTAAAGGCTAAACATGTATGTAATGTGAAAGCTGAGAACTGGAAACTCACTTCACGCAATGGAGAAATGTAAAGTCATGCCGAATTTGTATTCAGAAAAAGCCTAAACACCTTTGCAGACACATGGACCATTGAGTTGCAAATGGATCTCTTCCTGTGGATGTGACTGAAAGCTAGAGTTACCTGAAAGCCAGAGTTATCTGGTGGGAAAATCAAACAAAGGACCCCTGAAAGGTACTTAAGGGGGGGGGGGGAGGAGACAAGACAAAGAAGTTGATTTCTCTCAGGTGGTTGAGATCAGTTTGTTGAGTTTCATCATCATCATATCTCACCAGCCAGAGAAGGGCTGCACCAAAGGAACTATGAAGTAAGGCCTTTTGGAAACTAAGACTGGTACCCGGCCAAGCTTTCTATCGCTGGCTGTGACATGAACTGAAATACCCTTGGACCTTGATTAGGGTAAGCCTAAGTCAGGAGAATCCAAGTACAGATAGGAATGCGTTATTAGTTATGTTATTTTCATTTCTGCACTCTCGAGTTTAATCTTGTACTGCATGCTTATTCATGATTCACTCATCAAACTTCTTTTTACTGAACCTCAGATGGCCCAGTGGAATTGCTAATCCTAACATTGGCGAGACACAGTTTCGGGTTAATTCTGTGTTTACAAACACAGACGAACCTAGAGAGAAAGAGTCTGTGCTGGGAAACTCTGTGGCTGAAAAGGTGACAAGAAGGTTCAGCCGTTGCAGGCTCAATCAGTTCTAGAGAGAGAGCTGATCCAGTGAGAGCTGCAAGTCAGGGAAACCGAGTCATGACAGCCTAGAGTGGGGTAGTGAGCCCCCATCCCATGACAACCTGTTTATGACTGTGAGCCGCCCCGAGCTGCCTGTGGCAGGAGGGGTGGGGTAGCAAAACTTAAGAAAGAAAAGAAACTGATGGGGGGAATTCTGGCAAAGCAGGAAGTCTAAAAAGAATGCTCTACCCATGACCTGGGAGGCTCAAAGGACTAAGTAGCAGCAAGGGAAGTGGTTGGCACCACTTTGCTACTGACTGCAAAAGCAATCCATTTACTATCAGAGAGGATGGTATGGAACATTCTTGAGTTCTGCAGATGGCTATGCTGCAACTCAATTATCCAGCAATAGGCACCAACACCAGAGAAATGCACACCAGCGATGCATCCTGCACAACACCCTGATCTACAGTAGCCTCTACAATATCCAGTAACAGCAACTAGCACTTTAAAGCAGTGTGGCCAGACCTATGGTGCATGTGATCCACTTGATTCTTTCTGGTGAATTAAGCAAGAATAAGACATGAGACTTGTGTGTGACGTAGGTCAACATTTTTGTGTATATTTTGGCTAGGTCCCCAAACAAAAAGAAGGTTCCCCACGCCTGATCTAATCTGGAGAACAGAGAACACCATCAAAGGCACTATGTACAACTTACAGTTTGACCATTAGAAAGTTTCAACAAAACTCTGTAGCAGGATGAAGGGGATCACAAGACAGTTTCTCACCATCTAAGGCCACAAAAGGAACTTACATTTCTGTTGCACTTTCAGTGTTCAAAGTGCTTTACAATCCTTAATTAAGCCAGCCTCACAACAACCCTGTGAGGTAATTCTTATTTTTACAGATGAAGAACTGAGGCTAAGAGAGCATAACTGAGGCTAAGAGAGTCCAAGGCCGCCTGACAAGTTCATGGCTAAAGCAGAATTTGAACCCTAGTCCATATTAGCCATGAACTCTCTGGGTGGCCTATGGACATTTTATATGGGATACCCACAGAGGTCCAACCATTCCCCATGCACCCAAGTGCCTGTCTGAAGGTGGAGTCGGTGGAGGCGCACTCCTGCGACCCACGCAGCACACACTCATGCCCATGCACAGAGCATTGGGGAAAAATCCGGGATGTTCCGTGCAGGGGAAGGAGCATGCAGGGGCAGGAGTGGGCAGTGTGTGAGTAGGGGTGCACACCCATTCCAGCCCATTTGATTCCCTCCCCTCACCGGATATTTATTTATTTATTTGCATTTTTAGCCGCCCCCTCATGCCTACGGCATCTCGGGATGGCGTACAAAAATATACAGTAAAATTCAATAATATAATAAAACATTTTAAAAGAATTATTTAAAACCTCCTGAATTTTCTCCCTCTCAACTATCCCACCCTCCCCAAGGGCCTGGGCGAACAGCCAGGTCTTGCAGGCTCGACAAAAAGCCAGCAGACTTGAGGCCAGGCAGGCTTCCTCCGGGAGGGAGTTCCAAAGTCGCGGCACGGCCACCAAGAACGCCCTCACCATAGAGGCCCCCCGTTTTACACAGGGGACCTCCAGACAGGCGCCCCCGGTGGACCGAAGGCGTTGCCCTGAGATGTGAAGGGCGAGGCGGTCCCCGAGATATGTGGGGCCTAGACCGTATAGGGCTTTATAGGTCAAAACCAACACCTTTAATCTGGCTTGGTATGCTATCGGCAGCCAGTGCAGCGGGGGTGACGTGCTCCCATCGGCTCGTCCCTGTAAGGAGACGAGCTGCCGCGTTCTGCACTAACTGCAGCCGCCAAACCACCATCAAGGGAAGCCCCACGTAGAGCGCGTTGCAGTAGTCTAGCCTCGAGGTGATGAAGGCATGGATGAGGGTGGCCAGGTCGGGCCTGGAAATGTAAGGACGCAGCCTCCGCACCAGATACAACTGTCAGAAGGCAGCTTTAGCCACCGCTTTCACCTGTCGATCCAGGCGGAGGCTTGCGTCCAAAAACACTCCCAGACTCCGAACCTGCTGGGCTACAGGAGGGCGAACCCCCTCTATGAGGGGGGTCAACACCTCCCTCACCCTTCCCACCACCACCACCACTTCCGTCTTGTCAGGATTGAGCCTCAGTCTGCTCTGCCGCATCCAATCTGCCACGGCCTCCAAACACTGGGAAAGTAATGAGACGGCAGGACCTGGGTCGGTTGAAAAAGAGAGGAACAGCTGAGTATCATCAGCATATTGGTGACATCGCACCCCAAACCCTCTCACAATCTCCCCCACGGGCTGCATATGCACATTAAACAATAACAGAGACAAGATAGAACCTTGCAGAACGCCACAATCCAGGGGGCCAGATTTTTCAGCCCCCAGCACAACCCACTGGCTTCTCCCTGAGAGGAATGAGCAGAACCACCCCAGGACGGTTCCATCCAGACCCCCCCAGGGCTTGCAACTGTCTGAACAGCAGCCCACGGTCCACTGTATCGAAAGCAGCCGAGAGATCTAGCAGGATCAAAAATGTTGAATGTCCTGTGTTCATCTCTCGGCGGAGATCGTCCACCAAGGCCACAACACCGTCTCTGTACCATAGCTGGGGCGGAACCCAGACTGAAAAGGGTCAAGGAAGCTGATGCTGTCACGATGTGCCTGGAGCTGCAGTGCCACCGCCCGTTCAATAACCTTCCCTAAAAAGGGAAGGTTAGAGACAGGTCGATAACTAACAAGTGCGTCCACATCCAACAATGGTTTCTTCAGCAGGGGGCGCGCCACAGCCTCCTGCCGAAGGGACGCGTTGATTACCCTCGCCAGCACCGTCCCCAACTTCTCCCTAGAGGCTTTTACCAACCAGGATGGGCATGGATCTAGTTCACAACTGGTGGCCCTGACAGACCCCAGGATATCCACAGCATCGGCTGGCATCACTTTCTGAAACTCACCCCATAAAGAAGGACCAGACGGTGCCTCCACAACCTTGTGCTCCTCGCCTACTGCCTCCAATCCAGTGCCCATATCCAGGGGCACTTCACATAGCACACACAGACCCGCCTCCCCGCAGCCGTGCCCGTTTAAAAAATGGCCCCTCTCTCAGCCTCGGTTCCTTATCTGTAAAATGGGAATAATATAACGATCTACCTCACAGGGTTGTTGTGAGGGTGTACTAGATAACGACTGTCAAGCACTTTGAACACTAAAACCACTATAGAAATGATAAATAATATAATACTGTAGCACTGCAGCCCATGGGTTCCATTTACCATCAGTTACAAGAATTTTTGACTTCACCTCTGGTAACCTACTCACAGTGGGAAATCCTTGCATTATATCAACCATTCTCACAGTGGACATGAATGGAGAAATCAATCAAATCAAGCAGTGCAGAATGGTATATCCATTTAAATAGTAACTCCCCTAAGAATCATGCTATGTCTATGCTCTACTCAAGAGGGAGGGGTTTACCGAAACTCAATCTAGCTCAGCACTAGAAGAAAAGCTATTTATATCACATGTGATTGAAGTGAACAAAAAAGATGGAACGCTAAGTAATATCTCAATTTTTTGCTTTCATTCTTCCTTTCACGCTGCAACATACTCCCTGGTCTGACGAAATAATGTGACCCAGCAGAGAAGGCAGACTTCCTCCTAGGTAATGAGAGAAGGCAGACTTCCCCCAGGGTAATGAGAAAAAACAGCTTATCAGGTCACAAGGTTAAGTCACCAAGGAGATGCCTTCCCAAAAGCAGACAGCTCAGTGCTAACAACGTCGTGTGCTAAGGCCTTTACATACCCTATCACAGGAAAAATGCATAAATCCCCAAAGATGAGACCCAGGCACTTGGGACACCATCATATAAAGATTATTTACACCAATTCCTATAAAGGGGTAACCTTTTAAATCATTGTTTCCCATTCACTGTGGCAACCCCTTAGTGACTGAAGTATCAAATGTTTGCACCCACGTAGCTGGCATTTGATAAAAAGCTGCATTCTTCCCAGAAAGCTCAGGGGTTGTACTGTTGCCCAAAGCAACTGGCTGCACTCTTCACTTTCTGCAGAATTAGAACACAAATATCGTTGGCTGCAAAAGAACGAAGTATCGAGTCAGAGTCCCAAAGTAGAGGGCAGTTAGTCCAGGGGTAGTACTTAGAGCTAGGAGCCGAGAATTCAAATCCTGGCCTAGCTGGTTGTGTTAGGTATGTGTTAGGCTGGGACAGGACTGGGGTCCAGACATATATAAATCAGGGAAGCATGAAGCAGGTTGGATCACAACCACCAACCAACGAACTTGCCCAGCTTCCTGTAGCTTTTGTCCAGGTCAGAAGCCAGTCAGGCAGCTGGTGGGGGAGCATGCAGCAAGGGACCAAAACCAAGGACATATCAGAGCTGAAGGTGTGTGGCCTGGCCTGCTCATGAAACCTGGACCATGACCAGAGTACAGCAGTGGTACTGTCCAGCCACCATCCCTAAGGGCGTAGGTTCAATGCCCAGTTCCTTACATTGTGTTCCAGTTCCCCATCTGTGAAATGCAACTCCCTGGCCAGCCAGTCGGTTTTAGAGTGGGGACCATGCAAGTGTGCTCTGATGCTACTGACCCCTGGTTCAGAGGATAAGGTGAAGATGAGGTTTAGGAGCTTCATTAAGCAACAGAATGAAATTAAAGGAATGAAGAAAAGCACTTTCTCCATGCTTGCTATTTGAACCCTGTAGAACTCTTTCACCAGAGAGTTCTCTCCCAGCCCTTGCTGAGTGCCGCAGCTTTACCTCCAGAAGGTGCAGCCCAAAATAAACCCATTTGCAGTACAGATGGATTAGTGGGCTGCCTCAAAACCACCTATATACATTCCAACTGGCTTTAGAGACAGAGTTGTAGTTTACCAGTAGCCTGTAGTTTTGTGGGTACCATACCATCATGACAGTTTCCTAGTCAAAATTTCCATCATCTGAACATCCTCTGCCCAGAACTACTAATTTATTTTCCAAGAAGTCACTAAGGCAGGGGTGGGGAAACTCTGGCTCACAGCTGTTTAACCCTCAAGCACTGAAATAGTGAGCTATGGGGAAGGGAGCAAAGCTTAACGTATGCACTCAGGGGTACAAGACGGATCCATGGTAGAGTTCCATAATCTGGAGCCTCCCCATCCTCAGCACACCTCTCAATCACATTTGCTCCCAACTCCTATCCAGCCCACGCAACTTGTGCTTGGCCCTCCTTTGCCTGCAAGAGGGAGAAGTTCCCCATCTCTAGACTAAAGATCCAGGCCCAGCCTGCCCTTCTGTAAATCCTCAGATGTAAACTGGGATATTCCAGTCTTTTCTTCAAAGGTTGCCAATTCACAAAATTAAAATGCCTCTGTCCATAGATTTCCTGCTCTGACCGCATGTGTATGAGAGGCCACTAAGTCCCACTTTATCATCTCTATATAAATCTCAAACCCTCAGGTACAGAAAAATAATACAGCTCTCAAAAACTGAATTACAGCATCCCACACACACAGAAGAGGAACAAAGGTGCCAGATGCTCCTGAAGAAGCAAGAGGTATCTACCCCTTCCTCTCCTCACTGGGGCTCTTTGCTTGCAGTTGCACTTCCATGCAAAAAAATAAAATAAAATCTTACCATACAAATCCTAAACCACAAATCTGGTACCATCTGAAACTTCTCCAAGTTTCTGTCCTCTGCCCCAGAGCAGAGGACAAGGAAACAAAGACATCTCTGATACTGCTGGCTGGGCAAGTCATTTCCCTTATCAAACGATATGAGCAAATACAATTAAGGTTTGTCCCAGCCCTGGAGCACTCAAGTCCATGCACTAGTTAACTGTCCATCTGAGAACAGAACCAAGCCTTTAAGCATGCAGGCAGCAATTTTCATTGAGCCAAAAACACCATGAGACTAGAATCTGTGAAGAAAGTAAAAACTACCAATCATGCCAGCCAATGAGAACCCATTTCCAGCTAGAAGTAAAACTTGCTAGGAGCCAGCTGGAACACTTGCACCAGCCCGATTCATAGGTTTCCCAAGATCATTTTAAAAATGCGGCCATTGTATTCAATATACCTAAAAACAGAAGGGAGAAGTGCTTTTCTAATCATGGGGCTCATTCTCATGAGCAAGGACAGTTACTCTGGATTAACTATCTCCCTTCACTCCTATTCTCATAAATAGGAGGAACTAGGGATTAAATAGCTCTTTTTGCTCTCCCTCCAGAGGACTGCCACCAGGGGGAGCTGGAATCACAAGCAATTGGTGAAGAAGAAACTTGCTTTCCCTCACACAAATAAGAAAGGGAAGGTGAGGGGGTTTAGAAATGCTGAGCAGAACGAGACCCTCCTCAGCACCTTGAGGGACCATCCTCCCTCAAGCAGTTACTGAACTTGTTATACTGAACTGGTTACCAGTCTGGGCAATTTTGAGGGTTGATTATGATCACCAATGTGACACAGACTTTCAGTTCAGTTCACTAAAAAAAACCTTTCAGCCAGCGTTCAGGTTTGGTTTGATTCCCTGCTTTGGAGGTACTTGCCTCCCAAAGCCCATAATTATATCCTTTGCCTGGTGGGCTCTGCCACCAAGCAATTTTTCTTTATACTTCTGACTATCCTTCCTTTGGGGCAGGGAACTTTTACCCTCCCAGGGGCCAGTCTGAAAATTAGTACAAGCTCCAGATTGGGATTTGTACCATGGATTTGCCCCTATTCTTGAGTGCACACCCTCAACTACACTCCCTTACCCCAAGCTCACTCTTCCAGTGTTTGGGAGTAGGAAATGGATCAAAAAACCTTACCCACAAACTGGAAACGGGCCAAATGAAGACTAGCCGTAGGCTGCATTTGGGCCCTGGGCTCGAGGTTTTCCACACCCCGCTTTAGGACATCTTCCATCCCAGCCTAGCACAGAAGGGCAATGTTGATGGCAAGACAACCCTCAGCATTCAGCGCTATGAACAGCAAAACGCTTTTCTAATCAGTGAGAGTCGAGACCTATGAAGGTAGAGAATCTCACTGACTTCAATGGGATACTACAGAAATGTACGGTTCTACTCAAAACGGATCAGATGGCAAAGTTGGACCCATGTCTGAAATGCATTACTGTAACAGAGTGGTTGGAGAAGAGTCTTTATTAAAAAAGACGCTCCCGGACTTCAGTGAACTTTGTACCAGGCGTATCATCAATACAGGCTATGGTTACTTAAAAATGAAATTAAAGAAAAATAACTTTTCTGATACTTACTTTATGGTTTTGACAGTGTCGTGCATATAACAAGAACTGACATATTGGGCCAAACCAATGGTCCATCTAGCCTAGTATCCCATCTCTGACAGTGACCAGTACCAGAGGCTTCAAAGGAAGGAGTACAAGAACAAGGAACTTACGGAGTGATCCAGTCTCTCTCATCCAGTCCCAGCAGTCAGAGGTTTACAAACGTTTTGTGCATGGGGCTGCATCTTCTGGCCTCTTGGGTAAAAGCCATTGATAGACACTTCCTCCATTAATTTATCTAATCCTTAGGTTAACTGTGCACAATATAATTTTCTTTTGTTTTAAAGCCTCCTGTCTAAAAGCATTATTGGGTGTCCCCTAGTTTTTGTGTTATGGGAAATAATATAGAGACAGTGTAGCCTAGCAGAGAAGATCTTGGAGTTTGACTTGGGAGATCAGGGTTCAAATCCCATCTTAGCCATGAACTCACCAGGTGGATTTGGGCAAATAATGGCTAGCTCGCTAATAACAGTTCCCTATTCACTTTGCTCATGCCATTCATGATTTTATTGACCTTTATCACATCCCCATCTCTCTTCTAATCAGACAATGTTTCCCCACTGGCAAAAAAAAAGACCCAAAATCCCATATGCAATTAAGCATGTGCTTATCTTTATTATTATGAATGAAAACGCTCCGACTACTTGCAATAGTAAAGCTAGGCATGTGTATAAAATGCTTGCATGACCAACACCTAATTTATAAGACAATTATCAATATTGAAACAAACAAAAATGCCTGCACAGAAATGCCTCCAAATGTTCAACAAAAGAGTTTCAGGACAAACTGTTCTAAGAATTCTTTAGCAGGAAACCAATTTTTAAAATGATGTCCATTCAAGAAAAGAGGAAGTCACTATGCCCCTTTGAGAATTTCAAGTTTTACTAGTGTCAATGCAAAAGAACTGTTTTGGTGTTTTTTTAAAATGGGAATGTTAACCACAGTGCTCCCTTTAAAACAGCAGCAGCAAAATTACTACCTCCAGAGTCTTCCCATCAGTCCTTCTTCAACACTTCCTTTGGTGGAGTGATCTCCATTTTTCTCTTTCATATACACTGGAAGCATCACTGATTTGTTTTTATTTTCAGATCGAACTCCAGGAGTAAAAAAATAAATAAATAAAATTCAGTAGCCAGACTTTATCCTGATATTAAACCATTCTTGCCTCACTACACTCATGAACCAGTCGCCAACCTCAGTTTTCTGGGCATCAATGGCTCCCAGGCACCTGCAAATTTTGTGTCCTGTGTTTGAGTTTCCCAATCTATAGCCCCCAGTTTCACTGCCTTTGACACTGAGAAAAATATGGAATTTAATAGCCAAAAAATGGTGGCTATTTTTACTGCTTGGCAATTCAACATGCAACACAGAGCACCTTGGTGTGCAAAAAATTAACCGACACAGAAGCTTCCAAGACCATCAGCATGTTGCACTTCTTGAGCTTCCAAAACATGGTATGCAAACCCTGTCCTCCACCTACAAGAATGCTATATGCCTCCATGTACCAAGACCTTCTGTGACCCCATGCATCATATTATACCCCCTCAGTACCATCCCATGTACTACACACCCCAGTGCTCCCTGCTCTGCTCCATACCCCTCCTTCCCTAGACACCAAGTCATCAGCGTACCCCCTCACACACCTCACCCTGTGCACTGCCTATACCCATGTATACCAAGTCATGTGCCCCCCAGCACTCCCTTCCATGCACTGGGGCCATCACCTTCCCTAGATACCACCCCAAGCCCTTATGCACTAAGTCCTCTTCATGCACCCTATGTACCTACATTTACCATGACATATACCCATATCTTTCCTCATGCCAAGTCCTTATGCACTACACATACCCAAACAACCTGAGATGAGCATCAAGGTCATGCCACTCTATGCACCATGCCCACCCCCAAGAACCCTGCTCAATCTCATCCTTGGATCCCATATTAAACCCCTAGGCACTCAGCCCACCCCATCTGCTGCATATAGCCACACACTGATCCATAAGCTGAGTGCCCAACTCCTTGCCTTCTTTTCAAGGTTCCACATCAAACCCCTATGCACTAAGCCTAGCCTGCACCCTCTCAGTGAACTCCCTTCCCACATCAAGCCCCCATGGACTAACATGTTTTTGTGTTATCTAGATCAGAGAAAACACAGTGAACATGGGTCCCTGACCAAGATACACTGAGGGAGTTTATAAATGAGACAATAGCCCACCGGAGTCCATGTTCAGTCTGCGGAGCCTTCACACAGTCCCCAAACACATGTTTTAGCATGAAGAGCTAACAAATGGGCAGCCCGCTACAAACATTTCATGTACTAGCAGCAGCTGCCACCAGTGGCACTACTCAGCGCTTTCCCTCTCCCTGATGGAAAGGAGGGTCTGTCATGCTTTCCATCAGAAGCCTTGTTAGCATGGTCTCCCAACCGACAGGCAACTGCTAGAGGAGACAGCGAGGCAGGGGATGCAGGAAGGACCTTCTCCAGAGATCTGCACCTGCACTCTTCTCTCAGTTTGAGAAAGGAATGGAGGGAGGAGTAAGGCTCCTCTGGAAGATTCACAGGGCTCCTGCGCTCGGTTTGGGAAAGGATCCTAGGGGAGTGATGAGACTCCTCCAGAGGATCCACAGGGCTCCTGTGCTCCATTTAGGAAAGGAACCAAGGGAAGTGAGGTCGGAGCAAAGCTCCCCCAGAGGATCCATAGAGCTCCTGCACTCTCCTCTTTCGTTTCCAGAATGGAGCACGCGAGCCCCATGAATCCTCCAGAGGAGCCTTGCACCTCCCTCGCTTCCCTCAGTTCCTTTCCCAAACAGAGAGAAGTGCGGTACTCGGGTGCAGATTCTCTGAAAAAGGGATTTCCTGCCTTGCTCTCTCCTCTCGCTGCTGCCTGTCAGCTGAGCACACATGCTAGGCCTGGATGTGGGCAAGGCTGCATGCAACCTAATTAATGAGATGCAGCCACATGGGCCTGCATTAGCACACACTGGTCCACATGGTGGGCCTGCAATCACTGGACAATGCTGTGAGAGGAGGGCACGCAGGGGCTGCAGGCTAACATCTGGCAAACACCTAGTAGATGGGCAAACTCCCACATGCTGGGTACTAATGTGGGCTAGCGTCTCATTTACTTTCACCCTGAATCGTAAACCCAGCGCTCAGACCCTCCCCATTCCTTACCTTTACAATCACTCCAAGGTCTGATGCACTAAGCCCCCGCTCTCTATATAAGACATAGGTCCTTCCCCAGATCCCATACTGACCTGCAATTCCCAGTTCACCCCATGATCTGCACATACACCCAACCCACCCCCTGCAATGCACAGATACTAATCCAAGTGCTTAATATTTACTAATACTAATACTTACAATACTAATCCGTTCACACACCCCTGGCCACACCCTTCCCTTCTCCAAGAACCACCCCACACCCATAAGCACTAAGACACCTTGCATACACTGAAACCCGTGTCCAGGAACAACTCTCTACCAGTACCTCACGCTGTACCCCTTATTAACCAATCCCATGCACTGCATGTATCCTGATACACTGATCCCTACCATACCACGCCTCTATGCAACCTCATGAATGAGGCATAAGCCCAGTTGCAACCTCTTTCCCATGCTCCCACAACAATCCCCTATTCACTCTGCCCACACCCCAATGCACCAAGACCAATGCCCAGTGCCAACCTCCTTACCAAGGTCCCATCTCAAGCCCCTTATTGACCCATCCCATGCACTGCCCATACCCTGATAATCCACCTGCCCTGCATCAAGCTAACTCCTTTCCAGATATCCTGATCCTTCCTTCCGTACCACATGAAACACCTATGCGCTAAGAAGCTCCCCACGCACTGCCCATAGGGATCCATGTTAACTGCTTTTTCCTCATTGCGCTAATGGGGAAAACTCAGCGAACATGGATCACTGCCTATAACCTGAGGAGACACTGATCCACATGCCCAGTGTCAGCCCCTTCCCAGAGTCCAACCCCAACCCCAATAGAAATTGACTAGCCCACTCCATGCATTGCCCCACCATAAGGTACTGATCCATATGCACTAAGACAACCCATCCCCTGAAGCACGGATCCACATGCTGTATATCAGCCCTCTTCACAGAGTCCCACTCCAAGCCCCTCTTGGCCATCCCATCCGATCCACTGCCCCTACCTGGATACCCTAAGGCAACTGTCTTCTCTCGGACCCACTCCAAGCTCCTATTCACCTCTAACATGCACGACTACACGTACCCAGACACTCTGATCCACATGCTCAACACCAGTACCCTCCCCAGAGTGTCTCGCTCTTCCTTGTCACTCCGCTAATTCCATGTACTGGCCCTACGCAGACGCAGTGACATCCGTGCCCATTCCTTCCTCTTACTTCTTCCCTAGGTGTCCTAGCAAACCCCTGTGCACTGACATCCTCCATGCACGGCCCATAGGATTATGGCACTAATCTCTATGCCCGGTGCCCGCCCCTACTCAGGGTCTCGCCCAGGTTCCTATTGACCAGCCCATTCTTCGCGCTGCCCATATCCCCAGATGCACCGGGACCCGTGTCCAGTACCAAGACCACCCCCATCGCTGGGTCCCGACCCAGCGACTCTCGACTGCCTGGCGGATGCAGGCAGCGTCGGGTCCCCGGGGAGACGGATTGACCCCGCCCGTCCCGCCTCCTCGCGGGCCCCGGAAGCGCCGCCCGCCCGGAGCGCGGGAAGGGCGGAGCAGGGAGTCCCACGTCCCCTTCCGGGTTCCCGTTGCGCCCAGTCCGGCCCCGTTTTCTCTCTCCCCGTCCGGCCGGGGCCCTGGGTTCCAACCCGCTTCCTCCTACCCGCGCGGCCTCCCACGCTCCCAGACCCCGAACCCTGGAACTTGCATAACCGCCGCCCCCCACTCCTGCCCCGCACAGGGTAAGCAAGGCGCACAGACCCGGCTCGAAGCGGAGGCGGCAACAGATCCGACCCCCTCACGGCGCCATCTTCCTCCTCCTCAGCAGCCCGGGCACCGCCCTACAAGCCCCGCCCCCTCCACCACAGTGCGGCCAATCCCCACCCGACCAGGAGCTTAGCGCGCCAATGGGAGCAGCGGTATCTCCATAGGGACCAACCAGCCTCCCTTTCAGCCCGATTGACTTTTTCGCCGACCAATCGAGCCCTGTGATGGAATGCTGGCTGTGCCAATGAAGGGTCGGTTTGGGAATGACAGACGTATCTGGGCAGCCAATAGAAGCAACGGTAGCTGATGGACAGCGTGGTTGGCCAATAGAAACTAGACCAGGTTCTCGCCCACTAAGGTGTGATTGACAAGTGCCTATTCGAGAGGGGAAAACAGGGCTTAAACATGGGTGGGATTTATTTCAGAGAAGATCTGTGACTGGTCAAACTTGGGGATGACTGTCATGGGATAGTGCCACTCATTCAGCAAAGTGGTTCACTTCAGACTCTAATTGGCGCATCTCATAGATCAGCTGGTGTATGCGTGCGTGCTAGAATGTGGATAACAGCTGACAGCTGCCTGGTTCCAGCCCAGAGGTGGATGCATAATGCGCAAGGTTGTTCTTCTGCAGCGAGCCTGGGAGTGGAGCGTATTTGCATTCCCCCATCCCTTTGCACCACACCCCTCTCCAGTCTTTCCCCCTTCTTCAGGCTCTGACTTTCCCCCTTACTCAATGTAACTGGCCATTACATCCCCCACTGAGCTTATCTTCAGTTCTACTCACACCTTGTTTTTAGAGCTTATTTACTCTTTACCTTCCTGTATCTTCTAATGTACTCCACCCTCCATTCACACTCTTCCCCTCTGTTTTGCTTATCTCCCCGTTCTCAACCTTTTGTTACTATGGCTCATTTATCACCCGCTTGGTTTTACCTCTCCTGTCTCTCTGATGTATCACACCTCTTCCCTATCCCTTCTCTCCGCCCCACCTCTTCTGTTACGTGATATATAACCACTGTACTTTGCTCAGATCTTCTGTTCTAAGTCCTACATGCCTGTGGAAGGACACTGAGGTCTGAAAGCTTGCACTTTTCCACTAACAATAGTTGCAAAAAAGTCAAATGCCAAATTGGGCTGCATAAGGTCATTCACTCTGCTGCCAAGGTCATTCTCTCTGCCTGTTGCTTCGACCATGTGCAGCCTCTCCTGTCTTCCCTGGCTCCCCCTTCCTGAACGTATCCTGTTTAAACTCCTGGTACTCACATTCAAAACACTCCACAACCAAGCTCCCCCTTACTTCTCGGACCTAATCTCCCTACACACTCCTGCACGCGCTCTCTGCTCTTCCTCTGTCCCCTCCCTCACTCTCCCTCATTTCTCCTGCTCACCTAACCGCCTTCGACCCTTCTCCCCCACTGCCCCCCATGCCTGGAACTCCCTCCCTCAGTCCCTTCAAATCCCTCCTCAAGACCCACATTTTCCTCGCCGCCTTTCCCATTGCCTGCTAGTCGTTCCCCATATACTTACTGTCTGCCCTCCTCTGCAGACTGCTGCAACCAACCTGATTGTAACCAAGCCAAGCACACGCACCTGAGACTTCGCATCCACCTGAATGCTTGTTTGTCTTCTCCCCTGTCTCTCCCACTGTCCCCTCTTCCTGTCTCCCCCTCCTTGTTTGTTTTAGACTGTAAGCCACAGGCAGGGACCGCATCTATTTCTATGTTCTATACAGAGCCAGGCACATGGCTGGCACTATATAAATGTTTATAATAATAATAATAATTAATAATCATAAAATGTATCATATCCAGGATATGAGTGGTGATGGTACTACTTTATTTAGTGCTGGTGAAACCTCAGCCGGAATAGTGTGTTCCGTTTGGGCACCACACTTCAAGAAGGATGTAGTTGTAGACAAATCAGAGAAGATGTATAGAAGGGCAACTAAGGCTGTTTTTAGATGTGCATGGTGGCGTCTGCGCTTGTTTTCCAAAAGACCCGGCAGCCCGATTTACCCGTGATGCCGACATCGAATACGCGCATGTGCGAGCGATGTGCATCCATTTCCGGCTGCGTATGACCAGCCTCGATCTCCGGCCCGGTCAGTTCGTGGCCGGAAATGGATGCACATTGCCTGTGCATGCGCGTATTCGGCAGCGGCGTCACGTGTAAATCGGACTGCCGGGTCTTTTGGAAAACAAGCGCAGACGCCACCATGCACATCTAAAAACAGCCATACATGATAAAGGGACTGGAAGAGAAGCCACATTTATTTATTTTTAAATTTGTTCTCAAAGTCAAAGGTTTATTGTGGCAAATAACCTTAGCAAGTACAAAGCCGTATATACAACACATAAATATACATAACCACCACCAAACCACACAAATTAAAATATAAATTAAAAAAATTAAAATAGATCCTCAGGGTCAGGGAACTACATCTTCTGTTCCCATTTCCCTACCATCTGGGGCAGTGCAGCATGAGAATATCTAAATCTTATAGCTTTCACCAGTCTTTCTCCTCTTCTTCCTCATCCGTAACACACAGCAGCTTGCTTGGCAAAGCGACCCATTAGAATATTGATTTCAGCCTTCTTATTTGACAGCAGAAACACCAATTGTCTTTCTATTGACCACCCCTCCTGTCCTTGTCTCAGACTCTTTAAAGGCACTCTTATTTGCCTATACAGTGGACACTCCAGTATATAATGTAGTAAATTTTCTACTTTCCCCAACCCATACAGACACAACCTTTTTTCAAAAGAAATCCCAAGAAATCTACCTCTCCAAATTTCTGTTTTCATGGTTTGCAGTCTTAAGTGCTGTAAACGCTTTCCTTTCATCTGGGTGCATCATCTCCCTAATGTATCTTGGCCCTTCTCTTTCAGGCATCCAAAATGTATACCAAGGAGACAAGCGCGATTGTGCTGCATCTGCTCGAAGCTGCTGATATCCCATATCCACTATTCTTGATTTTATTTCTTTTATAGCCTGATTCAGGGGGAGGGCAGTAATATATCTGTCAGAAAACCGTAGGTTGTTTAGCTTCTGTTTTACCCCAGCCCAACATGATTTCTTTGACTCAACTTCTCTATACTTCTCCTCTAGACATAGCCTTTCTATCTTATGCATCACTTTATGATGTGTCTTTATCCAAAATATTAACATCAAGCTGTCCAGTTTTAATGCCAGCGGCAAGCACCCCAGCTCCAGATTAATTATTGCTGCCACTGTGCATCTTGGTACAGCTAATAACACTCTCAAATATCTATTCTGTAAGGGTTCCAACTGATGATTACCCATATATTTTTCATGTCCCCATATCTGGGCCCCATATGTTAACATATTGCCAACATTGGCATCATAGATCCTCATAGCTGTTGCCCCCCTCTTATAAAATAGAACTTTAACAATGCTTTAATTACTAGTTTTGCTGCTTGTTTTTTTGTATTCATGTGCACCTGCCAAGAGCCAGACTGGGAAAGTGTTATCCCTAAGTAAGTGAAGGATGTTACTTGCTCAATTTTAGTGTTGTCCATAAACCAACTATATGTTTTCCTCCTACCCATAAAAACCATCACTTTAGTTTTCTTATAATTTATATACAAATCCTAACTCTTACTTCGTACACTAAAATCTTCCATCAATCTATTCAACCCTAACCTGGTAGTTGAAATCAGCAAAGTATCATCTGCATACAACAAAATTGAACTTCTTTTCTCCCCCACTTTTGGGGTCATATAACGCCCTGTGTCTCTATGTTCTTCTATCAGATTGTTCACATACAAGTTAAACAGCATGGGGGCTAGCAGGTTAAATTTGTTATCCTGCCCTTCCCTAAAAAAGGCTCATGGTGGCTTACAAGTAAAATATAAACATAACATATAAAATATATTAAAAGGTCCATAAAAACAGTAAAAGACAAAAACAACCCAACTCTCACATAATGTCAGGCTCCGGGCAAGGAGCTGGGGGGAAGAGGGAAAGAGAAGGGCAGGTAAAAGGGAAAAGGGCTGTTCCACAGCGTCAACACTAAAACCTCTCAGCTGTTCTCCGATATCAGGGAGACTAAACGCTCAGCATGGACACCAGACAAACTGGCCTAAGTAGGCGTACGGCTCATCATCAAGGCCACGGACCAGGGAGCTGGAGGGAACACCCAGCAGCGGGGGAGTTGGAAGAAGCAACCAGCGGCAGAGGAGCTGGAAGGGGCAACCAGCGGCAGAGGAGCTGGAAGGGGCTAGGGCAACAAGGCCCCGATGCACGAGGGGAACAGAACTCACAAGCAACAACAAGAAAGGGGGTGCCACTCGTACAAGGGACACAAAGGGTTTCACAGGACAAGAAGACTCTCACACAGAACACAGCAGACACAGTCATAGAGGAAGAGGCAAGTCAATGCTACACCGGATCAAGGGAGGCACACAAACCAAACCCCAGGAAGAGCAGTTGCTCCACCAGCATCCTGAGGTCACCAGCAGGTCCTAAATACTCCCTGGTGACCAATCAGGAAGCCAGGAGGCAAGCACCAGAAATGTCAGACAGGTGAGCAGGGGCAGGGCACACACCAGGCAGAGATGCAGAAGGAGACTGCAGACATAGTGGGGAGGATGAAGGCCTAGTCTACCAAGGAACCAGGTGGTGCAGGCTGCTACAGCAATGCCCCCCAGGACCAAGAGTTCAAGACCTGGCCGTGACACATAACTCCGCACAAAACCCACGTAATACCTTCTTCCATGTCCCACATCCAATCTCCCCTTACAACCTGCCACCAACCCCCTTCATCTATCCCTGTCCGCCAAACCCCTTTACAAACAAAAAGGTCTTACACTGTCTCCGGAAGACACTCAGGCTCAAATGAACCTCCAAGGGAAGGGAGTTCCATAACATTGGGACAGCAACTGAGAACACCCCCATGCATATGAGGAAAGGCTGAAAAAACTGGGTATATTTAGCTTTGAAAAAAGAAGACTAAGGGGGAATATGGTAGCAGTTTTCAAATATCTAAAAGGATGCCACAAAAAAGATGGAGAATGTTTGTTTTTCACTGTCACAGAAGACAGAACAAGAGACGATTGGCTAAAATTGCAGCATGTGTGGAACTCGGGCGTACGTTTCTCGGCCGGGAGTTCCCCGCCAGGAGAAGCACCAGCCTTGGTAACGTGGGCAAGTGGCCACTCTCTTCTGGCTCTTCCTCTCTGTTATATCCAGGAGTGGGTGTGGCTACCTCCCCACTCTGCAACTCTTAAAGGGCCATATGTGGAAACAAAAATACTAGGGGGTGCTGACATTTCAGAAACAAACTGTAAGCAAATGTAAATGCCGCCTGTGATAGATGCAAAACTGCCAACCTTAGGGAGGCAGTTTTAGGAGAAGAGCATAGGTGGGGTGGGTGGGTCATTAGCATTGCAAAACAAAGTGAGGAACACAGCAGGCATGGAAAGTGAAAGCATTCACTTGGGAGGGTACAGAGAGGAAAAAGGGTCAAGTGTTTAAAAACAGAGGAAAGCCAAGGGGAAAAAATGGTGGTCAATATAGTTGGCTGCTGTAGGAGACGAGAATTATTCTCTTATTTATATAGTGCTAGCAATGTGAAAGACCGTCTCTCCTACCATGCTCCATCACGATCCTTGTGGACAGCCAGGGGCACCGTCTTGCAGGTACCATTGCAATTTTGCTGATACGATGAGGATGCACAGAGGGGTGTTCTTGGCTGTTGCCCCAGTGTTGTAAAACTCCTTCCCCTGCAGGTCTCCCAGAGTCTGAGCATATTCTTTAGGTGATGTAAGACCTTTCGTTTTGGCAGAGTGTTTGGCAGGTGGGGATATGGGTTGAGTGGGGGTTATTTATTTATTTGTTTGTTTATTTACACTTATGCACCATCCTTTCCCAAAGACGCAGGGCAGCTTACAAGAATAAAAACAAAACAATTAACATTGTTACAAAAAAACCCTACCCTCATCCCCAAACCACCCTCTCCAACTCCAACCCCTCCAAAAAAACTCAGACCCAATCCCTATCCCCACCCCATCCCTACCCACCAAACAAAAAAAGTCTCACACCACCTCCAGAAGATTCTCAGGCTTGGGCTCAAGCAAATCGTCTGGGAGCACCTCCCTGCAAGTATCATCGGTCAGTCTTGTTGTTCAGGACAAGACTGAACTTCCATAGCCCCAAACTGATTCTGCAGAGAAAGTGGCAGCACCCAAGTCATGGTGAATATGAATGATTTTGTCTGCAAAGTAATTAATAAAAATGTCACAGTGAACATTAGATGACTTCATTTCCAGGCAGAGGCAGACAGGATTAACAATGCCCTTCACCACCTGGAACAGCTCACCCGGATGAGACTTTGCAGACACTATGGGTATTTTCAGACGTTACGAGATCACGCTCAACCACAGTGAACCACGGTCAATCCCGCGGCAGGGCCAAAGTGTCCTGAACGTCTGTTTCGCCGGCGCTGGATGTTCACCACAGTCAATCCCCACATGGGGTCAAAATCAACCATGCTTCCGGAGCTCCCCCCCGGACCATCTCCGAAAGCGTGGTCAAAGAGATTCCCGACGGGAACCAACAAAAATTAACGTCTGACCGGCAACCACCGGCCGGAATCAAAGGAAATGATTCCCAGCTGGGGACAAAGCACGCAGTATTGCTGCCAGGCAACCAGCAACAACACAGGCCGGGGAAGGAGATTTAAAGGGCACATAGCAGCAGCCGGGACGAGTTGCCCCGGCGCTTTCCGGGTGCTTTGACCACGGCCTGGCCCGGGATCAGCGTAACGTCTGTTGCGCTGCCCCAGGCCGGGTTTTGGCGGCCCGATTCCCTGCCGTGGTCCCGGTTCCGTCACTTCTGTTCAGGGCTTTTTTTGACCACGGGAGGTGGCTGTTCGGTTCACCCCCACCGGGAATCCACTGTGGTGAATCGGGACCGCGTAACGTCTGAAATCATCCTATGATAGTGGAGAAGAAAGAGTTCTTCGCTGCCATCACAGCTACGGCATAGTCCTTGAAAAATAATCTATGCTGCAATTGGTCAGATTCAGCCGTAGTCGAACACTACCTACACTCTAACCGCTTACCCTCCTGCTTCAGGTGCCTCAAGTCCTCTATACCAGCAGGAGCTGTGCTGCTGCTGCAGCGGTGATTTGAAACTGGGTTTTTTAAAGGGATTTTAATGCATTTTATGTGTTGTTGTTTTATATTGTAAGCTGCCCTAAGCCTTCAAATTTAAATAAATAAATAAATACACAAATGTACCTGGCACTGAACAGTGATTAATTAGGGGTAGGCCCCTGCGGGGCTTACAATTTAAGAGTGGCTAGGGGGAGGAACATAAGGAGAGATAAGGAAACATTCATGAAGTTGAGAAGTCACAGGTGTATGTGCTTAGCTTACTTATAGGGGTGAAAGGGACCATGAATGAATGAAAGGACAGCAGAGGGAGCTTTAGTGAGCACTCTGTGGGGATGAAGAAGAGAAGTAATTAACAAAATGCCTATTTTTGTTATGGCAAGTGCTGAACAAATAAATTTATGATGATGAAAAAAAATGTCTAAAGCCAATGAGGGAACACAGCTGGAGGTAGGTTTAAAAAACAGGTGATCGCTATACATTTTTGTAGTGGCTTATGAAGCCCGAATCAGTTCTGAGTCCATATTGTTTTGGGTGTCCAATATAGTTGTGAATCTCAGTTCCTAGGCACATCCTTTATAGATGTTGTATAGGTTCCTTTTCAGGACAAGGACTGAGAAATCCAAAATTGAGTTTTCATCTGAGAGACATGAATACCCACAGATGAATCAGCGCTTTTGTCCATAATCTTTTTTTGGAGAGTTTGTATGCTTGTATAAGGATTGATTTATTTCACCAACATAGTTTGAATGGGAGCTTTTAGTGCACTGAATGAAGTACACCACATTTTGCTTTGCGAAACACCCTGTGGGGTGTTGATAGTGGTTATGGTAGAGATATATTGGCAGGTTTTACACCTGCTACGTCTGCACAGTCTTCTTCCTGTTTGGATATGGGTGTCCTGACTAGTAGGGAGTTGGCTCCTGGTTATCAGTTCTGAGGAGTTGGAGGGTTGCTTGAAGGCCAAAAGAAGGGGTTCAGGAAAGATTTCCCTCTAGGCCTGATCCACATCAAGTATTGGTTGAAGTTGTTTGATAATGTCACATATAGGTGCCAGTGTAGGGTGGTAGGTGACAACTGGCGGGATGCAGGTGGAGGGTTCTTTCTTTCTGTAGGTTCTTCATAAGCCTCTGATGATGCTAAATTGCCAGTTCTTGAAAAAGCAGCAATCAATATTATTTTATTCAATTTAAATTTATTTATATATATACAGGAGAAATGTGCCTGGTACTGCACGATCATTTAGAACCACAGCCCTGCACAAGAGGCTCACAATCTAGGAGAGACAAATGATTGGGGAACATAGGGAGACACCGGGAAAAATACATGAAGTTGAGAAGTTGCAGGTGCACCTGCTTAGCCTAGTGACAGGGCAGAACTGAGCTGAGCATCAGTGAGCAGTCTGTGAGGACTGAGGAGGAGCTAGGGAAAGCCTAATGGAAGAAGAAGGTTTTCAGAAGAGATTGACGGTTGCAAGGGAGGGAGCAGAGTGTATGTGTTAATGGAGGGAGTTCAGTTCCATGTGTAAGGGTCAGCATGAGAGAAGGGGCAAAGATACTTATAGGGAGCAGGACACTCTGGGTCAAGTGTGGGTGGTGGCAGAGGAGGGCCAAAGTTCCCAGGAGGGAATGTAGTGGGAAATAAGGGCAGAAATAAATAAACAGAGTTCTTTAGAAAAGCAGTTCCAGATAGAACCACCTGTTAAAACTAGACCTGATTCACCATGAACTCTGCTGGAAGCTTGCATGGGACAAGGATCCTGTTGAAAACGTTATCTGGGATTTGTAGAAGTGGTTGCTTTTGAACCCCAGGGGGCGCCAAACACTTAGAATTTGAAATGTAGACAACTAGTTCAGATGAACTTTTTTGAAGAGTTCTGACTATTTACATGCCGGAGGAAGGGCCATGTGTGGCCCAAGAGTCTGCAAACTCTTGACTAACAGAAGTTGGACCAATAAAGGAGATAATTTGAACTATTTTGTGTCTCCATCTCTTAGAATGTGCTGGATGTCAGTTTCTTGGGATTCCTGCAATCTTCATGCCATGTCCCATGTGGCATGACAAGATCTGTTAAACAAATGGCTTGAAATTACTTGAGTGGGGAGCAAGGGGGTGTTCTCTAAGCATTTCTTCTTTTTGTTTTTTCCTTCCCTTTTTCGTAATAGACTAGAGAGAGAGAGTCAGTGTGGTTGCTATGGTTGTCCAAAATGCAAGAGATGGAGACAAAGTAGTTCTGATTATCTCTTTTATTGGACCAGCTTCTGTTGGTGAGAGCGAGGCTGCATTCACAACTGTGGTGGCAAGACCCGCGGGGGCTGTGCTGCGGCTTCCCTCCGGCGCGAATGGGGATGTGCCGCAGCTTCTCACCCGCATATCGGGGCAGGATTTTGTGCCCTGGCATGCGCGCGGGAAGCCGCGGCAGATCTCCGTTTGCACCGGCTCTTCTGCTCTCCGGCTCCTCCCTGCTGCCGTGTCTTCCCTCGCGGGTCTCGCCACCCTGCAGTTGTGAATGTGGCCTAAGAAAGCTCTCAGGCCACACAGGGTCCTTCCTCAGGTTGATAACAAATCTGAACTATGGACCAAGAAAATGCAAGAAAAGGGGGGGGGGGTGAGTGAGAGTTTTTAAACAAGCAAGGCTGGGGGGGGAGGGGGTGGCACATGAAGTGCATAGGGAGGGGTTCAAAAGGGCAGCTTCCTGGGTGGCCACTGTGACTACACAGGCAGCCACCACGCACCCATGCCTCTACCCACCGACCACACGCACAGTTCAAACAGTAAGGCCGTCCTTTTCTCCCCCACCCACCAACACCACTAAACAGAGGTCTTTCCCAGGCACCCGCACCCTGCCATGATATACAGATGTGGAAAGTGAGGAGACAGCAAGCCGCAGCAGACATTAATCCCATCTTCCCCATGACTAGGGGTGCCACTGGATCCGCTGCCAGACACGGCCAGCAATAGAAGCAGACATGCCAACAGAAACAGGAGGAGCAGTCACAGAATGCCACCTCTCAACAGACAGAGGAGTGGAGTTTTAACAGATTGCAGCCTCATAGCTGAAAACAGCTGCATAGACTCAGTTAGCTAAAGCAGAAAAGCAGCCAGCAAGCTGCTAATTGACTGGTGTAGACTAGTTGAGCCCAGCTGAGAGCTGGTTTATCAGAGAGGGAAGCTGCTTCCTGGACAAACAAGAAAAGGAAATAGTTGGGAGCTGGGCGTGGCCGGCTCAACCCAGCTATAAAACTGAGTCAAACAGAGAAGGAACTTCAGTCTGTGTTTGGACTCACAAGGAGAAGGTGTTTTCTGTTTGTGGCTCACAGTCTGCTTCTGGCTTCAGAAGGAGAAGGAGCTCCAGCCCGAGTGCTTGGAAGCTTGGATGACCCAAGTATGGAGTGCTGCTGAGGGGGCCTGACTGGCAAGAAGCCAAGGAAGGAGAAAACCTTCAAACCCCCCCTGGACATCAGCAGCCTTAAACTCAGTTGCCTGGCAAGGTGGGAAGTTATGTATTAAAGACTAATTGTGATAAAGACAGAGGTCAGAGCCTATGTCGTGACCTGAAGAGACTTTGGGCGAATTCACACATGCAGCAATTATCTGGATCTTTTAAAACTGGTTCTCAATAGTTCGCTGTTAACAAGTCCTGTTGCATTCACATGCATGCCATACCGATTTTAAGTACAGCGAAATAATGCATTCAGACCTTCTTGTAGTGCGTGCTTACCCGGCTGCTCAGTACGGTTCAGTTACAGGAAGTGGCCTGTGGGGAGCCAGAAGGTTGCTACTTTGTAGCAAAGTACAACTTTGCTACAACCTTTGCTGCAACTTTGCAACAACCTTTGCTACAACCTTTGTAGCAAAGGTTGCTACTTTGTAGAATCAGGGAATAAAAACGGAGAGCCTGAGGCTGCTGGAAAGAAGCCCCTCGCATAGTGAGGCGCGCTGCTTCTCTCCCTGGTTTCTTTCCGGTATCCCGCTGCTGCTACTGCTGCAGCACTACGGTAGAGGCAGAGGCAGATGATTGAAAGTCCCTTGGAGGGAAGAACTTTTTTGGGGAGAAGCATGGAGGGGAAACATGGAGGGGAAGAACTTTTTTGGGGAGAAGCTGGCTGCAGCCTGCACCCAGCGAGGCAACTACAGGGCTCCAGCTGGTCTCACTGCTTCCGGTAGGGGCAGGAGTAAAACAGCGCACTTGGAAGCACGGTTGCATTCACATCAGAAAAGATTACACACTAGTTAAAACCAGTACGATGTTGCTTTCACACTGCTGTTAAGTGCGGATTTATTGAAAACGGACAGCAAAAAGGTAGGTTTGAGTAGCTTTTCAACACGCATTGCTTTAGTGCGATATTGACTCCATTTAATCGAATTTAAGTGTTCAGACAGGCATGAAACATTCGTTTTTTTAAAAAAATCGCACAAATCAGAACGTCTGAATCCCCCCTTTGTTTGGCCAAGTGCTGATGCCCTAGAGATTGAGAATGATGTAGAAATAATTCCCTAGAAAGTGGCTGTCTTTAGGCATAACAAAGATTGGATGTCAAAACCTCTAAGCATATGTTTGGCCATTGTGTGTAAGCATCATAACAATCCCAACACCAATTTGGCCACCCGTTGAACACGCGATGTGAACACCATTGCATCACAAGGACAATTTGCTTGTTCCAGCTGAACATGTGGCCAACGTTGTGTCTAATGATATTGTGTAGCGTGTTAGTAGGTACAACATGGGGCATGAGGCAGCAGTGCTTGCGTGCGGAGATCAGGTAGCGAGCAAAACACCTGTTGACAAGGGACAGGTAACTCTGTAGATCCAGTGGCATTCGGAGACGGGGGTGGGGGAAGCTTGGACAGACCAAAAGGGGGTAATGGTCTGGGAGAGATCCTTGAGGCAAACACGCGCAGAGTAACCTGCTTGTGTTTGCGTTCAAGAATGACCCAATTTGTTCATGGGGGCAAGCTCAGTTATAGAGTTTTGAGAGGCGGGACAAGGGGTCTCAAAAGTGCATAAAAGGTGTTCATAAAAGTACTTTAGAAATGCTAGGGCTGAAAAAGAAACCTTTGCATGATGTGTTTGAGGGAAACAAAGCTCTGGAGGAATTCAAGGGAGGGGGAGGGGACATGGCAGGATGAGCCAGGGGGCAGAAGGGAGTTTCTATAGCAAAGCTTTGGAGGATTTCAATTGGGGGGGGGGGCATGGCAGGATAAACAAGAGGGCAAAAGGGAGTTTCTATAGACAGAGGAAGGGAGCGATTTCTAAACGGGCGTGGAGCAATCGACCTAATGATCGATCTATTGCTTGCTCAGAGTTTTGGGCGGCCGTGGAGGGCTCATCTCAAAAGAGGGAGGCCACCTGTTTTTGACTGCTCCATTGTGTACCCAGGAGCCTCCCTTGTTTCGTTCTTATTCCTTCTGACTAGACCGGTTTTGCATGGGGCGTTTTCTTTCTTCTTCCTTTTCCCCCTTCTGTTCCCTGCACCCTTTGACCTGTGTCTTGTGTGGTGCTGGCAAGGGGAGGGGGTGTGTGTCTCTGGTCTTTAGGGGGGGAAATGGTGGTGTTCCTAGCCACACCCCCAATGGGGGAAATTGTTATCTCATGGCCACTGCCCCCACATATTCATTGTCTCTGGTGTCTTGTCTCGACACTGAGCCTTGCCATCTTTCATTTGATCCAGTATATTAGCCCTAACATGCAAAACATGAGCCCAGTGTGGAAGATACTGATCAACACGATCGGGTGAAGCATTAAATTGAACACACCCGCCACCTGAGAGCTCCAGTCAAGCAATGTCTCGTACCAGGCATGTTGGCCTGTCGCCTTAATATCTGCTGTAATTTTGGAAATGACCTGATTATTATGTTGCATTACAAGGGAGGTGGTTTCTCCAGAAGCTTGCATTTTCTGTAGTTCTTGTTTTAAAGAGGGGTGAGAGAGCAGGGCCTTAAGAAGGGATAGCCCCATCCCTAAGGAAACTGGATAAATTGACTGGTAAAGGGAGGGGGAAAGCCTCATGTGTTGTACAGTTCAGACTGGAGTTACATATTTAAAATCACACCCAATTATCTTAACAACACTACAAAAACATCTATTAAACAGGGGACTCATTGGCTGAATATTCTTATAATTAATAATTACTTAATCACATTTAGTTCTAACACACACACATCCTTTTCCTACATAAACTATTGTTGATTCGCTTTCATTCTTAATACTAAAAATACACACAAAATAATTACCGGGGACAGGGGAAAAACAGGAATCATGAATTTCTAAATTCTTATCAAAACAAATAAACCCTAACCCTTCTCTATACTCAACACCCCCCCCCCTAGTATTTGCAGTCCTAAACCCTAAATTGATTGGGGTTCCAGAAATACAAAACTTGATTCTGGCTAATTTGCCAGCCCAGCAGGACAACCGGATATACCATCAGCGCTTCCGCAGCTGTGGAAGTTATAATAAACAATTTTAGCTGGTCCTGCATGGAGTCATAACTCAAATTGACCAATTTCCACCAGTCTTAGAGTTCGTTCTCTCCTTTCGTTAATTTAGAACTAATTAAATTCACCAATTCCATGGGGCTATGTCCCATTTTAACTTGCCAAATCATCACCATGGTTACACTTTGGGCAAAACTTTGGGCTTGAGCACAAGCCAATGCCAATGATATATTATTTTGTAGTGACTGCATTCCTGAAAGAAGGAGTAGTTCATCTCTTTCCACGATCATTTCCCATGTGGGCAGGATCTTACTAATGACTATCTGCCCCTCTGCTAAGCGAACAAATGACCCGGTAAGGGGAGCACTCAATTTCCCCATATCCTTGGTGGCATAGGACACCTTATTAATCAACATCTCAATATTAGCTGCATCGATCAATGAAGCCCCTGCTCCTATTGGCCCCAACCAATCCATTAATCCATGCTTATTCCTGGTTCTGGTGGTCAAGCTTTGCCACATGGAAACCCACTTGAACCACCCTATTCCTCCTACCATAAGAAAAGGGGCAAACCTGAGAACGAGTTGTGAAATATTCATGTTGGCTAGATCAACCTGGATTTCCTTTAGGGACACCTGAGGATTTAATAATATCTTCAAAGGCTTGTCTAGTTTGAGTACATGCGAGCCCATGACCAGGGCCGTTAATTTCTGGAGAGATTCGGCATGCTCAATCAAGGGGTGAATCTCTATGAACCCCTGCCAATGTCTTATTTCCATGAAACGAAACATGGCCATAGTAACTGAATCTAATTATCGCCTTAAATTTATCACAATGCATCCCTGCAAGGGGAATAACCCAGTCAGGTGGACCTGATTTGTACAATTCATTACCCTTAATTTCCCATCCCTGTGGCTCCCAATTAACAATAGTCCAGGAAGCCATGCTTCTGTCCGGGGCGGTAAGGGTATTTAAAAGTTCATTTCCTGGGTCTCTGGGGTTCTCAGTACCTGCTACCACCGCGATGTGAAAGGAAGTTCCAATAGTTCAAGTGGAGGTGGTGATTTTTACAATGTCACAGGTCCCTGAGTTGGTGTGTCTGAACACGCTGGGGGTTGTGGCTCCAGGTAGCAGCTTGCACCGTACTCGGAGGCTGGAGTCTTTCCTCTTTGGCTTCACGTCCACTGGAATGGTGTAGTAGCAAAACTTGCTTCTTTCTCCAGAGTTGTGGTGTGTGCAATTGGCCATGCTGTCCCAGGTGCATCCGGCTTCAGAGCTGACTTGGAAGAGGTATGGAAATCCAAAGGTTCTGGTCTGATTCCGGCAGGCATATAAGTTTGGCATCCGGCACAGGAACTCTGCTCCTGGCTTCGCCGTCTGAGGGATGCAGCGCCACACCTTCACTGGAATCATGGGACCTTCCAGAGGATCTCCTGCGCTCATGAGTCCAATCATCCACTATGCCAACAAAGCTACTTCCATCCTGGTTTCCTGAGAAGACACAAGGTTGGGGGGGAGGAGGGGGCTCGCTCCGGTGCGAGGGTGGCTGAAGCTGGAAACTGGCCTTCCCTGTCCCTGGTGACTAGGGGGGGCAACGATGGAGAGGGGAAGCCTTAATCATCGCTCATACATCCTATTAATGGCTCGAATTCCCACAGCTCCCTCTGGACTGGGTAGTGGGTGAACTGTTCCAATATAGCACAGGGTGTTTGCGCCCAGAATGCCCGTGGATCACAACCCGACTGGCCCTGAACTGAATCACATGGGGATCTTCCCTCATGTACACCTCACATTTGGACGAGCCGTTCCTGTACAATTTAATTACTAAATTTTCTATAACACCCCCCCCCCCCGTTACTTGCCATCTGGCCACCCCTACCAGAGACTGATGTGGACCCCACGGACTCACTATAAATTGAAAGGTGTGCTGGACAATGAGGGTTCCAACCCGTGCAGCCAACCTCCAGGCTGGACTAATCGAAAAGCCATTTTGGGGTTGCACCATAGGATGGACTACTTGCCTCCTGTGACCTCTTGCTCCTGCTCTCCTATTCATGCTGCTGCAGAGAGGGGAGGACTCCTTAGGAACCCCTGCTACAGAGATTTCTGTTACTGCGAGTGAACTGGCAGGTTAGCAGGGCCCAGCGATTCACCTTCATGAGTCTTATGCTACAGACAGGGGAATCTGGTGGCTTGCCCTTCTACTCCTTGACTCCCTTCTCATGAATGAACTGTATTAAGTCCCCTGTAGCTTACTGGGGACTATCCAATGTCTGTTCCCCCCGGGATCAATAGCTCACCAAACCTCTTGGTCTCTGATAATTGTGAATCTCCCAGTGGAGTCTTTCCCCTTTGCTGCCAAATCCTCTATTTCCCTGTCTTTCTGCTGGAATGTACCTAAGTCTAATATGGTAGCCCCTGCTCCTGAGGAGCGAGCTCTAGTGGTGACAGGGGCTAGAGGGTGCTCCGGGGAAGGATCCTCAGGCTGACTTTTGACTGCTGTTCTTTTGCTAACCCATCTGCTTGGCTGTTCCAAAAAGCTGTGTCTGTTGTGTCGTATCGTATAGTTTATTGCATGGCTGTGACCATTACAGAAAAATACAGAATATAACAAACCAACAAGTATACATAAGCAACAATCATATAAACACAGTACAAACAGCTCTATGACATATTAGCAGACCACCTATGATCTGCACAAACGAATCTAACTAAAATATTGAATACTAAACAATTTTTTTGAAAGTTATAGATGTAATCCTAGATAATACTGACAAATCGGGTAACAGGGCCTAATACAACCATCCTCTAGCCATTACCCCATCCAGAACGCATGACAGCCCCCACCAAAAACAAAAGAACGGGGGGATTGATGCCCTGGTTATGAGGAAAATGGATGGAACCCTAGAAAAGCTTTTCTAAGGTGAACAGCCTGAAGCAGATATGTGGCAATATTTTTAATAGTATCAGAGTCCGAGCTGTTAAGTATTAGGCAAAGAAATATAAGGTCCGATCTACCCGGATGCTTATCAATAAGGGGCTGCAAAAACTTCTGCCTAGGTTGATCATATAAATGGCAGTGGAGAATTATATGGGCAACTGTCTCCACAGCCGAATTGTCAAAGGGGCAAAGATGCTCAGTGAAAGGGATTCCCTGCACCCGACCCTCAAAGACAGCCGAAGGGAATGCGTTGAAACGCGCCGAACAAATCGCGAAGTTGTTTAGCCCTACCCGAAATAGGGGCAATAAGGGCAGGTTGCCAATTATCTAAGTCTGGGACCCATGCTGGATATAGTCCCTCAAATGGGAGGACCGCCCAAACTTACCCTGCTCACGCTACCTACCTATCTCCTCTGCCCGCATTAAAACTTCCCTCTTAAGTGAGGAGGGGAGCCTATGCTGCAGATACTCGGGCAAGAGTCCCATCTTTTTTAATTGATCCCCTACCTTTATTAGCCATGGACTTTGGAAGGAGTCCTCTCTGGCCTCCCTCAAAAGTTGAGGGCCCTGGCCCAGGTTTACCTTTAGTCAGAATTTTAAGACTAGCACATTAGCAGCCTGAGACCATTCTTTCTGGCCCAGTTCCATCCGAATGGTCGCTGATGGAGTGCCCCTTGGAGCACCCAACAGTCTCTGTAAGAACCCAGATTGCATTCTATCAATTTAATGTGCACAAAAAGGAGCCCATAACTCAGCCCCATATAATAGTTGAGATTTGATTTTACTGGAATTGGTCGCCACCACCGCCGATCGTCCTTGTTTAATAAATAGTCGCTTAATAGATGGAGCTGCACCTTTCGCCCCTCTGAGTGCCCTGGAAACGTGTTCCCGCCAACTGCCTGATCTATAGAACAAGACACCCAAGTAACGAAAGGCTGGGACCTGTTGGATGGAATATCCCTCAATGGCCCAGGCATATTTTTTTAACTTAGAGGCAAAAACCAAGATCTTAGATTTATCATCATTGATACTTAGGTGATTTGCCTGACAAAACTCCGCAAAGGCCTGTAACTGGTGTGAAAGACCAACCCGCGTTTTTGAGAGCAATGTGACGTCATCGGCATAACAAAGGCAGCCGACGGGCCGTGAGGCTAATTTCGGTGGGGGGGGGACGGACATGGCTTGGCCATAGCTGGTATCACCTCATCAATAAAATAATTGAAGAAGGCCGGGGCCAGAACACACCCCTGCCTAACTCCCTGCAAAGTAGAGACTGGGGGGTTATATGCCCTTGGAGGTCCAACTTCACCATGAGGGAGGAGTGGGCGTGTAATGACTGAATCAAGGCCAGAAGACGTTTATCTATAGTAGAGCCCTGCAACTTCCGCCACAGGGCAGCCTGATCCACTGAGTCGAACGCTGTCCTGAGATCCAGAAATGCCACAAACAGACCTCCGTTCCGTACCCTGTATTTGGCTACAAGATGTTGCAAGATATAGCATTGCTCTATCGTTGAGCGGCCCTGTTGGAATCCGGCCTGCTCCAGTGATAGTGCATTGGAGTGTACCATCCAAGCAGATAGTTTTCCTAGCAGATATTTTGTGTAAATTTTGGCAATTACCGAAGGAGACTAATAGGTCTATAGTTTGCAGGATCTGCTTTTTTATAGATGGGCACAATGACAGCCCTGTCCCAGTCCTGCGGAATCCTCCCAGTAGTGTTAATGGTGGTAAATACCACCACCAAAATTGGGAGCCACCAGGCCTTTTGGGTTTTAAGATATTCAACTCGAATAAGATCAATACCTGGCACCCGATTATTACAAAAGGAGTCTACAACAGGCTCAATCTCTTCCTCCAAAACAGGAGGCCATGGGGGCAGATCCCTCAGTTTAGGAAACAGGGAATCCTGAGGTCCCTCCCCCCTGCTGGAATTATAAAGTTTCTCAAAATGATTCATCCAAATAGCTGGAGCCAGGACAGGGACGGACACCTTACACTTACCTCCTAGCGCACCATTGGCAAGATGCCAAAACTTCCTGCCATCCCCTGAGTCTGCTGCCTGCCGGAGGTTTTCCCATTGCATGTCCCAAAAAGCCCTCTTTTGGGCGTTAATTAGGGCTCTGTACTGTGCCCTAAGCAAAATATACTCCGTGTGTGTGTGTGTGTGTGTGTGGGTGGGTGTGGGTGCGTGTGGGTGAGCACGTCTTCCTGGAACTATGATACACAGTTTTCAGATGAAGCCACGGTTGACCAAACCTAACAGTTGGAATTGCAAGGGCTCTCCCTAAGCCCTGAACGTGGGCACGCAGACCTGCAGATAATTTGGCAAACAAGTCCAAAGTGTCCACATGATTGGGAATCGAAATCAAATTCTCCCAAAGATTGGAAATATGGGACTGGGAGGTGTACTCCACCATGGACTCTGCAATGCTCTCGTCCCACCGGGGAACCTGAATAGTCTCACAGCCGGTAACTTCCAAATTACCCACCGCACCCTGTCTGCAATCAGGGACAGGCCTGGGAGCAAATAAGGAAAGTACTAAGGGCAAATGGTCTCCGACCAAAACCTAGAGCAAACCTGGACCTAGAGCAAAATTGCTGATATAAGGGAGAACCCCAGCGGAGACCAGAATGAAATCCACCGTACTTGGGCCCTGTGAGCCCACAAAGGTAAATTCTCCCTGGGGATCAGAGAACTCTGTGCCATTCAAGACATATAAGTCTTTCGCTTAGCCTATAACCAACTCAGTCAACCTAATCCCTGACACATTTATCTGCATGTCCTTAGATTTTCTGGGGGAAAGCAAGCCCCCAGAAACCACTGAGCGCCCATCGCAATAAGGGGCGATAGCCTGATTGTCGGCGCCCATACGGGCATTAAAGTCCCCTGCTAGCACTAAAAGACCTGCCGGGTACCTGGTCAAGATATCATCTAACGTTTGTTCCAAGGACCCCTACATGGAGGCCTGAAAAGAGCCCGCATTACATGGGGGGACATAAACTGTTTAAAATATTAATATTTAACCCCCCACCTTAAGGACAACACCTAAAAGGAGATGGGGAGCACTTATAGTCTCAACAATCTCCACCGGGACATTCAGGGCAACAAAGCAACCAAGATCCCCAAATGGACAGCCTTTAGTTTTCCAGTGAACAGCTGGGAGGGAGTAAGCCATATAACCCTCCAGCTCCAGAGGAACTTTAGACCAGGTTTCTTGAATCAAAATAATTGAAAACCCTGTTAAATATACCCAAAAATCAGGGTCCTGGCAGCGCCTAGCCCAACCCACCACATTCCACAAACAGACCATAAAGGCCGGGGTGGTGGTGTGCTAGACATTGTCTGAGAATGTCACAATGGGGTGGGCACTGATGGGTCTTGTAATCCAAGATCCTGAGGATTAATTTGTGGACTTACTGCCACCCAAGATTGCATGCCCTCCTGATTCCGTGCAGTCACCAGGGCCACTGTGGGAGGCCAGAAAAGTTAAAGACTTGAAATTTGAAGGGCGCAGAGTAACTATACAACCAGACCTGGCCCCAGCCACAGTCGCTAGAAGAAAGAAATGGTACCAGATACAAGAGAAGTTTGCTGCGCAAGGCATCAAAATACAAATCAGATACCCAGCGACGTTCTCCTTCCTGCATAAGGAACGAAGGAGGAACTTCTTCGACATCAAGGCACTGGAAAAGTACATGACTGCAAAGATGCCGGAGTTCGGGAATTACGGTGGAGAAGAACCAGTGGACCGGCCATGACAGAGGTGTGAAAGGCAATATGCAGAATTGATAAAGGAACATTTCAAGATACTACATTGGCATTACAGGAAAGTGAACTATATTNGGGGGGTGAGTGAGAGTTTTTAAACAAGCAAGGCTGGGGGGGGAGGGGGTGGCACATGAAGTGCATAGGGAGGGGTTCAAAAGGGCAGCTTCCTGGGTGGCCACTGTGACTACACAGGCAGCCACCACGCACCCATGCCTCTACCCACCGACCACACGCACAGTTCAAACAGTAAGGCCGTCCTTTTCTCCCCCACCCACCAACACCACTAAACAGAGGTCTTTCCCAGGCACCCGCACCCTGCCATGATATACAGATGTGGAAAGTGAGGAGACAGCAAGCCGCAGCAGACATTAATCCCATCTTCCCCATGACTAGGGGTGCCACTGGATCCGCTGCCAGACACGGCCAGCAATAGAAGCAGACATGCCAACAGAAACAGGAGGAGCAGTCACAGAATGCCACCTCTCAACAGACAGAGGAGTGGAGTTTTAACAGATTGCAGCCTCATAGCTGAAAACAGCTGCATAGACTCAGTTAGCTAAAGCAGAAAAGCAGCCAGCAAGCTGCTAATTGACTGGTGTAGACTAGTTGAGCCCAGCTGAGAGCTGGTTTATCAGAGAGGGAAGCTGCTTCCTGGACAAACAAGAAAAGGAAATAGTTGGGAGCTGGGCGTGGCCGGCTCAACCCAGCTATAAAACTGAGTCAAACAGAGAAGGAACTTCAGTCTGTGTTTGGACTCACAAGGAGAAGGTGTTTTCTGTTTGTGGCTCACAGTCTGCTTCTGGCTTCAGAAGGAGAAGGAGCTCCAGCCCGAGTGCTTGGAAGCTTGGATGACCCAAGTATGGAGTGCTGCTGAGGGGGCCTGACTGGCAAGAAGCCAAGGAAGGAGAAAACCTTCAAACCCCCCCTGGACATCAGCAGCCTTAAACTCAGTTGCCTGGCAAGGTGGGAAGTTATGTATTAAAGACTAATTGTGATAAAGACAGAGGTCAGAGCCTATGTCGTGACCTGAAGAGACTTTGGGCGAATTCACACATGCAGCAATTATCTGGATCTTTTAAAACTGGTTCTCAATAGTTCGCTGTTAACAAGTCCTGTTGCATTCACATGCATGCCATACCGATTTTAAGTACAGCGAAATAATGCATTCAGACCTTCTT
>QEPC01013663.1:1127701-1171393 GCA_003113815.1 Sphenodon punctatus
AAGGTGTGGAGGGTGGGGGCAAGGTGGACGAGGGCAGGGAGGAAGTTCCAGGCATGTGGGGCAGCAAGAGAGAAGGGACGAAGGTGGTTGGGGGAGAAGGGGAGATGTGGGAGGGTGAGGGAGGGGATGGAAGAGGAGCTGAGTGCTTGAGCAGGGGTTCAGAGAGAGATCAGGGCAGAGAGGTGGGGGAGCGAGGTTGTGAAGGGCTTTGTAAGTGAGGACAAGGAGCTTGTGCAGAATATGCTCAGGAAGAGGGAGCCAGCGGAGAGAGGAGAGGAGAAGCTACACATGGTCAAAGCGACGGGCAAGGAGGATGATCCTGGCAGCAGAGTTTTGAACAGAGATGAGGGAAGAAAGGTGAGAGCGGGGAAGGCCAGCAAGGAGGAGGTTACAGTACTCGAGGGATGAGATGACTAGGGCGTGGATGAGAGTTTTGGCAGAGGAGACAGACAGAAAAGGGCAGATCTTAGCAATGTTGTGAAGGGAGAAGCGGCAGGACTTAGCGATGGAGTCAATGTAGGGTTTGAAGGTAAGGTGCGAGTCGAAAATGAAGTCCAAGCTACGAGCTTCGGGGACAGGGAGGATGGAGACCCCATCAATGGCAATTGACAGAGAAGAGGGAGAGGAAGGATTGGGCGGGAAGATAAGGAGTTCAGTTTTTGCCATGCTTAGTTTGAGCTGGTATTGAGACATCCAAGCGGAGATATCAGCGAGACAGTTGGTGAGACAAGCTTGAACAGAGGGGGAGAGGGAAGGAGTGGAGAGTGAGAGTTCAGTGTCATCAGCGTATAGGTGGTATTGGAAACCATGGCAGGCAATGAGTTTGCCTAGGGATTGGGTGTAGATAGGGTCACTCCATAAGGGTGTGCCCATGTTGGGAAGTGGAACAGGGAAAAGGCACTCTCCACCCTTTTTCTGGCCTGACCACACCCTCTTCAGAGCATCAAGATGTCACAATGTTCCACAGAGAGCTAGGAAGAGGGGCGGGGCAGGACAACCCTACATCTATGCCCCCTTCTAGGAAGGAATCTAGTGATGCTCCTAGGATATCTTTTATTGGACCAGCTTCCGTTAGTGAGGGGATGCAAATTTCTGTGCCACACAGACATCATGTTAAGCCAGCTCATGTACTGGGACTGCTTTCTCACTGATCAGGAGTGCTTTATCCCCATCTGCAGTTGGGTACATTTGCCACACTCTGGCCATCCATGCTATTACTGTATTGTGTCCTAGGGGACCTAGCTGTTCTGCTATAGCTTTTGCCTGAGTCGGGGACTATTGGACCATTTCCCTAATCTCCCCGTGAGCCTGTCCGCCCCTTCCCCCTTGGCGATCTATCTGGTGGTTCACAATAGGGGCAAGGGGTACTGGGTCTTGCCACGCCAGGTTAAAAAGGGCCTCTGGGATGGCATCTAGGGGTATCTGGGCTGCTCCGGAGGAGGAGGAATTGGATTCCAATCCTCCATTTGCACAGTGGTCACTAGACCTTGGTGCACATTGAGTTCCCCCTTAAGTCTCTGGATGGCCTGCTCACAAAGTTCATGGCTGACTGTGTTCTTAGCAACTCGATTCTGGTTGGCTAAGAAGCAGGCTGCTGACTTGGCTTCTTCTAACTGGGTTTTGGTTTCTGCTAGCTCCTGTTCTGCTTGTTTGGCCCAAGCTATTGCTATGTCACTCTCCTCTTGGGTTCTCCTAAGGGAATCTGTCAATCTCCATTTCTCTGCTATAAATTCACATTCCCCCTTGTCCTTTTCTACACATTTCTCTTCTAATCCTTTTGTCCTTGCACACTCCCCTTCCCACTGCTGTCTGATCTTATCAGTGGCACCTTCTGCTTCCTTCATCATCTCCTGCATATCACAACACGCATACCATAGTGCCCAAGCGGCACAAGCTTCCTTTTTACTTCCTTTTGGCTTAAACCTGTGGCAGTATTACACATAAGCCTCACATGCAGAAGTGACCGGGTCCTGGGTTTTAAAACATCCCAGCTGCCACGGGCATTTTCCTTTCTTTGCTATCCATCTTTCTAGTTTTGACACCCTACTCTCCTTGCGGAGCAAACTATCTATGGCTACACTCATAGAGGTTGCCATTGCTAGATGTTATCTCTGCTCTGATCCCTGTGCTACTTTGCGGATCCTCAAAATTATTCCAACAGGTCCCAAAACTACCAAATGCAGTTCCAAGACAACTCAAACCTATTCTCAAATGTCCCTGGACTACTACTATAGTCCCAAGACGAACTTCCCAAATCTATTATCTATTTCATAAGATTCCAAGACTGCCAGTGCAATTCCAAGATAGCTCAAATCCTCAAATATGGGCACAGATCTCAGAACCAAATCTATGGCTCCAAGACAACCTTCCCAAACCCTGGGGCTAACTCTATAGTCCCCAAGATCTATTCTCTGAAATCTTGAGACCAATTCTATGGTGCCAAGACAATTCCTAGTTCCCTGAGCTAACTCTATAGTCAGGGCCCCGAGGGATCCGCGGGTCTGCGAATCGCAGATTTCCCGCGGAATTCCCCTCCCCCCGCGGAATCTCCTGCCCCGCTTACCCCAGCGCAGAATTTCCAGCCTGCGCTGCGGGGACGCGGGGCAGGAGATTCTACGGGGGAAGGGGAATGAACAAACCCTCGGGGCTTCCCCTCCCCAGCCTCCCCACTTGCCAGGGCCCTTTAATTTGCTTACCAGGGATGGCAGCAGCAGCTGCTCCGTCCAGCGCGCTCTTTTCCTGCTCGTACTTCCTGGCCCCTCCCGACGGGGCTCTCAGGGCGACGCAGCCAGATGACGTCATCCGGCTGCGTCGCCCTGAGAGCCCCGTCGGGAGGGGCCAGGAAGTAGGAGCAGGAAAAGAGCGCGCTGGACGGAGCAGCTGCTGCTGCCATCCCTGGTAAGAAAATCCTTTGGGGTTTTTTTGGGGGGGTGGGGGGTGGGAGTCAAGCACGCCCCAGCAGCTGGGGAGGGCAAGCCCCGGCAGCTGGGGAGTGGAGGCCCTGAGGGTTTACCAGTGCGGGGGGAGGAGGAGGCAAACCAAGCCCCCCCCCCCGCATGGTAAATCGCGCCGAGGCGCAGAATTGGCCCCTGACTCCCGCGGAATTTTTAAAAAAATTCCGCGGAAGAATCGGGGCCCTGTCTATAGTCTTCAGGTACAAATTCACAATTTAAATCTTGAACAATTCTGGCCAGCTGCAGTTACACACTACGCCTCCGTGGGTTCCCACGCGTGTCCTGAGTGGGTTACCATGTGACTGCCTGCCTTCTCCACCAATTATTAGGACAGTGTCCCACTCCACGAGTGGATATTGGAGGCTGGTACCCTAATATCCAAACAACCTCTTAAATTTAGGGGGAATTAGCTGAATTTATTCAAAGGGTCCACGCGTGTCCACTAGGATCAGTCAGAGGACATGATGCACTGCCAGCTGGCTGGAATTTCCCTCCCACACCCTAACACAGAAAGGGGATACCCCGATTAAAAAAAAGGATTTATTGACATAGGTATAATACATAGACAGTTCACCCATGGGTCAATTAGGATGAGACAAATAAGTTTCTATACCCTCCCACCCAGACAGTTGACATACACACACACACACACACACACACACACACAGAGTAATTTACAAGCAAAACCCTCCGGTCTGGTTCTCTGGTGTAAGTGGATGTTGCGAAAGGAAGAGAAGGGGGAAATAAGCAATATTACCTACCCAAACCTGTTGACAAGGGACAGGTAACCCTGTAGATCCCGCGGCGTTTGGAGAGAAGGGGGAGGGGGGGAGGGAAAAAACTTGGACAGACCAAAAGGGGGTAATGGTCTGGGAGAGATCCTTGAGGCAAGCACGCGCAGAGTAACCTGCTTGTGTTTGCATTCAAGAATGACCCAATTTGTTCATGGGGGCAAGGGCAGTTATAGGGTTTTGAGAGGTGGGGCAAAGGGTCTCAAAAGTGCATAAAAGGTGTTCATAAAAGTACTTTAGAAATGCTAGGGCTGAAAAAGAAACCTTTGCATGATGTGTTTGGGGGAAACAAAGCTCTGGAGGATTTCAATGGGGGGGCATGGCAGGATGAGCCAAAGGGCAGAAGGGAGTTTCTATAGCAAAGCTCTGGAGGATTTCAATGGGGGAGGCGAGGGCATGGCAGGATAAACAAGAGTGCAAAAGGGAGTTTCTATAGACAGAGGAAGGGAGCAATATCTAAACGGGCATGGAACAATTGATCTAACAATCGATCTATTGCTTGCGCAGAGTTTCGGGCGTCCGTGGAGGGCTCATCTCAAAAGAGGAAGACCACCTGTTTTTGACCGCTCCATTGTGTACCTGGGAGCCTCCCTTGTTTCATTCTTATTCCTTCTGACTAGACCGGTTTTGCATGGGGCGTTTTCTTTCTTCTTCCTTTTCCTCCTTCTGTTCCCCCGCACCCTTTGACCTGTGTCTCATGGGGTGCTGCCAAGGAGAGGGGGGGTCTCTGGTCTTTGGGGGGAGGGATGGTGTTATTCCTAACACGCTGCATTGTGGAGAGGGCATTTGGGATCCTTAAGAAGGGCTGGAGACTCCTATGGAACTGGAATGAGTTCCAACTTGACAAGGCCCCCCCCTTCTAACTGTGGCTGTCTGCGTGTTCCATAATATATGTAAGACAGGTAGGACCGCTCTTGATAATCCTCTCCCACCCCAGTCCAGGGAGCCAATGCCTCTGTTCCAGCAGGGCCAGGGTCAGGCAGAGCAGCACATGACCAATGAGAACAGAGATGCCCCATTTCCCACATTACTACAGACCAGGAATAGCTGCCGTTGGTCATCCCAAGTGATGGGGGGAGGGGTTACATGTGAACACTTATTCCCTGTATAATGGGGGGTGGGTGGGTATTTTTCCACAGTGCCAGCACAGTCATAGTCCCAGCAGGTTCTGCTTCCCCTGTACACACGGTTGCCATGTATGCACAATTGTAGAGGATACTTATGAGAATTACCGGTTGCAAAGCTTCATTGGCTCCAATGCAGCTCTGCACCTTGTATTTCTCATAGGTGTCTTTTACAACTATGCATACATGACAAGCCTACCTGTACCCCTTGGTGCTGATGCATACAGCTATCCAGAGGCCCATTGCATCCACCCATTATTCTGTGATATGGTTGTTCCATGCATAGAGGGAAGAGAGAGGGGTGATACGTGGAAGGGGGCAAGTAGAGGGGAGGCAACCGAAAATAGTATCCCGTACCCCATCTGTTCATATGAGCAGTGGGAGTATGAGTAGTAGGGGTTCGTCAAGGGGTGAAGGAGGTTGTGTGGGAGGGGATTTGTTTCTGGGTTGTGCTTTGTGGTCAGGTGTTGGGGCGGAGGTTGGGGATTTGGAGGAAGTATGTGAATTGTGTGTGACTTCTGATGTAGGGTTGATGGGGCCAACTCCCCCTGGTGAGAGAAGGGTGGAGGTGGCTAGGTTTTCCCTGGTGGCAGCAGGGGACGGAGCGATAGTATGTGGAAACTACCCCGTTGTTATGGAGGAGGTGGTGGACTGGGATGTCAGTTAAGTTACAAGGGGGGGGGGGATTTTGTGAATTGTGGAAAATTTTATAAATTGTATATTATGTTAGAACGCTGTGTTGTAATTGTTCTGGGTCCCCTGTGTGCAAAAAAAACCAGTATTGTATTTTTTCTGTTGTAAGCCGCCTCGAGTCTATATGGAGAGAGCGCGGGATATAAATTAAAGTGGATTTGGATTTGGATTTGGATATCACTGTCTGTGTCTGATATACTTTGCCCCCACAGCAACGCTTAATCGCTTATATCATTGCATTGCCCAGCATGTGCATATTGTCAGTCGCTGCAGCACCCCAACGGGTGGGCATACCTTCCCTTCCTTCCTGGGGACCAGGCTGCTTTGACCCATGGCCCATCTGTACCACCACCAGGGCCCAGATCAGCCTGTTGCACTTCCAGCTAGCCCAAACAAAGCATGGAGATGGGGACCCGGTGGTTCACTACAATGTATTTTATCTTGGTGACAATAAAGCAAGGCTTCTTGCCCCTCCTAGCTCTGTCATGGCCACAGCCCTTCTTTGGCAGTGGTGCCTCCAACCCATGTGGCTGGAATTTCAATCTGGTAAGACAGCTCTAGCGGCCGGGTTCTCCACTTAGGACAAGTAATCTTCGAAACAAAAGTTACTTTTAAGCTCTGGGTACCTAGGAGCTGTTTTGCATGCCTTAACCTGGGATAGCCCGTCTTGAGTAAAGACGTCATTAATTCTACAGGTTAGCAGGGGTTGCACTTTAATTTGAGGACTAGACTTAAGCTCCTCTGTTGGCAAACCATAAGCACTTATCAGCCCCTCTGTTTTTTGGACCCATGTAGTCCTCCTTTTGAGGCCTTCCTGTTCCCTGTAACACATTTTAGTTAATCTTACATCATCCACACTCTGCAGCCGGGACCAATATCTAAAGATGGCTAACCTAATTTTAAATTCCATGGGGAACAAACCCAGCTCTGCCCTTACCATACTCGAGGGTGCAGAGCAGGGAACCCCCAAAACCCTTTTGCAAATGTTGAGTTGTATCGCTTCTAGACCAGTAACATGAGCATGGCCCCAAATCTCTGCTCCAAAAATCATTTGGGGAGTCAGTTTTTGCTTTATTAATAACACAGCAGGCTTTACTAGCTTGGCCCCCACAGTTCTCCAAAATCGTAGGATTTCATTGGCAGTACGATCCGCGTTTAGCTTTACAGCCTTGTCCAATTATTACCTAAATAGTTAAACAGAACACCTAAATACCTGTAGCTCTTAACCTGCTCAATTTCATGAGACCCAATTTGCTATTTGCCAGGAAAATAATAGTTGGCAAATACCAAGACCTTGGTCTTCAAATAATTAATTTCCAAATGATTAGAAACACAATAATTGTGCAGGTCCGCAAATAGTCTGCACATACCCACTTTGGTCAAAGACAGCAACACCATGTCATCTGCGTATAACAAAACTGAGATAGATCTGTGGCCTATGGATGGTGGATGGTTCTGATCTTTTGACAAATGGTTCACTATGTCATTGACAAAAAAGTTAAACAAAAAAGGGGTCAGTACGTAGCCCTGCTTTACCCCATTTGAAGTGGTAATGGTGTCCGACAAGAGACTTTTGCCATTAAGTTTAACTCTCATATCAGTGTTGGTATAAAGCAGTTGAATAAGTCTTAAAAGCCTGCGATCTAAGTTGGTCCTCCTAAATTTGTCCCACAATAGGTTCCTGTCAATAGAGTCAAAGGCTGCTTTTAAATCCACAAAAACTGCATAGAGTTTTGTTCGTTTTGTTGTAACATATTTAAAGACTAAATGATTCAAGATAAAGCACTGATCTATGGTGGAGTGGCCGGCCCTGCAGCCGGCTTGTTCCTCGGGCCAATATTTGGTTGGTTTCAGCACAATGTTCCAACCTATGTAGCATTGCTCTGGCATAAACCTTGGCTATGATGATGTCAATAAGGCTTATAGGCCTATAATTGCCAAGGAGCGACTTATCACTCTTTTTGAAGATAGGAAATATCATGCTGGAGTTCCAACCCAGGGGAATACAGCCCGAATGATTTATAAATGTAAAAAGACAGGCCCCTGTGGAAATGCACAGGAGTGAGCCATTACTTCACCCATATTGACACGTAGAGGGAACCTGCCTTGTGCGGTGGGATGGCTGTATTGATGGTGTGATGGGTGATGGACCTGCATCACTTGCTGGACATGAGGGTGCACATACTGTGCTGATGGGAGAGTTGCTTCGGTGGTGCATGGTTGTGACAGCTTGGGGCGTGGTGTCTTTGTGGCATATGGTGGTGGTTAGCATGTGCATTGAGTATCCCTGACCTGTTCTCTCCATTGTGTGTTCTCAACTTCTGGCCTCCTTTTATGGTGGCATGGAGTGTATTGGCAGATACATGTGTCACTGGCATGTTGGAGCAGACTACATGTGTAGCTGTGTCCCTCGTCCTGGGTTCAGGATTTAGGGGTGTCTTGGCCATGACCTCTTTGCTCATGTCCCACCTTAAAGTGACGGTGACGTCTTACCTGTACTGAAGATGACAGATTGCGGCATAGAGTTAATTTGAAAGGTTTCTTTGCTGCTATCATAGCATCTGAGAAGTGTCATCCAGTTGAGTTTTTCAGGGTGGTGAGGAGGCTGGTCAGTCCGGCCTGTCCCCACCTGTAGCTGGAATCTTCCAGCGCTCGCTGTGGCAAGTTTGACTATATATGGACAACATCTTTCGCAGATAAAATTGCTCGTATTCACCACTGCTTCAATGCTACATTTGATGCAGTAGGGGAACCAGAGGTAACGAATGCCCCACCTTGTCCTGTTTTGTGGGATCAGTTTCAGTCTGTGTTGTCCACTGATGTCGAGGATGTTCTGGGGTCTGTCAGGACCATGTCTTGTGAATTAGATCTGCGCCCATCCTGGCTGATTAAGGACAACAGGGAGACACTGGGGCCACTGCTGACTGGGGTAGTCAACACCTCACTTCAGGAGGGCAGGGTTCCTGTGTGCCTCAAGGAGGCCATAGTGCACTCATTGCTTAAGAAGCCATTCTTGACGTTGACTCCCTTGCCAGTTATTGACTGGTCTCTAACCTTCCCTTTTTGAATGGGTAGTGGTTCAGCAGCTTCAGACACATTTGGATTGGATCAGTTTTCTGGATTCCTCACAGTCTGGCTTTTGTCCGGGTTATGGAACTGAGACTGTGCTTGTGGCCTTGGTCATTGACCTTTGCCATGAGTTAGATCAGGGTCATTCAACCCTTTTGGTTTTATTAGATCTGTTGGCTGCTTTGGATACGGTTGACCATGAGATGCCGGTGACTTGCTTGCGGGACTGTGCTGGGATGGGTGGAATTGTTCTTGACTGGTTCCACTCTTTCCTGACTGGGAGAACTCAGCATGTGATACTGGGGGACTGTTCTTCATCTTCCCGGGATCTCACGTGTGGTGTCCCACAAGGATCTGTTCTGTCCCCTCTCCGGTTCAGCGTGTATATGCAGCCGTTGGGTGAGGTTGTGAGAGGGTTTGGTGTTTAGTGTCATCAATATACTGATGACACCCAAATTTACCTCTCGTTTTCAGCTGACCCGGGTTCGGCAGTCTCGCTGCTTACCTGATGTTTGGTGGCTGTGGGGAGACTGGATGAGGATGAGCCATCTGAAGTGGAATCCTGACAAGATGGAGGGGATGTTGGTGGGAAAGGCTGTGGGGTGGAGGTCCCCACCATTGATAGGGTTTGCCCCTCCTTGATGCCTTAGGTTCGTAGTTTGGGGGTGCTCCTCAATTCACAGCTCTGCCTGGATATCCAGGTGGTGACTGTGGCAAGGAGTGCCTTTGGCCAGTTACATCTGGTACAGTGGCTTCAGCCGTATAATTCGGATTCTGACCTGGCCAGTATCGTCCATGCCTTCATCACCTCAAGACTGGACTACTGTAACGCGCTCTATGTGGGGCTACCCTTGGTGATGGTTCGGAGACTGCAGCTGGTGCAGAATGCGGCAGCCTGCCTCCTTACGGGGATGGGTCGCCATGAGCATATTACACCTGTATTTCTCTCAGTGCACTGACTGCCTATAGTCTTCCAGGCCTCATTGAAGGTGTTGGTTCTTACCTTTAAAGTCCTAAATGGCCTGGGTCCTGCCTATCTGTGGGACTGCCTCACTCCCTGGGTTCTGGATCGGCCCCTGCGGTTGGCTGGGGACACTTTTCTTGAAATCCCCCATGTTCAATGCGGGGTGACGCTGGAAAGGGCATTCTCAGTGGTGGTACTGCAGCTGTGGAATTCCCTTCTGGTAGGGGTCCATTTGTCCCCAGATCTTCTGGATATTTTGCCAGACTTTACCTTTGTTCTCTGGGGCTGTTGGCTCCTGGGGCTGCTCCTCAGGGCCCCCCTCACTGTCCTGGCCATCTGAGAACATGATATAGTGGAACATTAGGGTTCTCCTTTGGTGCTTCTGGCCAGCCGGTCTCAGTTGCCTTCCCAGCTTTGGTGCCTCTTCCCCCCCATGCTCCAGTTGCAATAACCTACCAGTGTCCTGCGGTTCTTTGATGAGGGTGGTGTCCATGGCCTTTGCTCCCTCCACCTGGGCCCCCTCTTGCTCCACAAGCTGCCCCTCTGGTTCAACAAAGCACAGGTGGATGGTGATGGTGTTCTCCATCGGATCCACGGATGCCAGCTTCAGCTGCGGGATGGCTGAGCTGTGACCCTCTGCCCATGGGACACCTTTGTGAGGTGGAGGCTGGATCAAATAGGGTGGGATCGGGCGGGGACTGGTGCCCTTCCATTTCCCCCCCCTAGCGAAGGTGCTGCCACAGATGTGGAAGACCACAGTCTCACCATCCACACAGAGGAACCTGTCCAGCTCCTCATAGAATGGTTTTGTATGCTGGGCATGGCCAGACTTGAGGTTTTCGTTGTGGCAATCCTTGTAGCCACGCCTCAGGTCTTTTGCCATAGTCCGGCACTAGACATGTCCCTGCTGTATTCCAGCCACACCATTCCCTTTGAGATGCTTTGATACACTGATTCATTTCGGTAGCATCTCACAAGGCTCTCTTGCACTTTTGCATCCCCCTCCACAGGCTGAAGAAGGCCCTAGTCTCCTCCTGTGTCCAGGGGAATTGTACACTGTTGATCTTGTTAGATCTTTCAATGGCCTTTGACAGTTTATATTTTATTTATTTATAAAACAATTTTCTACAATAAAACCCCCGCCAGCAATGGCCCCACTGTTTCCCGGCTGGCCTTAACCAGCCAGGACGAGCATGGGTCAAGTTCACAAAGGTGGCCCTAACCGCCCTCTGAACATCCCCTGCCTTGGTGGACAACACCAACTAGAATTGATCCCATGAAACTGGACAATGCGGGACTACCACAACCTCTGGTTCACCCATTGCAATAAGTGCGGTGTCGAAGTTGTGATGAATCCGAGTGATTTTCTCAGCCAAATAATCAACATACATGTCACAGTAGGCACTGGATTATGCCGGTTCCAGGCGGAGGGAGGACCGACCAACCCCCTCACCACCCAGAAAAGCTCTGCTGAATGAGATTTTGCAGGGGCTATATGGGCAGAAAAAGACCCCTCCTTTTTTGCTGCCCTTACAGCTACAGCATAAGCATGTAAACTGTCTCCATGTTACAATCTGTCGGCTTTAGCATGTGAACGGTGCTACTGCTGCTTCAACCGCTGCCCTTCCCGCTTCAGCAAACCACGGAGGCCTGAGGAGCCATCGCCGAGGGAGCAGACTTCTTGGAGTCATCCAGTCGATGGCCTCCATCAGTAAGGTGTTCCATAAAGTCATGAGGTCATCGAGTGGACGGTCGTCAAGATCAGAGGGTAACTCCTCAAGAGCTTTCTGGAAACTTTCGGGTTCCATTAGTCTCTGGGGGGAAACCATCCAAATTGGTTCTACACCCCCAGGGGCAAACATGCACTACGAGACGTGCTCACAGGAGGTAATGATCCATCCATGACAAGGGCTCTGATGACACCTCCCCCATCAACGAATCCCCTGCCTCAAGGCCAGTGCAAAAAATCCGGTCCAAGGTATGTGCCCCATCATGCGTTGGGTCGTTGACAATTTGGGACAGGCCCATGGTTGCCAGAAGGGCATGAACTCATGCTCCGCACCACTGAGACTGGCGTCAGCGTGTATGTTGAAGTCCTCAAAGACTAATGTCTTTGGGAAGTGCAACACCACATCCAACACCAGTTCCGTCAGAGCGTGTAGGGACAGCACCCCCAATCTGTCCCCTGCCAAATCAAACACAAGATGGAGGTCCTCTACCCCTGATATGGCCTGCACTGGATACCTCCTGACAGACCATGAATCCTTAAAAATAATGGCTACACTGCCCCCGTCCCTCTGACCGAGGCTGATGCTGCATGGAGTACCTGGTCGGAACAAGGTCAGCCAAAATAGGCCTCGACTCATCGTCCAGCCAGGTCTCCGTAATGCACACAAGGTCATGGTCCAGGATTAACTCCCGGACTGTGGTGGATTTATTAACCACTTACCTCGCATTTAGCAGCATCAGATTCAGGCCAGGGGTCCTCCGCTCATGAACCACCTCATCGACTGCTTAGGGAGAAGTGAGAGGGCAACAAACACCTGACCCATCTCACAGATCTCACCCCCCCACAAAGGGATGATATCTCCCCCGCCTCATCATGACCCCATAGGCTACAACTCCCCGCCCCCCAGCCAGATCCCCCTCTCCCAGCCACTCTGCCCATGCAGTGAGGGAGATCCCCACCCCCTGAACTCCCCCATCCCACTCGTTCTCACCAGGCAGGATTTAACACCTCTCCCCAGTCCCCAGTACCATCTCCCCCCTCTCACTGGGGGAAAAGACACCCCCAACCTACTCCCTCTCCGACCCCCCTCTCACAGGGTCAGGAGAAATTCCCAACCTCCCAACAAACATACTGACACTCCCTACCCTAAAAGCATAACCTCCCCAAACAAGCCTTCCCTTAATAAAGAACCAAACCACCACCAGACCACCCCTACCCCCATGGTCCCACTGAGCTGCTAAGCTGGGAATTCTAAGTAGATCCAATGGGGGCACAGTTCAAATCAGCCGGTGGGGGGACCACTGACCAAGTTTGCTGGTGAAGAGGCTCCAGTCGCCACAATGACCCACAAATGACCCACCAACGGTACTTGGTCCTTTGGCAGTCCACTTCGGTTGCTGCCCTTCGGCCACTGCCCTCTGGGCAGCAGCTCCCTTTTGTAGTTGGTACCTGGGAGGAGGAGGAGGGGCAAAGGAGAAACCCCAGATGAGAGCGATCCATGCGACAACACACACAGCGACCCCCTTTCCAGTCCAGTCCTGCCACACTCTCTGGGCAGCAGCTCCCTTTTGTAGTTGGTACCTGGGAGGAAGATGTTGATCATGAGGTGTTGTTAACACAACTGCAGGACCTGACAGGGGTACGCGGACTGCTCGAGGGTGTTCCATTTATTCCTGTTGGGGAGGTCTCAGCAGGTAGTGATGGGTGATTGCTTGTTGTTCCCTCATGACCTCTCCTGTGGGGTGCCGCAAGGTTCCATCTTGTCTCCCCTCTTGTTTAAAGTGTATCTGAGGACCCTGGGCAAGATCATTTGGAGGTTTGGTGTGAGTTGTCATCAATATGCTGATGACGGGGGGGCGAGATGCGCATGCACAAACGCTAGAAGCGCCAAAATCCTGCTTCTCCCGGCAAGCAAAAAAACTCACAGAAATGGCACTAAAATAAAAAACTAAACAAAATAAAACCAAGAATCTGACAGGGGAGACTTCGGGGCATGGGCCCAACTAGAAAACCGGTGGAGAAAGGGCCGATAACTCGATACTACCAGCACAAGCAAATGGCAGAGCCAGCACAAGAAGGAGGTGCGGTGAGCAGTAAAATGGCGGCCGAGGCCCAGCCCAATGCCCCGGGGGGGCCAGAGAGGGAACAGGCTACAATGGACATTATTCTTGCTGAAATAAAAGCATCAAGGGCTGTAGCCCAAAAGGACAAACAAGAGGTACTTGAAAAAATAAACAGAGTAAAATGTTCAGTGGAAGAGGGGAATAAAAAACAAGAAGATTTGAGCAAACGCTTGGAAGGTGCTGAAGAGCGCATATCAAACCTGGAAGAGCAGTCACTAAATGCAGAAAGTGACTTGGCAAAGATAAAATATTCCCTGACCCTCTTGAGAGTTAAATATGAAGACCTAGGGCGTTTATAGACGAGACAAAAAGGGCGGCTGATCCTTTGATCAGCTGCCTTTCTTGTCGCTCGTCTACTTGCTTGCCCTGCTTTTTAATCTGCGTCGGAGGGGGCAGGCAAGCCTGCCCTCTCCGACGCGGATTCCTGAAGTGCCGGCTTTATGCCGCACTTCCTGGCTCCGCGGCGAGTGCGCATGCGCAGAAGCGCACGCATGCGCACTCGCACTCTGCGCCATGTCTGAACATCAGACACGGCATGCAGAGACCGCGCGGGGAGAAAAGCCAGAGTTTAGGGATCCCGCTTGTAAGAGGGATCGTTTATAAACGCCCCTAGAAAATAGGTCCAGGCGCAGCAACTTGCGCATAATGGGGGTGAAGAAAAGCGCAGAAGCGGGGGGAACACAGGAATTACTCAATCGAATCTTTACAGAGAACTTCCCTGATCAAAAACATCTCCACAATGTGGAGATAGAGAGAGCGCATAGAACGCTGCGCCCTAAACCAAAGGAAAGTGATCCCCCAAGAGCTATCATAGCTAAATTCCTAAAATTTAAAGACAAAGAGGCCATACTAGCTGCAGCGAGAAAAAAAATCAAGTCATGGAATATCAGGGCAACAAATAAAGCTGCAGCCAGATTATGCACCTGACGCACCGGACGCCAAGCTTGGTCCAAATACTTTGCAGAACTGATAGATAGAGGACTTAAACCTCAGCTCTGGCACCCAGCCGAACTGGCTATTCTAATTAACGGCTGAAGAAAGGTCTTTGAAGATACCTCAGATCTGGAAATTTTCATACAAGCGCACAAACCCACCCAGCAGAACGCAGACTAACACCAACTCACTCAGCAGATAAGCGCTACATCTAATACAATCTGGTCTCTTTATTTACCTCTCTTATATAGGTTTATTCACCTTAAATGCATCTTGGTTATAATTATATTGTTAAGTTACAAATTGCTTATATCATTGTACTCCATTATGCGCCTCCAGGTGGAACGCAGCAGGGTGTGGTGGAACTCAGATATCCACCTAGCCCTGTACAGATTAAGATAGAAAAAGCCGGGAGGAGAAAGACTAAAATAAATAAATAAATAATAAATATGACACACCTCCCCCCCCCCCCAAAAAACAACCATTTTCAGTTATACTGAAAAGGAGAGAACATGTGGTTCCACTGGGCATGAGTTGCCAACCCTCATGCCAAATTGTTGTTTATGTTAGTAAGTTACATGGTAATTTTGTTTTGTCAGGTTTGTTTTACTTATAAAGACAGAGCATTTGCCACCCCAAAAATGAGTACTAACTATCCCACTAGAAAAAAGCCATACACCCAGTCCAAACAAGACAAAAAACCAAACAAATCAGCAACGGGAGAACCCCACTTAACCCCATGGCAGTAGCACAAATTAACAAACCTAAATTGAAATTCCTGTCCCTAAACGTTAAGGGCCTTAACCATCCCTTTAAAAGGAAGAAGGAAACAGATTTAATAATAGATCAGGCAATAGGAGTTTTTTTTTTACAGGAATCCCATTTAGTTCAAAAAGACCTTAATAGGTTTGCGAGTCATAAGTTGGGAGACATATACGCCTCCTGTGGGCAGAAAAAGAAGGCGGGAGTCATAATATATTCCCATCATCAGCCAAAATACAGAGGGCCTGCTTATTGTGCAAGGTGCCTTTAACTCTCCACTGTCAGCCTTAGACCACTCCACTCGCTCACAACTCAAAAACCCCCATAAAAACATAGCTGCAGTGATATCACAACATGACCTGATTGATGCCTGGCGCTGTTTAAATCCCACCACTAGGAGTTATACTTATGACTCCATGGTTCACAACACATATTCAAAAATAGATCAAATGCTCCTAGAAAAGGACTCCCTGCACAGATGTCTAAAATGTGAAGTAATACCAGCCACATTTACAGATCATAACGCACTATTATCCAGCTTCGCCTGGGGGACATCCGAGCAGACACATGCATACATGGCAACTCGACAGAGGCCTTTTAAAATGTGAAGGGATAAAAGGGTAAATAGCGGCAGATTTGAAAGAATATTTTGATATAAATGTTGGATCTGTGCTTTCCCCACAAATGCTGTGGGAAGCAGTAAAGCCAGTAGTTAGAGGCAAATTCATAGTCATCAAGGCGGACATAAATAAAAACAGGCGAGAGAGAAATGCAGAGCCCTATAAGCAATTATAACACTTGGAAAGTGAAAATAGTAAATTCCCGACCAAAAAAACCCAACTCGAAATTCAAAAAATAAAAAGCGAGATTGAGACAATTGAGACACAAAAAATCACACAACAATTAAGAAAGATTAAAAGGTTTTATTTTCAAAATTGTAATAAGCCAGGCAAAGTCTTAGCCCAAATGACTAAGAGTAGGCGTAAAAAGTCTTCTATCCCTATAATAAAACTCCCAGGGGGAAATAAAACATCCAACCAAGACGAAATCCAGAATGCGTTCGCAGACTTCTATCAGAAATTATATACATCATCCAAACCAGATTCTGTAAAGATAAAAGAATTTATCAATAAATATAACATCCCTAAATTCAACAGGGACCAAATTAAATTCCTCAGTATATATATAACCAACGGGAAACCAAACTAACAATAAAAGAACTCATCAAAAATAAAGCTTGTGACCACGATGGACTCCCAGCAGAGTTTTATCAAACATTCAGTGACATCTTAACCCCACACCTAACTAATACCTTTAATAACATTATGGAAGTGCAGACAATGCCCCCAACCTTCTATGAAGCAGTAATAACCCTAATCCCCAAAACGGACAGGAACCAGGAGGAATGCAGCAATTATAGGCCAATATTGCTACTAAATGTAGACTATAAGATATTTGCCAAAATGCTGGCTAATAGACTAGCAGCAATTACAGTAATACACACCAACCAGACAGGCTTTATCCCCAATAGACTTGGAATAGATAATATCAGATGAATGGTCAACCTTATCATGGTGGCACGTAAGACCAATAGCCCAACATTCATATTATCGGCTGATGCAGAGAAGCCCTTTGATAGATCTGAGCCAGATTGTCTGTACCAGGTGATGGAAAACATGGGTATAAAGGGAAACTTCCTAAGGGTGATCAAGGTCTTGAATTTAAAACCAAGCTCCCGCTTATTAATAAACGGTAATCTTTCCGAACCATTCTACCCAACCAGAGGCACAAGGCAGGGATGCCCCCTGTCCCCGCTACTTTTCAACATCTCTCTAGAACTCCTAGCGTGTGCTATAAGACAAGAGCAGGTCACAACAGGCATACAAATAGGTCACACACAGCATAAAATATCTCTATTCGCAGACGACATGCTCATATATCTCACACAGCCACAAAACACTGTCCCCCAAACCTTTCACCTCATAGATCAGTTCAGTCAAATCTCAAGATATAAAATTAATTATAAAAAATCACAGGCACTAACTGTACCTCTCTTTTTCAATAGACCCAGACCCTGCTGTCTCGGTGCTATCCCAGTGTTTGGAGGCCATGGCGGATTGGATGTGGCAGAGCAGACTGAAGCTCAACCCCGATAAGATGGAGGTGATGGTGGTGGGGAGAGCGAGGGAGCTGTCGGCCCCCCTGATTGGGGGGGTTCGCCCTCCTGTAGCTCAGCAGGTTCGGAGTCTGGGGGTGATATTAAACGCAGACCTCCACCTGGAGCAGCAGGTGGAGGTAGTTGCGAGGGCTGCCTTTCGCCAGCTGTGTCTGGTGCGGAGGCTGCGCCCGTATGTCTCCGGCCCGGACCTGGCCTCCCTCATCCATGCCTTCGTCACCTTGAGGCGGGACTACTGCAACACACTCTACGTGGGGCTTCCCCTGTGCCTGGTTCGGAGGCTGCAGCTAGTGCAGAATGTGGCGGCCCAGCTCCTTTTGGGGACGGGCTGTCATGAGCACATAATACCAGTGCTCCGGACTCTGCACTGGCTGCCAGTAGCATGCCGAGGCTGGTTCAAGGTTTTAGTATTGATCTATAAGGCCCTTCACGGTCTGGACCCCTCGTATCTCAGGGACCGCCTCGCCCTCTGTGCCCCAGAGCGGCTCCTTCGGTCTGCCAGGGGGTGCCTTCTTGGAGGTCCCCCGTGCTAAACAGGGGGCCACAATGGAGAGGGCATTCTTGGTAGCCAGGCCGCGCCTTTGGAATTCCCTCCCGGAGAAAGTTCACCTGGCCCCAAGCCTTTTAACATTCTGGCAAAATTGTAAAACCTGGCTGTTTGTCCAGGGATGGGGGTAGGGGGTAGGGGTTTTATTCCCCTTCACCTTTATTTATTGTTTTATTTTGGTTGTTCCCTAGTCCTGTTTTAATGGTTGGAATTTTTTAAGTGTTTTAATGTATTTTATAGATGGATTTTATATTTGTATTTTGTTTTGACTGTAAGCCGTCCCGAGCTGTTTCAGGAGAGGTGCACTAAAAATCCAATAAATAAATAAATAAATAAATAATATTATTAAATAATAAGGAGGACAGACAGAATATCGCAAGGCAAACTCCTTTCACAATAGCACAATCTCATTTTAAATATTTAGGGATAAATATCACTAGAGAACATGAAAAGCTCTTCAAGGCTAACTTCCCCAGCATACTTAACCAAATCCGGATGGAAATAGCAACTTGGCAGCATTTCAAAACCTTGTGGCTAGGGTGTGTCAACCTATTCAAAATTATTGCACTACCAAAAATCCTATATAAAGCGATGGCCCTCCAATACACTTACCTACAGCATTCATCAAGCAATGTGAACAATCCCTGATGGATGCAGTCTGGAAAGGGAAAAAACATAGAATCAACAAAATGACCTTAACCAGAAAAAAGGACAAGGGAGGGATCAACATGCCAGATCTAACTAGCTACTTCAAAGCAACATCACTCAGAACATTAAAATACTGGTTCCACCCCACAGCTAAACACTACCTGGGTAGAAATAGAAAAACGTATCCTGGCAATACCAAACTTTCAAGAGCTACTAACCAATAATAAAAAAACTGAAAAAAATGAAATACACAGTCACCCATTTGCACCTACAGCTATTCAACATTGGCAGCAAGTGCTGCATAAGCTGAAGTTTATGCTTCCCCATTTCCCCCCATAAATACACAAGAATCAAAACAGAATAGAATAGCCCCAGACCTACGCAAAACACTCACCAAGTGCAACATTCTGAGAATGGAACACCTGTTCCAGGATGGACAATTTATAACAATCCAAGAACTAGAAAATAAAACAAAGGCAAAAATAGACACTTTTAAATACTTACAATTAAAAGCTACATACACAACCAAGGACAAAGGACAACACTATGCTAGACCTCCCACTAACATTGAATAAATCTTGTTTGGCCACTCACCAAACAAAGGGATAATAGCCAGGATATACGGAGCGTTGATCAAGATCGAAGCCAGTAGACAAGCACCTTGCATTGAAAAGTGGGTAAAAGAATTAGGGAAATTTTTTAAGGAAAAACAGATAATTTCAATTTGGCAACACATGCACGATTGTGCTAGCTCCTTGGAAGTTAAGGAGACTAAAATTAAAGTAACTTTAAGCTATTATCTAACACCCCACCACTTTAAAAGTACTGATGGCTCCGATCCTGGCCTATGTTGGAGGGGATGTGGGGAACGAGGCACACACCTGCATTGCTGGTGGACCTGCCCCAGGGTGCAACCTCTATGGCGTACAATTTGCTCTTATATGAAAAAAGCCACCAGCATTGAAATACCATAACGTGCAGAATCATCAGCACTATTGGGGCTATAACCAAATATACCGCTGCTGAACTATCACCAAGACACCTGCAAGATAATGACTTTCGCCAGAATAAACATCATCTGGAAAATGGCTAGGGACATTTTGGAGACAGCATGGCTGAAATGCGTTTGGTACATGTATTCCATGAAAAAAATAGCAGCCACACAAGAGAACAACTCCAAGAAATGTACAACCAAATGGTTTACTTGTATAGGGGTTATCCAAGGAATCACTCTTAAAGAAGAATTTAAGTCGTATCTGGTGGACTATACAGTATGAAACACTGGGCAGTAAAATGGATACCTATGCTGAAAAGTCCAGGGACTTGGCAGGTGTTTTAATGTTTATTTGTTTGTTAATGTTTGTATTATGAGTTTTCTTTTTCTTCTTTCAACCCTTACAATAAAATTTAAAATAAAAAAAATAATAATAATTTTTTTAAAATGCTGATGACACCCAGCTTTACCTATCTTTCTCATCCAACCCAAGTCCTGCAGTCTCAGTGCCTACTCACTGCCTGGCTGTGGTTGGAGACTGGATATGAGTGAGCCAATTGAGGATGAATTTTGACAAGACTGAGGTGATGATGGTGCGCCAGCCCTGTGGCGTGGAAGGGTTTGGGGTCTCCTGCTATTGATGGGATCCGGCTCCCTCTGGTCACTCAGGTTCACAGCCTTGAGTGCTTCTAGATCCCATGCTGTCCCTGGACCATCAGTTTGCAGCTGTTGCCAGACGCACTTTTCACCAACTTCATCTAGTGCGGAGGCTGCGACCTTTTCTTTCTGATTTAGACTGGCAAAGTCCAATGCTTTCATTATTTCAAGGCTTTCATTACTTTTGAGGCTAGACTACTGCAATGCGCTCTGTGTGGGGCTGCCCTTGATGACTGTTCGGAAACTGCAGGTGGTGCAGAACACGGTGGCCCACCTCCCTTTGAGGATGGGTCGCTAGGAGCACACTAGTGCTCCGGAGTCTGCATTGAATACCTATAGCTTTCCAGGCATAATTCAAGGTGCTGTTTTTGACCTTTAAAGCCTTTACTGATTCTGTTAGAGCTATCAGTTGCTTTCGACACAGTTGACCACGAGATGTTGGTGATTCGCTTGCAGGACCAAGCAGGGGTGGGTGGCACTGTTCTTGAATGGTTCTGCTCTTCTGTCTGGAAGAACCCAGCGTGTGGTGCTGGGGGAGCATTCATTGTCCCCCGGGGCCTCACGTGCGGGGTCCTGCAAGGGTCCATTCTGTCACCTCTCCCATTCAGTGTGTATATGCAGCCACTGGGTGAGGTTGAGAGAGGGTTCGGCGTACGGTGCCATCAGTACGCTGATGACACTCAATTATACTTCTCTTTTCCATCCGACCCGGACCCAGCAGTCTTGGTGCTTACTCGGTGCTTGGCAGCTGTGCGAGACTGGATGAGGGGGAGCTGTCTAAAGCTGAATCCTGACAAGACAGAGGTGATGCTGGTGGGTAAAGGGGCAGGGGAGTTGGTGGCCCCCCCATCATTCATGGGGTCCATCCCTCCCTGGTCCCACAGTTACGAAGTTTGGGAGTGCTCCTCAATTCCCAGCTGTGCCTGGAGGCCCAGGCGGTGACTGTGGTGAGGAGCGGTTTTTGTCAGTTACATCGGATACGGTGGCTTCGGCCGTATATCTTGGACTTGGACCTGGCCACCATCATCCATGCCTTTGTTACCTCGAGACTGGATTACTGTAATGCACTCTATGTGGAGCTACCCTTGGTGACAGTTCAGAGACTGAAGCTGGTGCAGAACACGGTGGCCCGTCTCCTTACGGGGATGGGACACCAAGAGTGTATTACACCTGTGCTCCACGTTCTGCACTGGCTGCCTATTGTCTTCCGAGCCGATTCAAACTGTTGGTTCTAACCTAGAAATCCCTATATGGTCTAGGTCACACTTACCTGTAAGACTGCCTCCCCCCCGTGTTCTGGATCAGCTCCTGTGGTCTGCCAGGGGTGCCCTACTTGAGGCCTCCAAGGTTTCACTTATGGGGACCATGGAAAAGGTGTTCTCAGTGGCTGCCCCAAGGCTGTGGAACTCCCTCCCTGTGGAAGTCTGTTTGTCCCCGTATCTTGCCTTCTGTCATTGCTGTAAAACTGGGGTGTTCCGTCAGGCGTTTGGCGGGGGAGAGGGGTAGTGAGAGGAGGTTTGGGTGGGTTTTTGTTTCTTAGCCCCAGATTCAGTTGTTTTATTATTTATTTATATGTTTTATTATTGTTGTTAGCCGCTCCAAGGTGCCCGAGGCATGAAGGGGGCAGGATATTAAATTTTATTAAGTAAATAAATAAATGGTATGGGCCCTGCATATCTGAAAGTTTGCCTGTCCTACCATATTCGGTTGTGGCCCCTGCGGTTGGCCAGGAGTGCCTTCCTGAGGGATTCATCTGTTACTCTTGTTTGTGGGACAGGGGTGCACAGAGGGGTGTTCTCAGTCACTGCCCCAGTTATATGGAGCTCTGGAGGTTTGCTTGACCCCGAGTCTGGGTGTCTTCCAGAGGTGGTGTCAAATGTTTCTATTTGGTAAGGCATTTGGCAAGCAGGGATAGGGATTTAGGTTGGGGTATTTCAAAACCACTTGGAGTGGGGCCCCACTAGTGAGCATGCCTTCAGAGTCGACGTGTAATGCTAGAGCTCTGCCGGGACTTTGCTTCAACAAAATCCTCAACAGAGATTTAAGCTGAATTTTCTTGCCAAAAATATTGGTAAGACCTTTCTGACGGTTAAAAATTCAAAAAGAAATGACAGAGCCTCAATAAAAAGATTCTGTGAGCTGCAGAGTGCTCCGGCCTTACAGGCCCTGGACTCTGAGTCTGAGGAAAACATGGCGGCTGTGGGCTTGGAAAGCCCTAAGGAGGGATCTGCCCACGCTTCTGAGGTGGTAGAGATGTTTAAGGAACTCAAAAATAATCTTAAACTGGCCAGACAGGAATTGATGGGAGAACTGGGAGGGCTTAAAAAAGCCTTTGCCACAGTTACTAAAAAGGTGGAGGTGATTTCTAATCATGTGGACATGATGGAGCAGCATGTGAGTGGGATAGAGGATAAGGGCCTAGCTCAAGAAGATCTGCTGTAGTTCCTGTCTGCCTCGGTCTCCCGCTTATCTAATAAATGTGAGGACCTGGAAAATCACAGCTGGCGCTCCAACTTAAGATTTATGGAAGTGCATGAGGGGAAAGGGACCCCAGACCCGCAAACATTTCTACAGAGGCTCCTCAAAGGTTTGTTCCCAGCAGAACCTCACTTGCATGCTGTGGTGGTGGAGCGGGCGCATCGGACCCTCTCAGCCAAACCTGGGGATGGGGAACCTCCGTAAGCTATCATGGCTAAATTTCTTAATTTGGGGGACAAGGAGGAAATTCTGCGCTTGGCAAGAGGCTCGCGCACGTTGGAGTTTGAAGGTGACCCTATTAAAATATTTCCAGGCTTGGCTCCTGAGACGCTGGTGAAGAGATGGGCCTGGTACAAGTTCATGGACCTTCTAAATAAAAAAGAAATTAAACCCCAGATCTGTCACCCTGCCCGCCTCTCTTTTATGTATATGGGCAAAAGAAGATCCTTTGAGGAAGTGGAAGGCTTAAAAAAATTCCTGAACTCTAATCCCACATTGTCTGGGGATTCCACAGAGGTTGAAGATCCGATTTCATAAAGGAGTGAGGGGTTTGAACTGAGTTCTTCAATGCTGGAGCCTCGTCTTATAGAAGTTTTTTTTGGTAACTTGTTTGTTTGTGTACAGTTTAATGTTGGGATGGTGTTCTAAGGGTTAATGTCCTCTATAGGTTAAAATATTGCTGAAGTTTGCATTCTTGCATGGTTCTTCTGAAAAGGAGTGGATAGCTAGGTGCTTCCGCCACTAGGTGGCTGTCTGGTGACTGATGTGAGGAAGGGGATTCATAGAGGCAAAGTAAATGCATTATGTTATCTGTACGAGCCTCCCCCCCTTCTCTAAAGCAAGAATAGCTGTAGAGCCTTTCAGGGGCCAAGCGCTGCCGTCATGTGCTCTGCTAAAGAGCTAGGCTAGTTAAGTTTTGACACCCTCAGGGGCCAAGTGCTGCCGACGAGTGCTCCGCAACCCTTAGGGGCCAAGCGCTGCTGACGTGTGCGCCTCAAGAAGCAAGGCATCTGCCATTTAAAAATTATTTTTATATGACAGTTTAACAACAGTGACATAAAACATGGCTGCCTTGAATTTATATTTCTGTTCCTCCTTATGCGAGATTAAGCAGGCTACCTGTTTACATTTATGGGAAGTGATTTGAGGATTTGACATCCTTTTAAACATAGATTTCTGTTTTGGTCCTGGAGGACTCAGGCCAGGGTTAGTGCGTAGGAGGCTTCACCTGCCCCACTTAGGGGGTAGAATGAGGGAGGTAGAAAATGGTGGCGGGGGGGGCGGGGGGAGAGGAGGGAAAGGGATAAAGAAATTGGATGGTTGAGGGGGGGGGGATGGTAATACGGTTTTATTATTTGTGTTTGCTGTGGGGTATCTGTGTTGGTTTTCTTCTTTTTTGGGAGTCTTATTTGTTTGTGAGTCTTATTTGTTTGTGTTTGTCTCTGGACCTGCTGGAAAGGGAACGGTTACTGTGGACCGGACATACTGGGCAAGGATAGTGTTTGCTGGGGTTCAATGTGATGGTAAGAAAGCCTTACTTACAAAAAAGATGCCTTGCCTCCAATTTTGTCCCAAAACACATTTCATGTTAAGATGCAATCTCTAAAATGTATTTCTTTGAATGTCAAGGGATTAAACTGTCCAGTAAAAAGGAGGCACACAATACGTTTTATCAGGCCGCAGAGAGCTGAGGTGTTTTTTTTTACAGGAGGCACACCTCATGACATGATACAGGGCGATTTAGGGATAAATACTTTGGCAACATCTACTTCTCATGTGCTGCTAAAAAAAGGGCTGGGGTGCTGATAGGATTCTCAGCTACATTGGGTTTCCATATATTGAAGCAAGTCAAGGATGCGGAGGGTCGCTTTCGCTTTCTTCTACTCGTGGTGGAAAGAAGTGGGGAGATTTTCACACTGCTTAATTTATATAGTCCCAATGGTAATTCGGTCCCATTCTTCAAAGATTATCTTTCTAAACTCCTTGACCTGGCCCAAGGGAATATCCTGATAATGGGAGATTTGAACTGCCCTCTTTCTCACCTGTATAGGTCTTGTGGATCTCCCTGGGAGGAGTGGCAGAACAGGGTGGCTGAGATGATCCAGGAGACTAGTCTAAAAGATGTTAGTAGAGTGCTTGACCCAAAACACACAGATTATACTTTTTTTTCACCCCATCATGGGACTTATACCAAAATAGACCATGTTTTAATGTCATCAGCAGGTATTGAGAGATGTCTGGATTACACAATCATCCCAGTGGTGTTGTTCACTGATCATCACATTGTTAGGTTAACATTGTGGGCAGAAAGTGGTCCTAGGAAGCCTCCTGGCTCCTTTCTAATAATCTGATACAAGATCAATTAGTCAAAGAAAAAATAGTTGAAGTTTTGAAAGACTATTTCAAGGAGAAGGATATCCCCCCTGTGTCATCTCACATTCTGTGGGATGCTGCTAAGGCGGTACTGAGAGAAGAGTTTATCTCCCTGGCAGCCTTCGGCAAGAGAGACAGAGAATTAAAGGACCTGTCTTCACAGCTAAATATTCTGCTGCTGGAGGATAAAGCTAATCCCAGCAAGAGAGGCCAAAGACACATAGCCAAACTGAGAGGGGAGATAGATCTCCTTGAGACTGATAAAATGGCCCAGCTATTAAGGCAGATCAAATGTTTATATTATGAAAAGAGCAACAAGGGGAACCGTTTACTAGCCAATCTGGTTAAAGAAAAAAAAAAAAAGTCTATGATAACTCAAGTCAGGATGATGGATGGTTCTCTGGCTACTAGGCAAGAGGAAATAGCTGAGTCCTTATCTAATTTCTACCAGGATTTATATAAATCCTCCTCGCCTGATGGAGGCAAAATTTTGGACTTCTTACGAGCCTTAAAACTACCTAAATTAGACAAGTTCCAGAAAGAAATGCGTAACGAACTTTTCACTTTGGAGGAGGTTAAAAAAACCATCAAACAGCTTCCTAAGGGAAAGCCTGCCAGTCCGGATGGCTTTTCATCAGAGTTTTATCAGGTTTTCGCAGACCTGGAAGCTCCTACGTTAACTAGAGTATACAATGATAATAAGGAATCATAATTTCTTTATTGTATAGCCATAGGCTCTTACAAAATTCAGTACAAAAATTCAGTACAAAAACCTTGAACAAAATAGGCAAAACCCACAAATCCAAAGGTTGGCTAGTTACAATAAAAATAACTTTAGTAAATAAAATAGATAAAATTTAATATCATATAAATGACAGAATATAAGTAACAAGATATTAAGTAACAAAATATAAAATAAATGTAAAACCGCACTACAGACCAACAGCCACAAACTCTAGCCAACTTCCCAGAAACCAATGTATACCGAGGGGGAGCAAGAATACGGAAAACCCTCAGCCTCCCTGAACAAACAAACAACAAGGAGTAAGCTATAGCCGCTAGCTCCCATCAAGGGACATAAGGGGCCCTTATGACTCCAATATAGATGCTCTTATGATCAGCACTGCACGGGCAAAATCTGCCACTGCCCTTGTTAATGGCGTATCCCTTGGGCCCAGCATTTTCTTCAAGAATTCTGGTCTAAGACCCAACTGCAATCCCCGGAGGAATTCTCCAAGATATTTTAAACGTAGGCCCACCAAGGTGGAGCAGTCCAGAAGAAGATGAACCGCCGTATTTTTTCTTCACTAGACTTGCACAATTGGCATCTCCTTCTGTCAAGAGGGATGCCCTTGTACCTCCCTTCCACAACAGCTGAGGGGAAGGTATTCGTGCGAAGTCTGGTGAAGGCTATTCTTCTGAGCGGGTCCTGCCAGGCAAAGAGGTAAGTGGTTCCGGATCCAAGAAACACTATCCTCGGGGCCACTTTCTGTAGCGTGAGCAATACTTGCTCAGTCTGGAGAAGCTGGTCTTCGAGCCTCAGGGTCACTAGCTTCTTAAATATACCCACTCTCTGGAGAACCTCCAGGGAAAACCCTAATAATTGCACCTGCAGCCCGACCTGAGTCAGCCATGGGGTCAACAGCCCAGCTCCCAGGGCCATAGTCAGGAGCGAGGCCTCGTTCTGGGGAGATAGCATTAGTTTGGCCCAATAGTTAATGATCTGCTGTAGCATCATCATTTTAACAGTAATTGAGTTAGTCTCCAGTCTGGAGATCACCTGAGGGAGACCCTGAGGGACCCCAAGGACAGAGGACAGAAAGGAGTTCTGTAAGCTTTCCAGCCCATCCAGGTAGTCCTGGCCCCATGCAGACATTGCATACAGGGCCTGGGCAAGTACCTTGGCCCGGAAAGGGGTTAATGCGGGGGCAATCTGCGTCCCTCCCTGTTGGAAATAAAATCTCATGATGGCAGCTTTAGATCTCCTTGCCCTAATCTTGACCAGATCTAGATGTTGCTTCCAACTAGCCGTGGCAGAAAATATAACCCCCAGATATTTAAAACTTTGGACCTGTATAATTGCCTGATTTCCCATGGGCCAGGATTGCCTACCCGTCCTTCCTCTACTGCCCACTACCATAACTTTTGATTTGGCATAATTTACCACCAACCCCTCCTTGGCACAATATTCACCAAAGAGGGAGAGCTGCCTCCTAAGACCGATCTCTGACTGGGCGAGAAGTACAGAGTCATCAACATACAACAATATTGGGAGGCATCTGCAAGCTACCAAGGGAGCATGGGTGTCCTTGGAATTCATGTAGCAGACCATGTCGTCCAAATAAAGATTAAAGAGGACCGGGGCAAGTAAACACCCCTGCCTCACTCCCCGGTCCACCAAAACTGCAGTAGACAGCGTTCTTTTAGCCCGTATCTGAAGTGAGTTTCCCGTATGTAGCTTAATGATCAGGAAGAGGAGTCTGCGATCGATGGTAGAGGCTCTCAGCTTAATCCACAGCTGCTCCCTGCTGATGGAGTTGAAAGCCTTTTCAAGATCCATAAACCCCAGGTATAGGCTATTCCCATGAGCGGTGTACTTCTTAATCAAGGCAGATAGAAGATTAATATGGTCCAAGGTGGCCTTCTCTGAGCAAAACCCAGCCTGCTCAGGTGAGATTTGTCCAGACTGCTTGATCCAACTCCTCAGTTTATCAAGGAGTAACCGAGTGTAGAGTTTACCTATCACGCTGAGCAGGCTAATCGGGTGATAATTTGCAGGGGACTGGGGGGTCTCCCTTTTTGAATATAGGTACCAGAATACTCTTGAGCCATGATGCGGGGATTACACCAGATCTGTTAATTTCAGTGAAGAGTGATGCCAAGATAGCCGCCCACCAATCCGGGGAAGTCTTTAACAGCTCAGGTGAAATCCCGTCTGGTCCTGGGGCTTTCCCTGCCTTAAGGCCCCTAATAAGAGATTTTACTTCTTCGCAGGTAAATGGCGCCCAGTGCTCCAATTGGTCCCAAGCATCCATTTGGACCCCATCCCCAACAATAAATCTAGAGGCATATAAAGTGCTGTAGAAGGCTTTCCAAGCCTGCAGTGTTGGCATAGACACACAGAAGGGGCCCCTCTCACTTCCAAAGGCACGAATTAATGCCCAAAATTTGGCATGGTTGTTCCCAATTGCTGCCTGATGGAGGGCCTACCACTGGATACAGGAATAGATTTCTCTCTTTCCTCTCAGCAGTTGCCTGAAATATGACCTCTGGGTGCCCACCATCCTGTGATAAAAGTCCGAGGGGTGAGCCCTTAGTTTCCTGACCAAACCCCTGAGCGTAGCTCTTTCTTCCCTGTACTCCTTGTCCAGTCAAGGGGGTGGGGGGCGGGGGGGGGGGTTGGGCCTTCCGCATGTTCCTACGTTCATCCCTCACTTAAATATACTGAAAGAGCAAAGGATCCAACAGCCACAGCAGGTTTTCATACCAGCTAACATCCATAAGGCCCTGGGAGGTTACATCCAAGCACAAATCCCTAACTCCCTGCTGGTTGACAAATTTGTCCAATGCCTCCTTAACATCCCTTGACCATCTCCGATTAACTAACCTTGTTGTTACTAGGGCCTCCAGATATCGCTACGCCCCCCCCCCCCCAACAGTTGTTCTTCCTCCCTCCTGGCCAGCCCAGCTCCAATATATTTGGAAAATGACAGGTTTCAGTTCTTGGGGCAACCTCCATTTTGATGATATAATTGAACCCTACATGGGGAGCCAAGAAATAGTCTATGATACTGGAGCCATTCACCCCATGAAAGGTGAAATTGCCCACAGCGTCTCCATGGACCCTGCCGTTCACCACCTCAAAGTCAAGGTTTTCCAGCAGGGCCTCCATGTCCACCTTCTGAGGACTCACCCCAAGATCTCGTGAGGACCGAGGGAGTTTGAAAAACTCGAAGCCTGACTCCTCGAGGTTTACCTCCTCATGACTAGGGTCCCCCAGTCTAACATTAAAATTGCCACCTAGATATAGTAGTGCCCTAGGATATTTTGCCTTAGCTTGTGTGATCAAATTAGACATCTCAGACCAAATCTCTGGGTTATAGTAATTGGAACATATCAGGGGGATATAAACGTTCCCCAAAATAAGAACCCTCCCTCCAGGCATCAGGCAATGGTATAATGCAAAGTAGGACCCAAACGAGCATAACACCTTTATTGAAATATTAGTATTATCCGCAACTAACAGGGCAAGGCCCCCGCTGGGTCTCCCGCCTACTAAGGCGGGAGAGGCTCCCAGAGTAAATGATTTAAAATCACTTAGGAACAACTCAGTGGAGGTAGCGAGGTTGCTACCTCCGGTAGCAAGGTTGCTACCTCCGGTAGCGAGGTTGGAGGTAGAGGTAGAGATGAGTCTGAGGGTAATAGGATAACAAACGTCCTGGCAGATCGTGTGCTCTTGACAGCAGACACATTGCGTTTTCTGGTAGCCAAGATTAACCATCTAAGTAAGAGGGTTGATGTACTAATCCAGCAAAATATGGAACATAGAGCGGTCTCAAAAACAGAGGAATTGCAGGGGATGCTTCAGGGAGGAGCAGTGGAAACCCGTCAGGTGGCTCTCAGAGTTACGGATAAAATCCCATTACAGCCCCCGGCGAGGGTAGAACAGGTCTTGCAGGGTGACAAGGACACCCTATGTAGTGGAAAGGGAATGGGGATTGCTGACATATACAAGGTTCTTCCCCTAACCTTGTTGTTTACCATTTTTCCCCTTCCAAGTGGCACCCTTCCCTTTTGGAATACTCCTTTAGATGCAGCGGAGCATCTTAGATTGATTTTGAAACTGCCAATCACTAGGCATGATATTTCATCCATTTCGCATTTTATGCAGTCCAAGAACAGGTGGATGGTAAATATCACTTTTCAATCTCCTACATTATTCTCCTCAATCATAGCCAAAGAGAAACTGCTAAATAGTAGGGCTATTTTCATCTCTACAGTGTACCATCCCGATTCGGGCAGACTGGGTATTGCGAACCCAAGAGTTAAAACTGTGGGAGGAGGTAGTTATAGGGGTTTTGTGCACAGCCCCCAATTGTTACAGGGTATGACTCAAACGTCCATTGGCTAGGGAAAGTATCTTGCGACCATAGTTAACCCACGCTCATAAGCCCAAACCCGGCAAATCTGATAGAGTTAGTCCAGGAGGGAAGTATGGAAATCAATCCCCCAAAAATGGCAAACACTGCTGAAATGGTAAAAATCTTTGTATCCTCCTGTGGAGGAAGGGAAGGTAGATTATTAGTTCCGGAAATTACCCAGGAGACTATCCTGGGCCGGCTGGACTCGTTATGTGCCCAGTTGGGGGAACTGCAATCCGCTCCTAAGCCAGCCTGCTTTCTTGCTATGGCTCCCAAGGGGGGCCCGATGGTGGGTGGTGGGCATCAGACTCCCACTCGCTCTTGTTCTTCTTCACCCCTCCCTTTACCCCTTTTGTCTACCTCATTACTGACAGGTCGGTTGACCTTGTCTCCTATTCAGGGGTCTCAACGGGGAGGTCAGAGAGCGGTTTCTGTAGCGAGTTCGCATTGCTCCCCCTCTGGTACTAGTGATCCTCGGAGAGCAGTCCTGGTCTATGGGTTGTCTTCTCCGAGTAAGGATTTGCCGAGTATGGGCTGGGATGCTCCAGCAGTTTGCAATCTGGGTGCTAGGCCCAAAAGACAGCTGGGTTCTCTATCTTTGGGTGCTACCCCTGCTCAAAATGCCCAGGCTCCCAATTTTCTGGCTGGCTTGCACATTCCTGAAGAGGGCTCCGTTGATGTCCAGCTTGGTTCGGCAGTTGAACTAATTCAAGAAATTTCCAATGACCCTGGGGAATCCAACTGACTGGCCCAGGGAGGCCGAATAGGGCTTATGGACTTCTCCTTTTTAAGCTGGAATATCTCTGGATGGCACTCTAGGCAGTTGGATGTGGATTTTGACGATTTTCTAGCCCAATATGATTTTATTCTTTTGCAGGAAACGTGGGAGGTAAAGGATTTTTCCTGCAAGGGGTTTGAAGTGGTCTGTTCATGGGCTACATATTCAGTTAGCGGAGGTAGACCAAGCAGGGGTTTAGCCCTCCTGGTGGCCTCACGGCACAATATTCAGGTGACCCTTTTAGGTTCATTGCAGTCATATTTTTTCTTAGTTCATTATCTTTTCCCGTCGGGGTTTGAGTTGCTAGTGGGCAACATTTATTTCCCCCCACTTTCTTTGATATATTATTCTCAGAACCATTGGTCGGTTCTATCTTTAAGACTAACGGAGGCTCTTGACCAGTATCCGGGGGTTCCACTGCTTCTGGGAGGAGACTTTAATGTCAGACTGGGGAACGAGTTCTCCTCGCAAAATATTCCATCTTTTACAGATTGTCCCAATGTGCCCCTAAAATGCAGCAGATCCTCTATGGATCACATAATTAATGCAGGTGCCCCCCAGATGCATTCACTGATTCGTGAATTTGATTTGACCATCCTTAATGATAGAGTAGTGGGAGATCTAGAAGGGAATTTTACCCACCATTCGGTGCTGGGATCCAGTGTAATAGATTATTTTTTGGCTTCCGAGGTGTTACTTTGGACTGTTAGGGATTTCTATATTCTCCCCAAATTCAAGACAAATCATCTCCCACTGCTGTTGCATCTTATAGTCCCGGTGCAGGGAAGCAGGTCTTCCTGTCCTAGGGCTACAGATAGTTCTTCTGGGGGGGATGTCCGTTTTTTTCCAGGACAAAATGGTCAGAGGAACAAAGACCCTCCTTCTTAAAATTCCAGCAACAGGGGGAAGTCCTGGACCTGCTTGCCATGGTTCATCACCAAGGGGCTGATCTTGTAACTATCTTAGACAAGTTAATGGAACTCCTACGTCCTATGATAGCATCTAAGAGGTCCCCAGGCCTTCGGATCCAAGGGCTTCCACATTGGTTTGACAAAGAATGTAGCCTTTTGAGAGCTAGGCTCCGTAAGATGGCAAGGCATTTACAGGCAGGGGTCCCCCAATCTGGGAGAGAGATGTTTTTGTCCCATAGGAAAATGTATCATCAGATGTTACGGGATAAGAGAAAAGATTTTCAAACTAAAAGTTGGGCACAATTGCAGGAGGCCTCAACACAGAAAAATCTGGTCAAATTCTGGGCACTTATAAGGGTAGCCCTGTCCGGGCGCTCAAAGCCCTCGGAGTGTGTGGTGTCAGCCGAATCCTGGGTGGGTCATTTTGCTGAGGTATTTTCAAAAGCATTGGCAATGACGCCTGTGCCAGAAATAGCCTTTTCCGATCAGCTGCAGGCTTGGCCCCCCGTGATAGAGGCAGACATTGTGCAATTAATTTCCCAGTTAAAACCAGGGAAAGCTCCTGGGTCTAATTACATCTCACCTGAGCTGTTGAGAGCAAATCCTGAATGATGGGCAAACATTTTGGTTCCGCTGTTCACTGCTGCAAATCAAACTGGAATATTTCCCAAATCTTGGCTGCATAGTATTATTGTTCCTTTTTTCAAAAAGGGTGACCCTTCACTTCCATCAAATTACCGTCCTATCAGCCTTCTGAGCCTTATTGGAAAGCTGTATGCAAAGACGCTGCTAGAAAAACTTCAGCAGTGGATGGATGCAAATAAGATAATTGAACCAGAACAGGCAGGATTCCAAAAGGGGAAGTCGACTACGGACCAGGCATTTACTCTTTTCCATCTGCTTTCTCAGTATGTCACATGGCAAAAGAAATTTTTCTTGTGCTTTATAGATTTGAGAATGGCCTTCGACTCGGTTGACTGGAGTCAGTTGTGGGCCAAACTAAACGGTTTAGGACTTGACCACCGTTTGTTATTTCTAATAATTAACCTGCACAAAAATAACATCTTGCAGATTCGTTATGACACCAATTACCCCCTAACAACTGAGGTAAAGGTAAATCGGGGGGTGAGGCAGGGGTGCATTTTGGCCCCTGCCCTTTTCAATTTATTTCTGAATGATGTTATCCAACACCTGAATCTCACTGATACGCACGCTCCCAAAATTGGTTCAAGAAGAATCCCAGCTCTGCTTTATGCAGATGATACAGTGCTCCTCTCGCAAACTTCAGTGGGTCTTAAGCGAGCTATGTCCCGGTTTGAGGAGTACTGTAGGAAGGAAGATCTTAGGATTAACTATTCTAAAACAAAAGTGTTGGTAGCTGGCTCCAGAATTAAAAAACAGCGCTGGCCAATCAGCTCACAGTTCGTAGAGCAAGTAAATAGCTACAAATACTTGGGAGTTCCTCTCTAAGTTGGAAACATCACTATACTGCAGTCTCCGTGCAGGCAAGGAAAACGGTGTCCTCTTTATTGGGGTTCTTCCGAAATGCTGGTGGTCGATTAGTCTCCCCCGCTCTCCGATTGTTTAGAGCTAAGGTGGTCAGCCAATATTTGTATGCATTTCCAGTGTGGGGTTTAAATTATACTTCTAAAATGGAAGCTGCCCAGAACGGCTTTTTACGAGCTGTACTGGGGGTTCCCAAATGTACCCCGCAGGTGATTCTTAGGGCAGAGGCGTGTTGCCCCCAAATGAAATCTAACGCTCTCTGCCTGTTACTAAAATATTGGCTCCGAATCTCGTTGTTTCCCCCTCTTGGCGACTCCTTGCTGGCTATGGCAGTTTGTGCCGGCCTTTTCGATCTCTGGGCACGACAGGTGGAAGGAGAGATCAACAAATTGGGCTTTTCAAGGGAGGCTTTGAGCCCTTTGGGATTTTATCAAGCCTTTCGCCTGATTAAGGTCCGTATTAAGGACCACGAGTGTCAGGGGGAGGACGCGAATTTAGGTTCTCAGAAAGTGGCCCCTGATTATGTGGTGATCAGACCTCCCCTTACAGGGCCCTGTTATCTTTTTTGCGTGGAAAAATGCCAATTTTAGACAAGCATTTACCAGATTTCGCTGTAATGTATTTTCTTCAGTTCTCTTGGAGGGCCGTTATGGCGGTCTTGGAAGGGAATTGAGGATTTGCCCTTTGTGTGATTTAGTGGAAATAGGAACAGCGACCCATGTGCTCTGCTATTGCCTGGTGTATTGTGCTTTGAGAGCCAAGTTTTTGAGATCTTATATAGATGCATTAACTCACTGTTATGGAGCATTTCTTACTTTAAAACTATTGCAGTCTTTGGATTCGGACTGTGCAAGATCTGTGGCAAAATTTTGTTTTTATGCCGAGCATTTACGGCAACAACTTATTGCCAATAATGGAAATTCTGTTAGGTTTATGGAAAGGCCCATAGTGTGGCCAGAATAGTAGTATTGTTAAGTGCCTATTTGTATTGCTTTGTACCCATTCGGGTTTTTTTAAAAATTGTAATGGCCTTGGGCTACACAATAGACATTTATTATATTATTATTTATTATTAACATTTGGACCCACACTAGACACGAGATTGCCAGGTCCAGAAGGTGACTAGAAAACCTGGGAAATAAACACATCTTTGCTACTCAAAAGGGCTGCGTTTGTTAAAATTTCCTGAACCAAAGAAACAGTCAGGAAGGTAACTATTAGGGTCTGGTGATCTCTCAGTGGGGATAATTGGTCTACAGAGGTAATATTGTGTCTAGTTATTTTACATCCTAAAATTACCCTGAGATGTTCAGCCACATCCAGATGAGAGGCCCAGAGTGGCTTAGGCCACCTACCCCCAGGGTATACAGTGAACATCAACACATTGGGAAGAACTCCAAGGGTCACACCACCCTCCACCACAAATGTAGATGGTAGCATACAGCTGCGGTGGCCCTCTAAATTTGACCTTTTCAGGGAAAACACAAGTGGTCGAAAACCTCCTGGAACAGTCTCACCAGTGAGGGAAAGCCCCCAACACTCGATAGAGGCATCGATAGCCGATCATTTAAAGAACTCATAGCTGTTTGCAACTGTGTGATACGTGACAAAACAAAATCCAAAGTGTCAGCAGTCAAAAGTAAATGATCAGTGAGAAAAGTCACCAACTTCTCACCCGACAAGGAGTCCAGAGGACCTGTTGGCATCTCACGCAAATGTGATGGATCAGATGGGGGAATGCAACCAGGGGCTCCCAATCCCAGCAGAGTCCTTGGAGCCTCTAAAACACTTGTCCCCAAACCCAAGGATTCAGATGTTAAACAAGAGCAATCAGCAATCAAAGTCTGGGGTCACAAGTTGGCTGGTTGCCTTGAAAAGTAAAATTATAGTTTCTGCTGCTGGTTTGGCATTTTCCCCCTCACGTGGGCGACCTCTGAAGTATCCCCTCTCTCTCGTTTGGTTGAAGCCATAATGGTAGAGTCTGTGGTCCCGATAGTAATTTGCCGCGTAGTCGGTATAGTCTCCACAGGCTCTCAAGGGCTTCACAAGGGCAGCACCTTTAGTTGTCACCCTTTGGAAGGCACCCAAGGCTTGGCAGCCAAAGGCTCCTGCCTTCACAAATATATACCTGCAACGGGGGGGGGGGGGAGCAGATCAAGATGATGCCCTCTGTCGTGGCAATCTCTCTCCAATCCAGACCTCTGCAGGGAACCCTCAGGCAGATGAGTCACAGTATACAATGATATAATCAGATTTGGTACTATGCCGGATTCTTTCTCCCTTGCAAATGTTGCATTATGCCTGAAGGCTGCCAAACCAGCTGAGGAAAGTGCTAGATATAGTCCTATCTCCTTACTGAACACAGATTTTAAGATATTCTCAAAGACCCTGGCTAATAGGTTAAACAACTGTATAGGCTCCCTCATTGATCCGGACCAAGTGGGATTCATCCCACTGAGACTGGGTGCTGATAATGTTAGGAAGGCGGTAGATATAATCCACCAGATTAATGTAACAAAAGCTAATGCAATGGTAATCTCTATGGACGTGGAGAAAGCGTTTGATAGAATTGAGGGTCATTTCCTGTTCAAAACTCTTCCTGTTCAAAACTCTTTTAAATGGATCACTGTCCCACACCTTTTATCTTAAGAGAGGAACCTGTCAGGGATGCCCCTTGTCACCTCTCCTTTTTGATCTTGCATTGAAGCCCTTAGCTATAGCTATTTGGATTAATCCAGATATCCCCGGCATTCAAATTGGCAAAAGTGAACACAAACTGGCCTTGTATGTGGATGACATGCTTGTTTTTTTCATCTAAACTATCTACCTCTGTCCCCAAATTGATCCAGCTTATTGACCGGTTTGGTATGCTATCCGGATATAAAATTAACTTTCAAAAATCATCAGTCATGAGGTTTGAAGGTTCAGGACAGGACGTTCCTCCAATCGGGGAGGCGTTTCTTTTTAAAATAGAAAAATCAACCATTAAATATTTGGTAATTTTTAATCTAAAAAACCTACTAATCTATTCAAAGATAACTTCCCATACATAGTGGAAAGCTTTAAAAAAGATACGGATAGTTGGAGTAACCTGGCCTGCTCGTGGTTGGGGCGGGTCAACTTATTCAAAAAGTCAGTGCTTCCTAAAATCCTGTATAAGATGTTGGTGCTACCTATTCAGATCCCATCTAAATTCTTTACAGATATTGAGATATGGTTAAAAAAATGGGTGTGGGCTGATAAATGCCCTCGAATTAGTCATAAAATTCTTAATGCACTCCACCATAGAGGGGGACTAAATTTCCCAGATTTGTTGTGTTCCAGATGATGGGGGTCTGATTGGAGGGAGGCATTACCAATACGCAAACTACAGGACCTCCTGAACATGAGACATCATCCCTTTGTGGGTTTGGCATGGAATCTCTGGAACAGGTGTGCTACCAGAATTGACTTGAGTGGAGGGCTGTCCCCATTCTTTCTGATAGATTGTGAGGCTTTCCAAAGAGAGGGTGTAGCTCAACCCCTCATTCGCGTCTTAAAACATAAAGGGATACTCAGGGCTAAAGATCTGTTCTGAAATTACCAGTTCAAATCAAAGGAGGATCTTGAGAGAGCAGTTCAGACCCCAATTGACTTCATGCAGTATAATCAGCTGAAAAGCTTTTTTATAGGCAACCAAAAGAAACGGGAGTGCTATACGCGCCCGCCCAAAGGAATGGAATCTATTTTTGTTTGCTGCATTCTGGACTAAAGGCCTTGTCTCACAAGTTTATGCTGAAATCAAAGGGATTTGGGTCAAGCCTCACTTAAATTATATCAAGAATTGGGAGAAGAACCTACAGATTAAATTGGAAAAAAAAGACCTGCACAAAATTTGGCTTCATATGCACAAATGCTCCACATCTATGGCAGTGGTAGAGATGCAAACTAAGATCATGTTGTGTCTCTATCTGACCCCTGATAGAATAGCCAAGATAAGCAGATCAATGTCACCATTGTGCTGGAACAGGTGTGGCAAAGAGGGTAGTTTGTTTCACTGTCTATGGAGTTGTGTCTCGATACAGACCTTTTGGATCAAAGTGTGGGCATTTGTTAATGAGGCAACAGGCCATGTGGTGCCTTTTCAACCAGAGTGCCCTCCTTGGCCTCTACCCTGAAATCCCCTTGATGCAGGTGCACAGAAAGACATGCAAACAACTTTTTTTTGCAGGTTGCAACATAATAGCTCACAATTGGAAGTCCAATAGGCCCCCCTCGATGTCTGAGTGGTACCAATGGGTTTGGATGGTGATGACGTAGGGGGAGATTCTGAGAGGTTTTTTTGTACTTGGTCAAAGTGTTACACATGTCTTAAGAATCTGGGACGGGCAGGAGAGCCTAAAGATCCCATCCTCCTGAGAGACTTGTAAGAGGTTTTGAGGTGGGGTTTGTGTTTGTTTTGTTTTGTAAAGTATACTGCCCAGCGGTCTGAATATTTTGGGGACTATAGCGTATTTCAGCAGATCCAGAGAATTTTGTTGTTTTTAAATGAATATGCTAGTTTGCTTGATTATGATTTGGGGGTATGGTTGTTTTATACTCAAGGGAGGTTGGGGTGGTGGTTGATAACAGCATGGAATTTGGAAAGCTGAGCCTGTTGTGGGAACAATTTGTATAAGCGTCCTGTGCTGGAATTAGGTACTTTGTAACCTCCTTTGCTTGTCATGACTGGTTCAACTAAATAAAGTTAAATTTTTAAAAAAATCACTTGGAGGTAGTTACTGAATACTGAATTTGGGAGTGACCTTTTCAGCTACCATTTCCTGGCATGAACATCACAGTTTTACTAGAAACAGGCTTGCCTCGCTGGTTGGGGCAGTCTGGAGATTTTTCACCTTCCATAATAAAAAATCCCCATGGGCCGCTATAAAAATGTTTGACACCAAGGTATGTTGTTCAAGCATCCTATATGGTGCACCCATATGGGGGTATTTGGTTTCAGAAGAGATTAACCGGCCCTTGAATACATTTCTGCGTTCGTTACTTGGCTTGCTCCCTTCCACAACTGTAGTGTTGTTAAAACTGGAAACAGGACTTGTAGACCTCCAAGTAGTGGTCAGGCTGGCCTGTAGCAGGGAGCAGTCCTGTGGGGCTGCTGTCCCTTTAATAAGGGGGCTGTGTGACAGAGCCAGCCCCTAGCTGGGGATCAGCTGTAGGGAGCACAGGCTGAGAAGCCCCTGTGACAGAGTGGGCAGGTTACTGGCCCTTTAAGGCTGAAGAGTAGAACCTGGCCACACCCACTCTGCTGTGTATAAGAAGAGACAAGGCAGAGAAGGAGGAGTCTCTGCCAGAGAGCCGAAGGAGCAACATCTCCCTGAACAAGCCTTCCTGCTCTATGCTATCTAGGGTGCTGAAGGCTGGAGAACCAGATGGACCCAGGCAAGTGGGAGAGGCTGTGCCCAGGAGGGAGTCTCTTGCCTGGGGAAGGCTTGAACAGAGCCTGGGGCCTTTGAGGCCTTGCTGGATGGACTTTGAAGGCTGATATTGTGGTGTTCCGGTGCTTGAGAGAGACGGACCTGGGCCTGCAGGGTGGAGGCGACTGAGCCGGCTGCCCCAGGGACTGTGTACTCTGGTTGTGTCCAATAAAGGATTGTGGACGTAATACCCTCTGGACTGTGAGGTGTGTCCTGAGAGGGTACCCCCTTCTGTAAAGAGGGGGATTCAGCCGAGGCTCGAGGCTGAAACGGCGTCGCAGGGGGGAGCTAATTCCCTGTGAGTGACACACCAGCACCCCATGTGGCCCTGGGAGACCCCCTGCTACATGGCCACTCTTAACTTTTGGTATAAATTGCTTCTTTATTCCTCGAGTAGGTACAGTAAGGTCTGTTACTTGGAGGCCTTACAAGCATCAGGTAACAGTAGAATTCCTTGGCTTAAGAGTATTGTTTCAATTCTTAAAAGAAGTGGCTATGGATACCTTTTCGTAGAAAATTATAGAATTATTCTTTGAGGGAGAAGGCTTTGATAAAACAAAGATTACTAGATATCTCAAGGCAGGAGGATCTAGCAAGGCTTGCCACTGTGCGAGTGGTTTCTATTTATTCTAAATGGCAAACTGGCGGAGGGATGGCCAGATACCTGAAATTAGATCTCCACCACCAGAAGTTTAAAGTTACTTGAAGCACGTTACGCTGTGAGCAAGTGTTAATGGCTGACTATGGGAAGATGCCTGAGGAAATGTACATGTTCCCTGGATATGCTTGAGGACATTACACACTATATATTAGAATGCCCTTATTTTGATCAGATAAGAGCCAAACTGCTGAATATAGTTATTTCAAAATTCAGATTCTAGTGTGTTTTTCAAACTGGCTTTGTATGCTTATCAAGTTGCAGGAACTAGGACAAAACATCTGATGATCTGTGTGGTTTGATAGTCAGTTATTTATGTCATTTTGTTGTTTTCTGTCATGTTTTACTGTAATTTGTCTTTTTTGCAGTTAATTTGGCCATGGTGAAAACCAACACCAGTAATAAACTTGACATGACTTGATGCCCTGAGTAATTATAGGAAGGATAGCATATAAGTTTAAATAAAACAAACACACAAATAAATGTTCTCCATTTCTTTTATGGCAACCTTTTAGATATTCAAAAACTGTCGACATGTCCCTTTTTTAATAACCTTTTTATTAACCAAATCCAGCATTATTATACATTTTCCGCAAAATCAGTATATATGAACATTGTCCAATGCTGGACTACTGTAAACATAAAATTCTGAACCTACATTTTAAACTATATAATAATAATAAACAAACTTTAAAGTAATAAAACCAACAATAACAAAAAAACAAAAAACAAAAAAACAAAGGTAAAACCCCTTTTTGTAATGGACTGATATCTTAGCCAACCCGCTGGTGTTACTCTTAACTGTCTTTATTATTTAATATATTGTAGACCTGAGTCCACGCCCAGTTAAATCCATCGTTTTGCTCACAAAGGTCTCAAATGTCCATTAGACATATAGTGTTGTGTGGTTTTTCCATGTCTATTTCTGGGTTACGTCCATGTCATGTTCTGGATTACGTCATGATTTCAAACTCATTATTTGCAGTGACAGAATTACAGGTGGTTCCACAATATATGACAGAACATTTTCCTTTAATTCTGACTATCTGTAATACTAATAGAGGTTGTGTGATCTTAAGGAGTAATACCAAAAGTAAACAGCCCAATAAAAGGAAGGACCAGGCCATAGTATTCGTGCAGAAAAAATGGTCTGTGGAGACAGAGAAGGCATTTGTGGAATTGATAGGATCAGATCTAATGCTTGGCCTCTGTCAAGATCTCCTCTGCCCATCGGCAGATAAAGTAGTTGTATTTGACAACATAGTGGGCTTGATAACCCCGCTATTGGTCATGGGCAAATATGGAAGTAAGACCGTTAATCCCCCTTTAAGGTGGTTCGATGAAAAATCTTGGATTTTAAGATCAAACCTGAGGAAGTTGGCAAAAAATTGAAAAGGTATCCTTCTAGAGAAAATAGATAATTCCTCCAAATTAGTAGAAGGCTTTATAAGTCAATTCTTGCAGTCAAACGGTTGCACAGAGGCAGGATTGGAGTGAACTATTACAGGCAAAATGACTCCAGGAGATTCTGGAAATTAATAAGGAAAGCAAGAATAGATGGTAAGGCACAGTGTCTTCCTAGTTTATCTCCTAACTTGTGGGGAAATAATTTTAGGTCACTTTTCTCAAGGTCTGCAAATCCTGATCTAAGGAGACGGATGCCACCACTGGAATTTATGCAGCTATGCGCCCCAGTAACCCATAAAGAAATCATAGATCTGATCAGTGACCTAAAGGAGGGTAAAGCCCCGGGGGTTGATTTTATCCCCCCATAATTTTTGAAGGTCAAACCGGTATGGTGGGCTAATATATTGGCCCCCTTATTCATGTTCATAAACAACACCTCTCCCCAGTAGATGGCAAAACAGTATTGTCATTCCAAAACTATAGGCCAATTAGTCTCCTTTGTGTAATTTCTAAAATCTACGCCAAGTATTAACTTGGGAAATTGTTGAGCTGGATGGTAGATCAGGATATCTTAGAGGTGAACAGGCAGGTTTTAGAGAGGACCAGTCGACCCAGGACCATGTTTTCATAATCTCCCAACTGATACGTAAATATTCTAAACAGGGTAGAAACTCAGTACTTTACTTGTGTTTTGTAGACCTTTAGATAGCCTTCGACTCTATCAATAGAGAGAGATTGTGGTGGAAACTGAGTATTTCATCTATCGACCGCCGTCTTCTCTATTTAATAATAAAACAAATAATTCCCTCCAAGTTCGGTATTCGTTAGACCAGAGTTTGACAAAGAAAATAGATGTAGACATTGGTGTCAGACAGGGATGCATCTTGGCTCCTGCATTATTCAACATTTACTTAAATGATGTGATGTTGGTGCAATATGAGGGTTTTGCCTCATATTGCTCCCATGACGTCTACTGATACATTTTTCTAAGACCAAAATCCTGGTGGCAGGGCAAAAAGAGGGAAACATAAGTGGTTAATGAATAACCATGAGATAGAGCAAGTTTTTACCTTTAAATATCTGGGAGTGATCATAACTGCCTCTTTGAGTTGGAAAGCTCATTATGAGGCATTAATACAACATGCCTCCTGTGAGGCTCGGGCTATCTTAAGTTATTATCAGTTGAAGGGAGGTAAATTGGTTGAGCCAGCCCTAAGATTATTCAGGGTAAAAATTGTCCCTAAAATTATGTATGCTGTCCCTATATGGGGGTATAAATATTTGGAATTGTTGGACGAATTACAGAATAAATTTTTTCCTTCTATCTTAGGAGTCCCAAAGTGTACCCCTCGAGTTTTATTGAGGGCTGAAACTTTTTCACAGTCCCTGACGTCTCAGGCAGTAATAGCCCTCTTGTCCTATTGGTTGAAGTTGTCATTGGCTCCTTCAGGTAGTACTTCCTTAGTTAAGGAAATTTGGAAACCCGAACCATTTGGTGTGTGGGGTCAGGTAGCTGAAGATTTACTTCACAAGGTGGTTTTTTCCAAAGAATATTTACAGCCATATCAGTTCAAAATAGCACAGAATTTGATTAAAAAGCGAGTAAGGGATCAGGAGATACAAACTGAATCCGCTTTAGTTTATGCCCAGAAGGTAGTACCAATTTTTAGGGATGGACAAACAGATCGCGGTTCGGGTTCGACCGTTCGGTTCATCTGCGTTTGGTTCGTCTGTTCAGTTCGGCCGTTCAGTTCGTTCGCCGGGTTCGGGTTCAGCCGTTCGGTTCGGCCGTTCAGTTCGGGTTCGACCGTTTCGGAAATGTTTTTTTGTTTGTTTTTTATATGGGTTTTTGATTTTTTTATTTGGTTTTATATGTTTTTTTGTTTTTTTATTTGTTTTTTTTGTTTTTATATGGGGTTTTTTATTTAAATTTTGTATCTAATATTATATATATCTATCTACACTAAGGAGGAGGAGGAGGAGGTTGCTGCCCCTGGACCTTCGGTGGTGGTGGCTGGATCCTCGGATGAGGAGCCAGTGGCGGACCCAGCTGCCAGGTTTGTAAACTTTTTTTTTACTTTGAGGACAAGAAAGGCTCTATCTGTTAGAGTGAGCTCACTGGTGTGCGGGTGGGTGGGTGGTGGGCATCAGTCAGGCACAAACAGTGGGCATCAGCGGGTAGCCAGGGTCTCCCCATTGCCATCCCTTCCCAGCAGCCAACGAAGGGCAGGATTTACACGTGCCAGCCAGGGCCTTTCTAGTTGCAATCCCTAGCATCCCATAGGAACCCAAAGAAGGGCAGGATTTGCACGTGCCAGTGAGCATCTCTCCATTACCATCCCAAGCACCCAAAAAAGGGCAGGATTTTCAAGTGCCAGCCAGAGTCTCATCCCTCCCCAGCACACAAAGAAGGGCAGGATTTGAAGGTGCCAGCCAGGGTCTCATCCCTCCGCAGCACCCAAAGAAGGGTAGGATTTGCATGTGCCAGCCAGGGCCTTTCTAGTTGCAATCCCTAGCATCCCATAGGAACCCAAAGAAGGGTAGGATTTGCATGTGCCAGCGAGGGTCTCCCCCCTCCCCAGCACCCAAAGAAGGTCAGGATTTGCATGTGCCCGCTAGGGGCTCTCCATTACCATCCCAAGCAACCCAAGAAGGGTAGGATTTACACGTGCCAGCCAGCCATAGTCTCCCATTGCCAGCACCCCAAGGAGGGATGACTAGAGGCATCATCATAAATGCATGACATTACTTAGGTGTTGTTTATGTGTTCCTGTTTCAGAGAGGAATCGGATGTTTGACACGCAGGTGGAGGTTGCCAGTGCC
>QEPC01013663.1:1187952-1233469 GCA_003113815.1 Sphenodon punctatus
GAATACCAGGAGTTTAAACAGGATACGTTCAGGAAGGGGGAGCCAGTGAAGAGAGGAGAGGCTGCACATGGTCGAAGCGATGGGCAGAGTGAATGACCTTGGCAGCAGTTTTGGATTGCGATAAGGGGGGACAGATGGGAGCGAGGGAGGCCAGCAAGGAGGAGGTTGCAGTAATCGAGGTGAGAGATAACCACGGCATGAACAAGGGTTTTGGCCGAGGAGGTAGAGAGAAAGGGGCGGATCCGAGCAATGTTATAGAGAGCGAATTGGCAGGATTTGGCAACAGAGTCAATGTAAGGTTTAAAAGAGAGGTGCGTGTCAAAGATGAAGCCCAAGTTACGGGCTTGGAGAACAGGATGGATGGTGACTCCATCGATGCAGATGGGCAGGTAAGAGAAGGGAGGAAAAATGAGGAGTTCGGACTTGGCCATGTTGAGCTTGAGTTGACGTCGGGACATCCAGGCGGAGATATCAGAAAGGCAGTTGACGAGGCATGAGTGGACAAAAGAGGAGAGAGAGGGGGTAGAAAGATAGAGTTGGGTGTCATCAGCGTAGAGATGATATGGTAGAGTGTGTTCTGGTCAATGCATGACTTAGGAGAATGTCAGGAGCAGCCCCTGGTAGGGATGGGAAATTATATTGAAAATAAAGCAGGATTTGTTTAAAATTGTATTGATCCAACTTTCAATATGATTTTAGATCGTATTGATTGGAATTGGTTCAGATTCTGACCAATATGGCCTAAATCAAAATTCTGCCCCCAGGCCTGCCTCCCCCAGATTCCTGCTGGGCCCAGGTGCTGGGCAGGGGTCCAGGGGAGGCAGAGATGGGTGTCGAGGGGCCACACAGGAGTGGGGAGGGGGGTAGTTGCCTCCCAGGACCCCTACCTGGCACCTGCCTCCCCCGGACCCCTGCCCACCTGCCTGGAGTCTGGGGGAGGTGTGTGGCAGGGCAGCTAGGAGGCAGAGGTGGCTGGGTGGGGAGGGAGGGAGAGGGGAGGTTTAACGTACCTTTTCCTCTTCCAGCGGCACCATGTGGTGCCTGGGGTGGCTTTCTCAGGGCTGCGCTGGGCAGAAATAATAATAATTACAAAAACTGTGCATGCACAAAATAGCCACCATGGCCATTCTGTACATGTGTGACCATTTGCCAAAATGACCCCAGCAGCGCCGGCACCATTTTGGAAAGTGACAGCCCATCTGTGCATGCGCAGAATGGCTGCCATTTTCCAAAATGGCACCAGTGCTGCTGGCACCATTTTGGCAAATGGCCATGCATGCATAGAATGGCCACAGTGGCCATTTTCACATGCACAGGTTTTTTTCTTATTATTTCTGCCCGGTCCAGCCCTGAAAAGGCCGCACTGGACACCGTGCGGCGTCGCTGGAAGAGGAAAAGGTACGTTAAACCTCCCCTCTCCCTCCCCACCCAACCACCTCTGCCTCCTAGCACCTCGTTGAGTGCTAGGAGGCGCCTGCACCACTCCAAGGAGCTTTGATAGACCCTGCCGAGGGAACCAATCCTTTTGGATCGCATCCCTCGGCAGGATCAGATTCAGCAGTTCAATACGATTTGCCACAAAATTGAGCAAATAGAATTGAACCGATTCTGATATTCCCATCCCTAGCCCCTGGAGGAAGGGTTGCCATCTCTCCAGGTTTTGCCTGGAGACTCCATGTTTTGATGCAGTCTCCAGGCTCTGAGAGAAGCCCTGATTTCTCTGGGTCTGCCAGGGGTGCCCTGGTAAATTCTGTGGGAGACAGAAAGCAGTCAGGTCAGAAAAGGGGGTGGGACATTGGGGCTTTCCTGATGCCTTTCCAACATGGCCCTGCCTCCATGGAGTGTTATGATGTCATGATTCTTCATAAGGGGTAGGGTTATATCAGAAAGATGTTGCAGCCCCTTGGCCCCACCCACTTTCTGATGCCCCCCCCCCCATGGAACAGTGAGTGCTTTTAGATGGAGAGCACCCACACCTCTGCTCTGCCTCACCCACAGGTGGTCCGTCCCTCTGAAGGTGGGCCACCTGCTCTGCTCCAGCCCCAATCGCAGTGCTCTGAAACATTCCGAAGCACTACAAGCAGAACGAGCTGCCCAAATCAGGAGCACCGGCTGGAGGTGGAGCTGCGGTCTGTCTGCTCATCAGATGGCCACTGCAGCGCCGCTCGCGGCTGGGGATTACCCCAGGCAACACCATAGCACTGCGGTAAGCAGCCTGGAGCGTTGGTGTGGGGGAGGGGCGCCGTGTGGGCAGACCACGGGTAAACCTGGCACAAGTGGGGCTGTATACGGGGGATGCAGGGCTGGCCACCCCTGGGTCTGTCTGAAGACACCCATTGTGACATCATGACACTTAGGGGTGAGGCGATATAAGAAAGGTGCAGAACAGCCCCTCTGCACATCCCCTGCTGACATAACTCTGCCCCTTCTGGGTGAAAGCCAGATAGAGGGAGGTAGTAACCCTATACCAACATGGCCTTCTGCGTCCCAACTTTTGGCTACTCTGTGGGCCACAAAGGGGTAGCTTCTCCCCCTCCCCCCTTGCAATTCCAGTCACAGCTCTGGAAACCTAGGGTGTGGGGTCTCCTTTGTAGCTTCCCCTTGTGGCTTGAAGCAAACAGACATGCTTCCAGACTCATATGATATATGGGGAGGAGCTAAAATGGCTACAGCCCCACCCCCTGGCTTGAGAAACTCAGGGGGTGGGAAAGGGCTGAGGATCAGGGGTGTTGCAGGGGCCTGGGGATGGGGGAGTCCTCCCTTCAGTAGTTTCCCCTTTTACACCCAAGCAAAACTATGAAGGGGAACTCGCACACATTTCCAAAACCCTACTGCTTCTCTCCAGCTGAGTAGGGGCAGGTTGAGAGATGAGCTGCCCTCAGATGGAGTGGGGGCACAGGGCGGCAAGATGCCTTCTACTGGAGTCTGAGGCTGCGTTCCCATCTGTGGCGGTGGTGGCGGTAGAGGGAGGAGCCAGGGAAGACGTGGCAGTGCGGAGGAGCCGGCTGACAGGAAAAGAGCTGGTGCAAACGGGGATCTGCCAGGGCTTCTCTCACGCATGTCAGGCCACAAAATCCTGCCCTGACACGTGCGAGAGAAGCCGCGGCAGATCGCACCAGCTCTTTTCCTGTCAGCCGGCTCCTCCGCACTGCCGCGTTTTCTCTGGCCCCTCCCTCTGCCGCCACCACCGCCGCAGATGGGAATGCAGCCTAATTCAGCTGCCTTGTAGATTGAGCATTTCCAACATAAAGCAGGGCAGCCGGAGCCCCAGACGAGACTGAGAGCTGAGTCAGCGCTGGGAGGGAGAGGGTTACCGCAGCCTGAGCAAATCACCTAGAGTGTTTGTAAACGAGCACGGCGATGGGAGTGGGTGTGTGGCCGCTGAGTGCCACTGCCACAGAGCACCCACTTAGGTCGAGTGACGGGAGTACTTCAAACGGGTGGCTCTGAGGCGGCCACTCTACATTTGGCTGTCCCTGAACGGAGCACTCCGGATTTCCCAGCAGTGCTCTGTGAGTGGCCATGAGTAGTCATGAGTGGGTGCTCAGAGGCTCGCGGGAGTGCACATCCATGCCACTCCACCTTCAAATGGGTGGTCAGATGCATGACTCCTGGGTGACCATGTGGGGTAGCATCTCATTTAACAACACCTGATGCTAGGGTACCTGCATGGCATGGGCCCAGCAGGAAGAGGGGGTGGGGTTCCCTTACCTGGCTATTGGGAGAGGGACTCAAATCTCTGCAGGGGTGGGGAACCTTTTGTCTCCCATGGGCCACTTGAAAATGAGTGCAAGCTCCAAGAGCCAGAAGTTGGGTGGAAGGGGTGTAGGATGAGGAAAGTAAAGGGAGGGTCCAGGTCATGAGTCCATCCCCTGTCCTTGTGGGCATGTCCACTCCTCATGTCATCAGGCTGTCACTACCTTAAGCTCACTCTTTCAGTGCTTGAGAGTAAGGACAGGGTCCATTTTTGGGGGTGGATCCAAGAACTGGAAAGGGGACAAATAAAAACTAGGCTTGCTTGCCTCAGATTTTCTCTAGGATTTGACTTGCTCTAGGAGTCAGGAGGCCTCTGGGGAGGGCAGCACATGAACCCCTTTTTGCTTTCTGTAGATGCTTATGTCCATAGGACCCTGTTTCCTAAGCTCTAGAAGTGTTTGGGGGATGCAGGAGCCCTCCCCCATTTCCTCCCTTTGCTTTATTCATCTGCCTGTTGTATAAGGGCAGCCCTGCCCATGAGCTGTCAGGCCTTCTCCTTCCCCATATACTCTATCCTAGGACATGGCAGCAATCCATAAATCTCACCTAGCCTGGGGCTGCTCTTCAGGGTGGGGCTGTCTTCAAGAGCACCCCATTGCTGGGGTACGGACCTGGCTGCGGGTGGGGGTGGAGCTCTCAATTAATTTCCAGAGTATCTGGTTTGCAAGGTAAAGTGGCGTTTGGCCAGCAGAGGGAGCTCTCACTCCCTATGAACCCTAGTGGTCTAGTATGACTGTCCACTCCGATTGCTTTCTGACTTAAGTCCTGACAGGTGTACTGACTGGCACCGAGTGCCTCCCACCTCTTTAGGGTTATCCTTGGCATATAGTAGGACAGCTTTAATAAGAACCCCTGGCAGATCAGAATAATTGTTTCCCCATTCCTCTGCCCTGTGCTCCATTTTACACATGGGGAAACTGAGGTGCAGGCAGGGGAGGTGACTTTTCTAAGTTCAGAGGAAGGTTGAAAGAAGCAGGAGGCATGTCTCCCTCACAGTCCCAAACCTTTAGATTGTGTTCCCTGCCAAAGCCAGCAGACTCTGCTGGCTGAGTCCCCTCTTCAAACCCACTAGAGTACACTCTTCCTAAGTCTGTGTACACAACCCAGGTATCTTCCCTCCTTCCTGGCTAGACAATCCAATTCAATTAATTGCAAGAATCTTTGGTTGGCTAGTCAAGTGTTGAAAAATTGTTAATAGCCTACCCTCCAAGCATTGTGCAGGTGTGAGCCCCATTCATTTCAGTGAAGCTGGTGCTGAGAGATTTGAGGAGCAGACTGTAAGGAAAAAACATACTTAAGAAAAGGAAAAAAAAGAGGTGCCATGGCTTATGCCTGCCTGAGAAGTATGGGACATATTCAGAGGAACTGGTAAGGATGTCCTGTTAAGGCTCCTCCACCAGCCCCAGTTCCCATGCCCACTTTGCCAGTCCTTCCTCAGGGCTGGGAATGGGGGTCTGGTGCTAGTGCTGCTGCCACTGATTAACAGCTTGGCCTGCCAATCAGGTCCAACCCTGTCACGGGAAAGGCTGGAGGTGAGGCTGGGGCTTCTGCATCCAACCATTGGTGGGGAGTAGCAGCAGTGACAGGGTTTGGAAGAACTGCAGGGGCTGAGAACTGACAAGCTCTGGCACAAATTAAGGCCTGAGAAAAAGACTGCCTCCCACAGGCTCAGTTAGAGCTAGGTATAAGCTATCCCGGTCCAGATAGGATGGGGTTATCTCTCTTCCCTAAACTGATCTGTTAAGCTAGAATGATATCAAGTACTGAGTCCACCCCCCTGCTTGGTACAGGATCTGTCATACCTAGATCATCCTAGACATATGTTCGTGCATCCTCTTCTTAAAAACCTTCTATGATGGAGAATCCACAGCTTCACTAGGTAGCCTGTTCTATTGCCTGACTGTCCTTACAGTCACAAATTTCAATCTAAATCTCCCTTTTATGCAACTTGGTCCCATTTTCTCGTCTCCTGCCTTCCGTAGCTGGGTGAACAATTGTTCTCCATCTTTTTTTATGGCAGCCTTTCAAATATTTGTTGCCTTATCACATCCCCCCTTAGTCTTTTTTCTAAGCTAAATACACTCCAATCTTTCAACTTCCCCTCCTGCAATTTGTGTTGTTCCAAACCCTTTCTCATCTTTGTTGCTCTCCTCTGCGCCATCTCCAACTTTTCTGTCATTCTTAAAACAGGGTGCAAAAAAACGAACATACCTTCAAAAACCCACCCTTTCCTCTCTAAACTGGGTTTCATCATGCATTCACCTGCTCATACAAGACACCCAAAAGGAATAAGAAGAAACTCTGATCAAGCTGTTGTTATGTATCAATTAGGCAATATTGGCCATGATCAGAGACACAAGCAGGATCAGGTTTGGACAACTCAGTTCAGGTTCTTCAGCCACAGGTCTCAGGCTGACACTATCCAACTAGGCCCATGAGAATAAAGTTGTCAAAATCACTTTCTAAGCAGAAAATGTATTTCCAAGGCCACAATAGAAAACCCTAGACAGCCACTATCTCTGAGAACACAGAAATAGGCCTAAGAGAAACAAAGGGAGTTTGTAAGAAAGCGAGGTGCCCTCCCCTACGAATAAACAGTAACTCCCTAAAACTCCCTGAGAACTCCAAAATAGCTTGGTGGCCGTGCTCCAAGTGATAGCATTATGAATAGCCAGCTTATTCTCTGCACCTGGCAAAGGGGACCCTGCAACATGTATCCCTAATAAATGAAGCTATAAAAGGGAAAGTTCAGCCCCTTGCCCCTTGTCATTGACGCTAACGGCCACTAGCATTGCAGTGAGCCGCGTGGGTCTTTGATCCTTACCGTCGCTCTCAAAAGATCCAGAGACCCCCGGGCCAGCCATCTGCTGGGCCCTCTCCCCTTCTCCTCTGAACCAGCCTGCGTCTCGGACTGTGCCTCTGACACGTAAGATATCATGGGTTACTGGGGTTTGTAACTGAGAACACTGCCATGTCCAGATGTTAAGTGTCTATTCAATAAAACTGAGTTGTACCTCTATACTTTGGCTTGTTAATTGCAACCTTCGATCCCGTTTGGGTAAATTGAGGCACGCCACCTCATTTATTCCTTTCACTGTGGCAGAGAGGGCACTGTGTTATGTAGTCACTTGCCAACATTAGGATAGGTATGGGTTTTGATGTACAATGGGTACAGGGGATTGGATGCCCACCCAGGGAAGGTCACAGCTACCCTTGAGACAGCCACTGAGGCCTGTCCTCCTCTTTGTATTGTCTAGCTCAGGGGTGGGAAATCTTTTCCCTCCTGCTTGCCACTTTAATAATTAGTACAACTTCCACAGGCCATTTAGGAGTTTGGTTAGGGGGCATTTAAGGAATGTGCTGACGATGGGGTGGGAGAGAGGAAGGAACTGGTCCAGATCACGGTCCAGATCAAGGATAGGGAATGGATGCTATGCTGTGTATCCATTCCCTAGCTTTGCATGCGTACCTTCATCTTCACTCCCTCCTCCTGAGCTTACTCTTTCAGTGCTTAAGGGTAGGGACAGATCCACACAGGCCAGATCCAGAAACAGGAAAGGGGCCAAAATAAAAGCCAGCTGCAGGCTGGATCCGGCCCACAGGCTGAAGGTTCCTCAGTCCTGGTCTAACTTGTCATGTCCTCTGCCTTCAGGCTGAACCGCTCTCTCCTTTATTTCTGCCTTTGCTTTTGAACATTGGGCATGAGAAGCCAGCTGAGTCCGCATCATGCTCCCTGCCCAATTCATTTGGCTGGCACTTGGCGTCTCTCATTACACGATCACCCCACACTAGGCACTGCGACATTCTCCTGGGCAAAGAGCTCCCCAGTCAAACTGGGCTGGCTATAAATATTTTCAGAGTCTAATTGTAGTAAATTACCCAATTATATAGGTGCATTGACTCCCAGCCCAGAGCGTCTGCACCACTGAGATAATAGGCAGCTTTGCAAATAGCCCCACGGGGTGGCTGAGAGGGAGCAACCAGGCATGGACCAGAGGGACTCAGATTTCCGGAAACCATAGCAAGTGCTTGTGTTTGGCAAGGGAAGGCAATGTTGTCTAGTGGTCAGAGCACACAGTAGGCCAGGACTCCTGGGTTCTCCTCCTGCCTCTACCTTTGAAGTGATGGGACTTTCAGGGAATCAGGGTTTTTTGGAGACAGAGCTGATGCCAACAATGGAGCAAGCTCCTAGCTCCTCTTGTCCTAGCTCCTCACCCCTTAGATTGATCGTTGGCACTTTCCCCTTTACTGCCTCATCCTTCAGGATCCCTCTCCTCCCCTTGTAACTAAGCAAAGCACATGCACCTGCAATTTCTCAGCTTCATAAATGTACCTCTGTCTCTCTCATTGCTCCCTCCTCCATTCTAGATTGTAAGCTCCTCAGAGCAGAGACCTTTCTCCAATCAAGACTGGGACATTGTTGGCAGTATAATAATAATAATAATAATAATCAATAATCATCCTAATCCATGTCTCTTCCAATGTTTCCTTCTGCTTTGTCTCCCCTCCTTTGTATAGCTCCAGACTGTAAGCCCATTGAGGGCTTGTATACTAGACTGTAAGCCCCTTGGGGCAGGGATCTATCTCTACTCAGAGCCAGACACATTGCTGCCACCATATAAATAATTAATGATAATAATAACTTAGGGAGGTTGTTTGATGTGGGAGACTCTTGCCAGCTAGACAAGGTAAGGTTGTTAGCTCCATGCATGCAAGAGTGGTCCAGGGGCTGGGGCATTAGCCTGAGATGCTAGAGAACTGGGTTCAGTTCCTAGATCTACTGCTGATTTTCTGGATCTCACATCTGTAGCATGAGGATAACAGCCCTTTTTTGTGGGTGGGGGAGCAGCTGTAACACCCCCTCCCCTTACACGAGCATAGCAAGCTTTGCAGGGCCCAGGCAAAGGCCCCCTAAGGGCAAGGGGGTGAGGTCTTGGGGGAGGGCAGAAGGCAGGGCCTCCATGGTGGAGGGAGGGACTTATCTTGGTGGGGTAAGAGCCCTCCTTCAGACTACTGGGAGTCATGCTGCCACCATCGTCACTTGTGGAGGTTGGATAGGAGCTGCTGCAGGCTGTCACTGGGGTGGGGGGATGACTGACTGACCAAGATCCCCACTGCAGGCTACTGTTGTGATGCGCCGCTGCCTCAGGAACAGGTGGCCTGGTGTGGGCCTTTGCAAATGATTGAACACTTCTAGGAAATGTTCATAGTAGGTGGGGTGCTGTCTCTGTCTCCTCCCACTCCCTTCCCTGCCCACTCTGAACATTTCCTACCAGTTTTCAGGCTTCTTGCAAAGCCTCGCCCTGAGCATAGGGTCTGGACTCGACTAACTGAGCCCCCTTTATTTTTATTTATTTATAATAAAATTGGTATGCCTCCCCCGCCTGCTAAAAGCATTTCGTGGCGGCTAACAACATATTAAAACAATTTGAAACAACAATAATACAATTTAAAACACTATTAAAACACAATATAAAAATGCAACATACCCCCCACCCTAACTCAACCCACCCACCCCCTCTCCCTCAGGAAAAGCACGGTGGAACAGCCAGGTCTTACATTGTCTATGGAAAGAGGGGAGGTCGGTAATCAGGCAGACCTCCAACGGGAGGGAGTTCCACAACCGCGGTGCGGCCACAGAGAACGCCCTCTGCAAGTTCGACACTTGAGAAACCTGGGGACCTCGAGGAGGGCACCCCTGGCCAACCGCAGGGGCTGATCCAGGTCCCGGAGGGCGAGGTGGTCCCGTAGGTAGGTGGGGCCCAGGCTGTTCAGGGCTTTAAAGGTCAACACCAACACCTTGAATTGGGCCCGGAAGACTATAGGCAGCCAGTGCAGAGAGCAAAGCACTGGTGTAATATGCTCACGTTGGCCCGGCCCTGTTAGGAGATGAGCCACCGCATTCTGCACCAGCTGCAGCCTCCGAACCAGCACCAAGGGTAGCCCCACATAGAGTGCGTTGCAGTAGTCCAATCTCGAGGTAATAAAAGCATGGACGATCGTGGCTAGGTCGGAGTCCGAGACATACGGCCAAAGCCGACGCACCAGATGTAATTGGCAAAATGCCCCTTTCACCACAGCCGCCACCTGGGCATCCAGGCGGAGCTGCGGGTCCAGGAGCACCCCCAGACTCTGAACCTGAGACACCAGGGCAGGACGGATCCCATCAATGATGGGGGTCACCATTCCGCCGGTCTTCCCCATGACCATCACCTCCGTCTTGTCAGGATTTAACTTCAGACGGCTCGCCCTCATCCAATCCCACACAACTGGCAAGCACTGGGTAAGCACCAAGACTGCTGGGCGTGAGTCGGATGAAAAGGAGAGATAAAGCTGGGTGTAAACAGCATACTGATGACACCGTACGCCAAACTCCCTAACAACCTCCCCCAAAGGCTGCATGTACACATTGAACAAGAGAGGGGACAAGATGGAACCCTGTGGGACTCCACATGTGAGGCCCCAGGGAGAAGATGAAAAATCACCCAGGACCACACGTTGGACTCTCCCAGCCAGGAAGGAGCGGAATCACTCAAGAATGGTCCCGCCAATTCCTGCCTGGTCCCGCAGCCGAGTCACCAACAACTCATGGTCAACGGTATCAAATGCAGCTGAGAGATCTAACAGAGGGTCGAATGACCTCGGTCCAACTCATGGGAGAGGTCATCAACCAAGGCCACAAGTGCAGTCTCCGTGCCATATCCAGGGTGAAAACCTGACTGCGAGGGATCGAGAAAGTTAATCTGGTCCAGATGTTCCTGCAACTGCCAAGCCACTACCCGCTCAATAACCTTCCCTAAAAAGGGAAGGTTAGAGACTGGCCGATAGCTGGCCAGGATGCCAACGTCCAATGATGGCTTCTTGAGCAGGGGCCGCACCAGTGCCTCCTTAAGGCAGTCCGGCACCCTGCCCTCCTCCAGGGAGGTGTTGACAATCCCCGTCAGCAACTGCTCTAATGTCTCCCGGCTGGCCTTGACCAGCCAGGACGGGCATGGGTCTAATTCACAATAAGTGGATCAAACAGACCCCAGGGCATCCCCCGCATCTGAGGGCGACACATCACTCACTGCTAAAAGTATTGCCTCAAAACTGTGGTGGATCTAAGCGATTTTATCTGCAAAAAAAGTCCACAAACAAATCACAGCGGGCGTTTGATTACTCTAAATCCAGGCGTAGGGAAGCTGGACTGACCAGTCCGCTCACCACTTGAGAAAGCTCCACTGGGCATGACTTAGCAGATGCAATGAGGGCCATGGCATAGGTATGTAACCAGACTCTATGCCACAATCGGTCAACTTCAGCACGCGAGTGATGCCACCACTGCCCTTCCCGCTTCATCCGCCACAGCTCCTCCATATACCATGGGGACCTGCGTTGTTAGCGGTTCGGGAGTGGACACCTGGGAGCCACCCAGTCAATGGCCTCTGCCAACACAGAATTCCACATGGTCACGAGGTCATTGAGTGAGCAGCCATCGAGATCAGAAGAAGATACATCCCCTAAGGCTGTCTGGAACTTTCTAGGTCCCATAAGCCGTCGGGGGCGAACCATCCTAACTGGTTCTGCACCCTCCCGGGGGCTGGCATACACCAGGATAGTAGCCTGGAGGAGATAATGATCTGTCCATGACAAGGGTTCTGCTCATACCTCCTCACTAACGGATCCCCTGCCTCAAGGGCTGTGCTAGGGTATGTCCTCCAATATGTGTGGGGCCCACCATCCTCTGAGATAGGCCCATGGTTGCCATGGCGGCCATGAACTCACACTCTGTCCTTCCAAGACTGACGTTGGCATGGATATTGAACTCCCCCAGGACTATCACCCTGGGGGACCACAAGACCACCCCCGACACCAGCTCAGTCAGTGTGGATAGGGAAGCTGCCATACAGGTGGGTGCCTGGTATATCAGCAGTATCCCTAATCTGTCCCCGACCAAATCCAACACCAAATGCAGGCCCTCTATACCTATGATAGTTTGCAGAGGAAATCTCCTCACAGACAATGTATCCTTAAAAACAATGGCTACACCGCCCCCCCGTCCCCCCAGCCGAGGCTGATGCTGCATGGAGTACCCAGCCGGAACAAGGTCAGCCAGTATAGGCCCTGACTCATTGTCCAGTCGGGTCTCCGTGATACATGCAACGTCGGCTGCCTGGTCCAAGATCATCTCCTGAACCACAGTTGACTTATTGGCTACCGACCTCGCATTCAGCAGCAGTAACCCAAGGCCAGGGGCCCTCTGATTCCTGATCACCTCACCGCCTGCCTGGGGGCTAGTGAGCGGGACAGGAATATAACATCTGTCCCGCCTCACAGCTCTAATTTGCCTCCCAGAAGGACCATAATTCCCCTGGCCCAAGATGACCCCTATAGCTGCGGACCCCCCCCCCCCCCGTGGTCTGCCCTCCTAACCCCTCCAGAGGCTGTCGTGCCAGCCTCCCAAGGGAGATCCCCACCCACTACCACACCCCCTACCCTCCTCTTGCATTGGTGGGCAGTTTCCCCTCCCCCAGGGGCTGTGCCCCTCCCTCACACTGAGGGGAGCCGCCCCTACCCCCTAACCCAGCCCCCTTGCCCCCATTCCACATTCCCCCTACCATCCTCTGCCACAGGATGGTAAACCCCCATCCCCGAGGGACTGCCCCCCTCCCTCACACTGAGAGGGACCACCCCTCCCCCCCAACTCAGTCCCTTTGTCCCTCTTCTCCAAAAAACAAGCAAGCCATCCCCCCACCCCCTTGCTCTAATTTCCTATACCCCTTGCCTATTATTGATAGCATCTCGGTCCTGCTAAGGGCCACGCCTAAGGGCCCTTTGGCACGGCCCTTAGGCACGCTGCTTGTGGTGCGCGCCTGTGGTGCAGCCGGCCAGTCAGACGCTTTTGGCCTCGCCAGGCCGGAAGCCGATTGTGAACCCCGGCCCCGGCCCCCTCCTCAAATAGGGGGAGAGGGAAGATGGTACCTGGGGCCAGCAGCGATGCAGCACAAGTCCTGTAATGCTTGAATTAAGGCTGTCATTTGTAGTCATCTGAAGATACATTTGGAAGCAACCAATCAAGGACTGTTTGGTGAAACTGGACCAACACTTCTTCTGGAAGCTATAAACCTTTGCTTCATTAGCAGATGTATTCCAGGTTCACTTAGGACCAGACCTCCTCCATTCCAGGCATCCAGGCCAGGCCCTTCCAGATCTCCAGGCAGCCTCTATCCAGGATGTTCACTCCACAGTGGCCAAGAGCAGCTTGGTAGCTGCTTGTGCCATGGTAGCTATGTCACTGCCCCACAAGTCTCAAACCCAGATCTATGGGAAACTGCAGGTCATGCTCTCACCACCTCACCAGCAGGGGGAGTTGTCTACAGAAGGAGGAAAGGCTTCTTAGAACCTGCCACCACAAAACCAGACCTGTAGTGGTGTTGGATGCTAGCCTTTTCTTGCTTAGCACCTGCCCCAGGCCCTGATTGGCCAGTACAGTCTGGGGCTATAGAAAGCATTGGTCACCTGGGCTTATATAAAGCAGATGAAGTAGGACATGTCCACGCAATGCAGCAGCTATCTAGACCTTGGACTTAGTCCTGCAACAGCCCTGAGACTTGACATTGCTTGGCTCCTGATCCAACTTTGCTCTCCTAACCCAGCATGGCTTCCTGACTATGACCTTGATTTGTCCTTTGATCTGACTCAGCCTTTGTCCCCACCTGCCCATGACTCTAGCGGTGGTCCTGACAGAGGTGAATAAATACACCAAAAGTTATTATAAGGTGCTCATGTAAGAAGGGCCACATATGTAACTGAGAGAGGTCAAGAGCCATGCTGTGGATTGATCCTGCATTGTATTTGCAGACTTTGCGCCACAGTGAATGCACAGTTAACCTGTGGAACACATAGGGAGTTTTCAGATGAACGGGGAGCCTGTCGGAGCCCGGAACTGCTCTGGGAGCCCACCCCCGCAGACGCCAGTTATTAGCTCTGCTTGAGGTCGTATCAGATGGACCAGAAGTGTCCCTGCCCCCTGGGCCACAGTCTGCCCAACTGCCCCACCCCCTCCACACCATAGAGTTGCAGGCGCTCACCCGACTTTCTAGGCTGGTGCCTGTGACTCCATGGTGCTTAACGGGGTAATGGACAGACAGGTGTGGAGCTGCACTGTGGGTCCCCTCAACAGCAGCACCACGTGGGCAGCAGCACCACGTTTGGCCATTGCCCCAGGTTTGGCCGGCCCATTCCATGCGGTGTGCTCCAGGATCTTGCAGAGCACACTGTACTGGGCTGCCCTGGAGCAGCCCCAACCTGCTCTAGGGCACACATCTGATGGGTGCCCTTTAGACAGACCGGACACCCCGGAGGTGACGGAAGCATCCACGGGTATCCCTGGAGCTGCCGTCCCTCTGTTTACAGTACACCCACTGCCATGGGGTGTTAGGAATGCCGATAGCAGAATTTGGCTCAAAAAGGATAAGAAAAGATCTAGTAGGACAGACCTATTACAGTACCTGTCTATAAAAGAGACTACCATCAAATGATGTTGCTCAGGGGATGATACCTCGGATTGACAGAAGCTGGGTGTGAACAATAGGGAGTGGACCACTGCATCTATACCCTGTTTTTGCACCCTTTCTCTGAAGCATCCAATACCGGACACTACCAAGAGAGAACAGAGCTAGATGAATCCTTGGTCTTACCCATTCTTCTCCTTTCCTGCCTAGATTTTTAATTGCACCTGTGCTTTGAGCTGCAGCACAGTGGCTTGTGAACGCATCAGCTAAACAGCATTGAGTCAGTTTGGCACTTGGATGGGAGACCCCACAGATGCTGCCAGTGGGTAGGTGGGGATATAATTTCTCTGAGTCACGTCAGTACTGACCCAATGATTGGTGCCAGGAGGAAGAGCGGTGGCGGCATAGAAGTCGTTAGCACAGGGGTGATATCTAGCACAGACCTTTCCCCTTGCATAGGTCTTTGAAAATGAGTACAAGCTTTGTGTATCAGATATGAGTTAGAGTGGAGGTGCTTAAGTGGAATGCTCAGTATGGGGTGGGTGGAAGGAGAGGGTCCAGATCATAGATTTATGCCATGCATCCATCCCCTGTCCTTGAATACATGCCCCCTTATCCACTCTCTTCCCCTGAGATCACTTTTTCAGTGTTCATAGGTGACTTGTGTGAAGGGGGGCATGTGCCCCCCAGATTTTCAGAAGCCCTATAATCCTATAGAACCCCTGCCCAGCACCCTGCCCAATCCTCACTCCTGCACACACACCCTCCCACTGTCAACAGCTATCAGTCACCTATGTCAATGTTCGAGTGGAGGGACTGGATCCATGGGCCAGACCCAGGAATTGGAGAGGGGCCAGAGAGGTTCCCCACCCCACTTTAGAATATGCTGTTGTCAATTAATCAATCTGATCTAATGCCCCAGCAAGGAGTTTTGGTGTGCAAGGGGCTAGGTGGTGTTATTCTCTATGAGTCAGTGCTGCTTACTCATGTTGCCTACAGAGGCATGCTGGTTTATGTAAACTGGATTAAGCCCCCATGGGGTTGCTCCTAATTCAACGTATGCATAGTTTACCTTGAACCTTATTCCTAACCAACTGGAGGCTTTTTCTGTTTATTTTCAGTCTGAATGAAGCATGTACACACACACACACACACACACAGACTTAGGCCATTTTTAGATGATCGTGGCCACGCTCGCACTTGAAAAATCGACCCGGTAAAACGCGTCCGGAAAAGCATGCGCGTCCCCCTTCCGGGCGCGTGATTGCCGGGAGTGTATCGTCTGATCCCGGCTCCCGGCATTTTTTCACAACAAGCACGAGCGCGGCCGCGATCGTCAAAAAATGGCCTTACGGTGGATCAGTTCCTCTAGTTTAGCTACATCCCTTTCCTTAATCTGGATTAATTTGCCTGTGTAAACAAGGCCTCTTAAATTTATAATTATGGCACCAGAGTGCTGTCTTGTGGCTAGCATGTAAAAATAAACTCCAGGTCATCAGGATTTGTGTGGGAGGCTCTGGGGCTCCTGGAGTCAGAGAAAGGATGGGAGGCACTGCTGGGGTGGGGCAGTCTCCAGAGACCACATCCTAGAATGTGTTCTTAACTTCCTCATGGGTGGTGGATGGCATCAGCAGTGAAAGGGCAGGTTCAGTGGCAGACTCAAACTTTCTCAGACCCCAGAGTAAACATTTTTTAATGTGGGGCCTCCCAACTCCCCAGGACTGGAGAAACCCCTTCCCTCCACATAGACCCCTCACAGCATGGCCTGCTGTTCTTCGGGCATTCCTGCCCCTGCTAATTGCTTCAGACCTAGAGCCCTAGAGGAGAAAGGCTCTTCTGGCTGCAGATCACATAGAAGCACCACAGTGATAGCTCTGCTATTGGATCAATCTTAGGCGATGTTCAGACAAACAGAGATAAAGTGAAGTACTTTGATTTAATTAAACCAAACTACTCCACTTCAATAGCATTCAGACAAACAGTGTAAACAGAAGTAACTACTCTGATTCAATTAAACTGAGTAACACTACTCCTCTTTGGTGGTGTTCAGACGAACAGTGTAAACTGAAGTAGTACTATGGCAATCTCACCCCTTGAGACATATTGCTGTTGAATCATGCTTGTCACCCTCACACTGATAAGTGTTGACACAAACAGTTACTTCAAAATACAAATGGAAGGGGTGTATGTACTCCTGAATAACATTGATTTAGCTTTAGTGCTTGGTTCATGTAAATGCTTCAGGAGTAAAATCAAAGTAAGGCACAAATACTTGATTGCATCATAATGTGGTCTTAGAAATGACCAGGCTGAATCAAAAGGCAGCTCAATCCCCCCTGGTGGCCAATAATGGCATAACCAGGTCTACATGGAGAATGCCCTCAGGATGCAAATAAATTTACATTCCAAACTCCTGAGCCTTTATTTTTAACCGGCCCTGATCTAACTCTGAATGTTCCTTTATCTATGAGATGCATGGGAACATAAGAATGATAAGTAGAGCCAGTGTAGCCTAGTCGATAAGGTTAGGTCCAACTTACCTTATGGACTGCCCCTTCTCTTATTTTATTTATTTATTTAATTATTTTTGTTTGTTTATTTCTTTATTTATTTCCCACTCTTCTCTGAAGGCTTAGGGTAGGTAACATAATAAATAAAGAAAAGCATAGATAGATTAGATTAGATCTGTTTGGCCAAGCATTTGGCAGGCAGGGATTGGGTGTAGGACTTAATCCCCGCCTGCCAAATGCTTGGCCAAACAGAAAACTCTAGCATTGCCTCCAAAGACACTCAAGTTCAGGCTTTGAGGAACCTCCAAGGGAAGGGAGTTCTACAATAAAAGGGCAGCCACCAAGAATGCCTCTCTGCGGGCCCTTACTGTATAAACCTGATGACAGATGGTAATTACAAGAGGGCAGTCCTGGCCATGTCCCATCACGGTCCCCTCAGTCAGGTGAAAGCAACCTCTGGCTGTGCCAATCTTACGGGAGCCAAACTGTGACATTTCGTTATATATTTTTAAGCTCACGATCCCGAGCTCTGTTTGTACTTGAATATCCGAAGGACGGGCAAAGTGCCAGCTTCCTCTAGCCTTGCTGTACTGGAGAGCCCTGGGCCCTGCCCCTCGCCTGCCCTTTTGGAGAAGGTTATGGCGAAGGTGGTGGTGATGTGCCCTTGTGGTGACCGGAGCCCTGAGGCCGCCTTGATCAGCTGTCCTGGGAGTGAAGTGTAAACAATGGCAAGGGCCCATAGTTCTTCTTCTAGATCCCCTCATGCCCTCAAGCCACAGGGTTTCTGCTGTCATAATAACATAAATTAAATGGGGGGCGGGGGGGCAGTGTTTAACTGTGGCTAAACAGTAGTACTGGAGAGAAGGATCTGGGAATTCGGGTGGGTCATACATTGAACATGTGTCAACAGTGGGTAAAAACAGACATGACAGCAGTCCGATTGGGTCTGGAACTCATCTGCACATATGTGAAACCCTGCCAGATGTTGGCTCAGGATTGTCCCAGGCTGTGCTGTCAGCTAGCCTAGGCTAGACCTTGGGAAACCCCCGAAGTCACAGCCCAGTCTAAGGCCCAACCACCTAAAGCAGGCCACAGCGGGCTGTCACGTCTGTTCTCAGGCTGCCAATATAGCCCAGGTTGGGTCTGCCATGGCCAGCTGCCATAGCTGGCTGTCAACAGCCACCATGGCTGCCCGTCATGGCGAGGGCACTGGGCGCAGTGTGGGGGCAGGGCTGGCCTGTTCGGCATGCTCCCCACCCTTGGGCATGTCTGTTTGGTTCCCCGACCTGGTCCAGACCGTGTTCGCCACCGCTTCCTGACCCAGGTCAGGCCACCACCACAAGGGCCGTCACTTCTGTTTTCACCCAATGTTGCAAAAAAGGCAAATGCCATTTTGGATTTATTTATTTATTTCAAAACTTTTACCCCGCTCCCTCCAGCCTTACAGCAGCTCGGGGCAGCTTACAAAACATTTAAAAACAATTAAAAATACAGGAAAGGGTTACTAAAACAACAGTAAAAAGAGGTAAAACCACTGACAAAAAAAACCCCAAACAACCCACCCCCTTCTCCCACAAAGGCCCAGACGAACAGCCCGACGAAAGGCCAACAGGCTGGGAGCAAGGTGAGCTTCCTCTGGGAGGGAGTTCCACAGTCGTGGTGCGGCCACCGAGAACGCTCTCTCCATCGTGGCCCCCCGGTTCACCCGGGACCTCCAGGAAGGCGCCCCCAGCAGACAGCAGTTGCATTTGCAGGTGCATCGTTTCCAAGACACGGGAGGTGTTACTGCCACATTCTCAGCGCTGGTGAGACCTCATCTGGAATACTGTGTTTGGTTTTGGGCACCACACTTCAAGAAGGATGTAGACAAATTGTAGAAAATTATCAGCTAAGATAATGGGCTGGAAGGTAGATTGTACAAGGAAAGGCTGAAAGAATTGGGTATGTTCAGCCTAGAGAAAAGAAGACTAGGGTGAGAGGACATGATAGCAGTTGCTACAAAAAATGATGAATATTTGTTCTCTACTGCCACAGAAGATAGAACAAGAGGGAATGAGCTTAAATTGCAGCAAGGTAGATTTTTGTTAGATATTAGGAAAAATTAATATCTAACCAAAAGAACTGTTGGGCAATGGAATAAGTTGCCCAGGGAGGTTGTGGAATCTCCCTCCTTGGATGGTTCAAAACCCATGATGCTGTAAGCCACAGTGTTTTAAGCCAAGGATATCCTGCTTGGAGCAGGTGGTTTGACTAGACGACCTTTGAGATCCCTCCCAACCCTACAATTCTGTGAACAGAGCCCTGCAGAATTTTGAATGCCAGTGACAGACCTAGACGCCCTTGAGACCCATGGCAAACCCCACATTACCCCTGTACTGGTGAAGGAGCCTGACATGGGGCCTCAGAATGGACTATCTACCACTATCCACAGAGAACAGTGCAAAACAAAGATAGACGCTCATAAAAAACCCAGGGCTGGCCTTACCAGAGGGCAACCCAGGGCGACCACCATGGGTCCTGCTATTTTGGATGCCCTGCAGTGGCCCCTGTTTTCACCAGGGTAGGGTGTGGGGGCCGCACTGACTCTCAGCAGAGCCCTAAAAGCAACAACATTTCGGACCCTGCAGAGGTCGGCAGAGTCAAAGGGACAGAATGTTGGAATCAGTTCAAGTTCAGGCAGGAAACAAGGCAGAGACTGGAGGATTGCAGGCCTCAAGGACTGCCAAAGGGTAGCTCAACTCTACAATAGCTAAGGTGGACAGATATGCAATTTTTGGAAGACACTTATGAGAAATACAGGTTGCAGGGCTGCATTTGCGTCAATGCAGCCCTGCATCCTGTATTTCTCATGTGTCCTCTAAAATAATTTGCATGTCTGGCCACCCTAACAATAGCACTGAGGTTAGAGCCTCTGATTGGAACTCCCCAGGGGGGTGGTGTCAGGATCCATGACCAGGCATAGCTAGGTTGGTATGGGTCATGGTGTAGCTAGCTACACCACCTGTTCTTATGCTTCTCCCTTGACCAGTGGGGCTTAAACATGGGCCGTCTGGTTCTGGAGCAGGTACTGTGAACCATCTTGGGGAGCAGTTCATAGCGGAGAATTGAGTAAACAATTTACACCTGGCGCTCAGGGTTCCTCATTGGTTGGGTGTGACCTCTGCATAGATTGCCTAGATGAAGGTATATAACTTCTAGGTTTCCTTCTTGTGCTTTGCCAGTGCAGTGGATCAGATCCCAACTCTTCCTCCAGGCTTGGCTTATCTCCAGTTCCTGTACTCGACCCCTCACTTCCTTCCAGCCTTCCCTGCTTTCCAGTTCTTGCACTCCAGCCCCCCAAACTGTCTTCTTGGTTTCTGTTGCCAGCTCAAATCCTTTTTGGTTGCTCTTCCCCTGCTGCCATGAGTCAGGACCACACAGCTGTCTTGCAGGGCCTCCAAATCCCACCTGCCACAGGGGCCTGGAACACACTGAGCTCAAAGCCGATGCAGAGTCAGCTCCAACTAGCAGCTCCCAGGGCAGTCTTCTGTCTCTTGCCCAGCACCATGAGCTGCTGGTTTGGGGTAAGGGAGAACTCCCCACCCCACCATGAGTCCATCTGGAAAGGGTTAAAGGTTAAAGGCTGGTTCCCCAAGCCCCCATCTTCCACTTATTCAGCATCATCTGAATTGGGATAAAAGGGACGTGCAGCAGTTCTGAACATAGAGGCGCTGGAGGAGCATATGATTTGAGTAACAGTGGGATGCAGGTGTAGATTGCGGGGCACTGTGTGTCCGAGGGGTCCAGGGCTGAGGTAGCAGAGGCTGCATGCTATGATTAAGGGGAAGTAGCAGAGCTAGGGGGAGGGAACAGAGGGCTGGGATAGCTGGGGTATGCAGGTCTGGATTGAAAGGTATTGGCAGAACTGTAAGTGGGGGGTTGGGAACCCAAGAATGAGATCTTGGGGGCTTGAAGATACCAGGACTAAGGGGCACCAGCTGCGTAGGGCTGGGATAGCTGGGCTGTGGGTGAGGAACAACAGAATTGATGAGGGCACTTAAGGTTGGGCGAAGACAATTGGCGGGGGGGTAAGAAGAGAAGCGGATGCTGCTTTTGTCTGTAGTTCCAGCTGGCTCAGGCCCAGAGGGACGGGGTGGAGAAAGCCGGTACTCTGCTTCCGACCGGCCAGATTAGTGACTACAATGCATCAGGAATCCTGTCGCCGTGGGTGGATTCCTTACCATAAATAAACCAGGGCTCCCTCTCCCACCTGTGTTTATCTGTCTGTTGCTCAGCTTCCGCTCCCCGGGTGGGGAGAGACCTCAGAGCAGCCGCCCGAGCATCAAACATAGTTGGGAGGGAAGGGGTGGGCATTGAAAGCCTTGGGGCACAGGTAGAGGAAGGAGCAGTCCCAAGAGGGAGAACCTCTCCAGGGAAGCAAGCTTTTCAGCAGCTCTGATCAACACTAACTTATTCAAGGTAGCCAAAACCATTCATTGGTCTCCCCAAAATCAGGAGATTAGCTTAAGAATCCATGTGATTAAAAAAATAATAATAATTGGCTACTTGCAGTTTGTCTACCCGTTTGTGGGCCTGTCAAGTTGACCAGTCACCTTTCTGAACTGTTCTCTTAACCCACAAGGGCTAGTGATGGCTTTGCTTTGAAAATGAAAGCAGCAAATCTTATGATTTGATTGTTCATCTCACAATTCTGGGCACCTCTTGAATAGCTGATCATCCTCAGAAGGGAGTGATGGCTGGGGTGAGGGGAAAAGTTTTAGATGCTTAAATCTTCGTTACAGGAAGCTCAAATTAAGGAGGGGAACTGCCCCTTGCAGCACTCCTCCTAGTCTTTTAATTTCCTAACAGCTGGATGAATAGGCAGAGCCACTGGCATTTTGGATCAGGGACAGGGCTTTTGAGGATTCAAAGGGCAGGAGCTTCCTCCCTGACTTCATGGTTAGTTACTCCACTTGATCATGGCCACAACAGTCTGGAGGATGCAGGAGGTAAAACAGCCATGGTCAAGGGCAGAATCATAGAGTTAGAAGGTACCTCAAGTCATCTAGTTGAACCCTCTGCTCTGAGGCAGGAAAGGTTACAGGTGAGGGGGATGGATGCCCCCTGCGCACACCCTAGGTTATGGCTGGTTTGTGAGCAGCCTTCAGATTGGGTCCAGACAGGTTTGCAGCAAGATCGAGTCCAGACATGTGCTAACAACCAGACCAGTGGGCAAAACAGGGTGCCGTGTTGATGTAAAAACTGGGAATTAGTCCAAGCAGGCAGCTAAACAGGGGGGGAGGGGAGTGAGTCCAGATGTACAAGCCAGTGTAGCCTAATGGATAAGATCTTGGACCTGGGAGACCAGAACTTAAATCTTGTTTTAGCTATAAACGTAGGTGGCCTTGGACAAGTCAATCTCTGTCTTGGTTCCCCATTAGTAAAACAGAAATAATAATGACCCACCTCACAGGGCTGTTGTGTTTATAGTGAGGGTGAACGAGATAAGGCTTGTTAAGTGATTTGAACATTTTAAGTGCTATATTCTATAGCATATATACCAAAATAATAATAATAAGAATGCAGGGTTCAAAGACAAACTTGAGAGTCATTCCAAAGGGAATGGGCAGAAACGGAGGCCAAGGGCTGGAAGGCGGGCAAGGCCAAGGACAGAGCTGGAAGTCTAGGGCAAGGTCACAGGAACTACAGGGAGTGACAGTCTGAGAAGAGGCAAAGACATTAGAGAAAAACCCAGAACTGAGTTTATGGCTGTTCCTAGCCAACCATGTCAGAGGTCACGTACGAGGAAAGCCACCAGACTTTCACCTGGAGGGGTGGAGCAATATCAGTGGGGCAGAGTGAAAAAGCTGCCACACCCTTTTTGACATAACCCTGCCCCTTATGAGATGTTGTGATGTCATGATGCTCCACAGTGGGTGGGTCCACATCAGAAAAAGGCTGGGAGGACATGCTCCTTTCTTATATAACCCTGCCTCTTATGGGGTAGGAAAGTCCCTATGGTCCCTGGAAGCCCCAGTTTCTCTGGATTACAGGGAGTACCCCAGCTGACCTGGAGAAATCAGGGCTTCCCTTGGGAGGCTATGGGTCAAAACCCAGAGTGTCCAGGTAAAACCCAAAGAGATGACAACCCTAGTCATGCATGGCCAGTAGGCACTGGTGGGTGGGCTGATGATTATGGCCAGTGTGACATGCCTCACATCTTGCAGGCCTGAGCCATGCACAGGTCACACTGCTGGAGGATACCTCTCTGAGCAGGGTCAACTTCCCTGGAGGCTGGAGCTGCTAGACCCAGGTTTGTGTCCCAGAGGACCTAGCACCCTACTTCTTTAGCACCAAAGACTCCACATGGCTAGGGTTGCCATATATGCAATTCTTTTCAGGACACATGAAAAATACATGTTGCAGGGCCTGCAACATGTATTTTTCATAAGTGTCCTGGTAAAGTTTGCATATATGGCAACCCTTTCCACACCAGACAGCCGGCTAAACCTTGCTCTCTCGTCTCTCCCTTTACCTTGCTTGCCACCTGAACTGGAGTTCTCTTCCCATCTGCTCTCTCCCTCCAACCCCCACACAAACGGCTGATTTCTCCTCCTGCTGCTGGAAAGGTGCAGCCCTGAGACTAGCTCTAGAATACAAGAGGTGATATGAAATTAGGAATTTGGGATGAGTGGGGCAGGACAGTGGCCCAGGTAGTTCTAGCCCCTCCCTGAGGGTTTTGTGGCTTTGTCTCTACATCGATTTCACTGCATTCCAGATCCAAAATGGCAACCAAAGAGAAACACTGAGAGGGACCTTCTTTTATGACTAACTGCATCGGTCCTGAAGGACATGAAACTGGACTTCTCTTCCTGCCGCGGGAGTAGCAGCCTGGCTTTGTGTGTATGAGTCAGGCAGGTGTGTTGCCCTCTAGCAGCTGGGTCCACAGAGAAGGTAAAGGGCTTACTATTAGTTGCAAAGGAGATATTCTGTTGTTCATACAGTACCTGCAGAGGGCTGGCCTTACCACAGGGCAACCTGAGCAGCTGCCCTGGGCCCCCACTCTTTCTGGGCCCCCACAGTGGTCCCTGTTTTCACCAAGGTAGGGTGTGGGGGCCCTGTGAAACACCCAGCAGGGCTCCGAACAAGATCATCATTCAGACTCTATGGAGGGTGCCCCCAGGGGGTGAGGCCACAGGGAAGGGGGCCCCGTATTTTGCAAATTCTAAGGCCGGCCCTGGGTACCCACTGTCTCTGGAACAAAAGGACAAGAGTTCTTGGCTTCATTTCATGAGTGTGTTTTCTCTAGCAATTGTGGTTTTGCACTGGTGGTCAGAAGCATCTGCAATTGTAGAGGTCTAATGCAGGTTTTTAATAGGATTGCCACCTATGTATATTTTTTCTGGCCACTTATTAAACATACATGTTGCAGGCCCTGCATTGGTGCCAATGCAGTCCCTAAAACATGTATGTTTCATAAGTGGCCGGGAAAAATATACATAGGTGGCAATCCTAGTTTCTAAGGTAGCATGTGGGGGTATCTAAGCAAGGTGGGTCTAGGGCAGGTTGCTATGAGGGCATCGTGAGAATGCTGCAATGGCAAGTGTTGGGGATGTCTCAAGTGGGTTGCTATGGCAAGTGGTGAGGTAGCTATTGCAGGTGCCATGGTGGATGTCTAGGATTAGTAGCTAAGGTGTTTGTCAGAAGGCCTGTAGGCCAGTTGGTCTGGTACCATCAGGGGCATGTGTAGGATGGGTTAGTATGATAAGTGTTGGGGTGTGTGCCTATGGTGGGGATTGGGGGCATCTAAGCTGGCTGCTGTGTTAAAAATCAGGGATGTGTAGGGCAAATGTCTGTAGTAGGTGTTGGGGGCATCTAGGTTGGTTGCTATGGTATCTATCTGGGTGTCAAAGGTGGGTGGCTATGGCCAGTGTTGAGGAGCATCTAGGCTGGTTGCTGTGGTAACCATCAGGGATGTCTAGGGTGGGTGGCTATGGTTGGTGTTGGGGGGCATCTAGGATGGTGGCTGTGGCAACCATCTGGGGGTGGCTGGCTATGGTATTGCTGAGGGGCATCTAGTTGGTTGCTATGGTATGGTATCCATCAGGGGTGTTAGGGTGGGTTGTTATAGTGAAGGTTGGGGGTGTTTAGGCTGCTTACTGCTCAGACACTGTGGGCCTGTAAGGCAGGGCCCTGAGCTGGGATAACCTGTTCACCTGAGGGACTACACTTCCCTCCCCATTCTTCCTTGGTGCACACACAGGACCTCTGTCACCCCAGGCCTGGATTAAAGGTCCCATGCCTGCTCTGCTGTGGCCCAGCCAGGGGTCCATGCCAGGTATGGCGCTCAGCCAAAGCCTTGCCGCACAGTCACAGCCCCTTGTGCCAAACCTCAGTGCAGCCCCAAGGCGGCCAGCTGAAACCGGCTCCCGGTGGGACCAGCACCTTCCACTGGAGCCAAATAATTGCTTGATGCTTTGTTGTGCAGTGTCTATGGCCCCGGGGCCTTCATTTGTGGGAACTTGCTGTGGCTAGTGCCTCCCTCTTTAATTACCTTCCCCTCCTGTTCGCGCATTCACTCCACTGCTTACTCACTCCCCGGCAGCCAGGCGTGACTCCCAAACCCAGCCCTCCAATGGGTCCTGGCAGCTGCCTCCCCTCACTCAGCCACAACAGACCATAAGCCAAGCCCTAACAGAGCCAGTGTGGGCAGTAGTTACAGCTAGGGTCCCCAGACTAGCTTTGTCCAGTGGTTAGAGCAGGAGGGGTTCAGAATCAGGACTCCTGCATTGTGTTCCAAGCCCCTGGGAGGGGGTGGAGGTCTAATGAGTTAGATCAGGGGGGCTGGGAACTAAGATTCCAGGTTTTTATACCCAGCTCTGGGACCGGAGTGGCATCTAGTGGATTAGACTGGGAGCCAGGACTCTTGAGTTCTATCCCCAGCTGTGGAACTGAAGTGGAGTCTAGTGGGCGAGAACACTGAGAAGGAATGGAATTTAGTGGTAAGAGCAGGTTTATTTATATATTATTTATTTATTTATTACACTTAATACCCAATAACAACATCAACAAAAATATAAAATACATAAAAATACATAATAAAAAATGCATACAATAAAAGCAGAATCTGAAAAAAAAAATACAAACCACCCTACCCGCCCCCCTCAAACCAACCCTACTCCTCTCCCTCACCAAAAGCCTGACAGAACAGCCAGGTGTTACAGGTTTTCTGCGAGTCAGGACTCTTGGGTTCTTGTGGTGGCTTTGCCAGGTAGCGGATTCTAGAGTGGAAGAACTCCGATTCTGGTTCTGCTCCCATCTCTGGGAATGGAATAGTGTCCAGGATTAAACAAGGTGGGACCAGGGTGTCAGGAATCCAGGCTTCAGTCCTACCTTACCCAGCGATTTACTAGGTACTGGTAGCCTTGTGCAAGCTATTTAAGCCATTTGTGATTCAGTTTCTCCCTTGTAAATTAGGAGTCATTTCACTCCCCTTACATCTCAGGCCTGTCTTGAGGTTCAATTAGTGTTTGCAAAGCATTCAAATAGCATTAAGAAACAGATCAGCCAGTGAGAAGGCTCCTGCAGAGTTTTACTGATGACTTCAAACTCACTCCAAAAAGACCAATAAAAAGCTCAGACAATGCATTAAAATAAACTTCAGAGGCCTGGAAAATACCTACTTCAAAGCTGCTCTCGATTCAGGCAGCAGACTTTCTAATTCAGTGGCTCCCAAATTTTGTCCTTCCATGACCCAGTTTTGAAACTGGAGAAATGTGACCATAGACTGTGACAAAGACACGAAAAATCTATCCATCATCAATCAAAATCGGGACCCTCTCCATAGCTGGCATGATCCCCACTTATGGTCCTGAGCCACAGTTCAAGAACCTTTGTTTTAATTCAAATTCATGGAGCACCATCAGAGCTGGATTCGGGGGCATTGGGGGCCCAGTGTGAAATGGTCATGTGGACTCCCACCTAGTGGATGGACACTGACTCACATATTAGGAAAAAGAAAAATGTTATTGTGATTAATTTTTGATGTTCTATTAAACAGAGCATCCTGCTGTTAGGCCCATGCCTGGGGGACATGGGGGCCGGGGTCTACGAGGGGTGCGGGGTTCACCACTCACCTGGGGTGGACACCAGCAGGTCCCAGTCCCCCAGACGCAACTTGTACCGCGCCTGGGGGCTGGGGCTCCAGCGTTGCCGGTGCAACAGGACACAGGCTGTAACGCGCTCTCCGCACAAGGTCCCCCCCGCCCCCCCGCATCTGCATGTTGATCCTGGGGGCGTGGCCACAGATGCACTGCCGTTGCAAGTGAAGACCACACACCCAGCCCCAGCCCCGTGGCGCTCAGAGCGCTTGTGAAACCACTTAAGCGCCGGAGATAAAAGCGGCTCCCTGCTACCATGACCTTGCTGGTGATCAGCGCAGACCTTGCCTGTGAGACCGGCCCCTTACTTCGATTGTGCAGTATGTCCTTCGTGAGAATCTGTGGACCTTTTGTGAGTAACTGAAGTGTGATTGAGACAGGTGAGTGCGGTGAGTGACTGAGGAGAGTGGGTGAAGCATGGATCAGGTAAGTGTGGACACCTGTTAGGTGCACCCCTGCCTCACTATTCCCTGGACCTTCTTAGGTTGTGTGCCCTGTCCCCTTCTCTCCTTCCTGGGTGTGGACACCCCTGCTTCCCCGCACTGCCTCACACTCTCGTTCCCTTCCTAGTCCCCGTATATGCATGGTGTAAGGCAGCTCAAAGTTGTGCGCTCATTCCAGATACCCAATGATGATCCAGGCTGGGGATTTTTAATCCTAAAGGCCCTATTCAATCTTGAGGGTTTGTTTCCGGGCACAACCTTGCTGTGTTACATCGGAGTGTGTGTTTTGACCCTTGTCCCGTTCCATCGCTTCCCCCATTCCCCACACCCCTTCAGAGCCTCCTGCATTGCAGGTCTGTATTTTACACATATGTTATTTCTCATTTAGTCACAGGTTCCATGCAGTGTGAGGGCGAAGGCTCCTTGCTTTTTAGGCTCTGTGGACCTATATTTTACACCAGTGCTTCTCACACTCATGTTGTCATTTCAGGTTTTGTCGCTGCACCCCCCAATAAGACACAGAGACCAACTGCTGGATTAAATCAGGCCTCACTCTTTATTCATCCAATTATCAAAGACGGTGGGTGATTGCACAAGCAATAAGGGTCCAGTATGCTAGCTAATTAATTCTTATAAACTCGGTACTGGCCGGGATGTACCTTCCCGTGCCAGCTCCATCACAAACAAGGCTCCCTTTCGACAGCACTTTGGCTCTGGCCGAAAGGGGAGCGTCCCAACTATGGGCTTGAGTAAGGAGGTGAGTACCCGCTAAGTCAGCAGACCGTGCATGTACTTACTGACGAAACTGCAGTACCCCTCCCAGGTAAATAACCCCAGTGCGTGCTGCCTGCGCCTGGCACTGATTGTCACCTCCCCATCTCTTAAGGAGATGACTAATTTCATCAATTTCTAACCTATTTAACCTACTATACTATACTGGACCCCCGCCACAAAGGGGGAGTCCTCCAGGGCTCCCCTGGCACCCACCGCCTATACACTCAACAATACCTTCAAATGTTGGGCCAAAATTGCCAAGTATAGCTCGTTCCCTGTCACAGACAAATGCACTCCTTCTTCACGGAACAGTTCAGTCCGCCCGTACACAATGTCTGCATGGCGAAGGGTCATTCCTCCTATGCTCGCTATCCATTTTGCAATTTCCCTATTGATATTGCGTCTCGTCTTCTCAACTTTGGCAGGTTTAATGGCCCAACCCCATTTAAGCCTAGGTACTAAACTGGTCCAAACTAACGGAACTTCGTTAAACAAGCTTTTAACTTGTGCTAAATCTCGCTTAATTTTAATTATCAGATTAACCCCTTTCTTTGCCGGAATGTCGTTTTCCCCTAGGTGGACTATGATTATGTGCGGTGCCCCCGCTGTTCCCTCGCGGAGGGACCTGAGCCTTGGGATCAGCTGATGCCATCGCATACCTCCCATTCTATACCAGTTAATAATCGCCTTGTCACCCAGGCCTGGTTGGCACCCCTACTTGTTCTCGGCAGCGGCCTTGCCGGCCCAACGCACCAAGCTGTGACCCACGATCCAGACCAATCATCTCTCGGCAACGAAGCACCTAGGTCCTAGGTACAGGAGAAATAATTGGTTATTGCGGATAAAGTCTGATATATTTCTTGTAGGCTCCAGAACGCCACCGGCCTATTGCTTTGATAGCTTCAGTTGGTAAACCTGCTGCTGCTGCTGTTGTGGCAGCTCCTATCCTGAATGAGTGGGACCCGTAATTCCGAGGGGATAGCCCTAATCTGGTCAGGGCAATTCTGATTATTGCATTAAACTGATAACTTGTCAAGGGTGAGCCGTTTGCATGCCTAAATAATGTTCCAGTCACCGGGGGGCTTAGGTATCTCTTCATTTGCTCGACTGGGCATATGCCCTGCTCCCCACACCTGAACAATTCAACATTTGTTCCCCTATTCCTCTGGTCAGTCTTTGATCGTCTCAACGTCAATTGTAGTGTTAAAGGTGTCCATTTAAGGTCTTCAATCATGAGGACCCCCTTGCTTTGATCCCTACGGGCTGCCAGAACTACCTCACTTATCCTAAATCCCCCAAAGTATGTTGTTGTGTAGGCCGTGGTGAACAATTGAGATTCAAAAGCATCATGGCATACCTCAGGCAAGGTGCAAATGATGCGCACCAATATGGGGGTAGTTATGGGGGTCCGGGGGGCAGTGTTGATCTAGCCCAGCTCTCCAGCATGTGCCTCATGTAAAAACCTTTATCTGGGGAGGGGTATCCGTTCATTCTGCTAACGAACGTAAGGGCCGCTACTTTCCCCCCGATAGTGCCCGGTGCTAGTCCCCTGTGTCGGAGTGACATGGCAAATTGAAGGACTTCAGATTCCAATATGGGGAAGCCCGTCCCGCATCCCTTGGCAGCCCTGTAGCCTTAGAACTCATGGAACGCCCTACCGTAAGCTGCCCGTGTTCTGGGGGCGAGGGATCCCCTAACGGTATTCTGTAGCTCTAATTCCCAAGGCTCCAAGCCCCCGGTGGCATGGGGTCGAGGAATTCTCTGGCCTCCGGCGCTAGTTCCTGGAATCGCTTGATCTGAAAGCGAGAGAGAGCATTGGCTATGCCATTGTCAATGTCTGGGACATGACGTGCTGTAAACAATATATTGTTCTGCAGGCATTCCCCAACTAATGCCCGGACCAGTGTCATGACCCAGGTGGAACTAGAGGACAGGGTGTTTACTATGTGAACCACTGCTAAGTTGTCACACCAAAATAATACTGTGTGATTGGCAAATTGGCCCGTCCACAGTAGTACTGCTACCACTATGGGGAACAGTTTGAGGAATGTTAAGTCCTTCGTGACACCCGACTCATGCCATTTTGGCGGCCATGCTTGAGCGCAACATCTTGTCCTAAAATACACCCCGAACCCCACCCCTCCTGTGGCGTCGGAGTGGACCTGTAGGTCGCTTCGAAGCAAGCACCTCTCTCTCCAAAAACTCACACCGTTATATTCTGCCAAGAATTCAATCCATGCCTTAAGGTCCTGTTTCATGTTGTGTGTTATTCGGAACCTATAATGGGGCGGTAGGTTCCCTCTAAGCTTCCCATACAGTCTGGACAAAAATGCTCTGTTGGGTGCTACTACCCGACATGCAAAATTGAGGCTACCAACTACAGACTGCAATGACCGTACGGTGACTTTATGAGAGAGGCTGCATTCCTGAATCTTTTTCTTTAATTCTACTAATTTGTTCTCAGGCAGACTGGACAATCTCAGTTTGGTATTCAGTTCTATCCCCAAATACGTGATAGTCGACGATGGGCCCTCTGTTTTTTCGGGAGCAAGGGGTATGCCCAATTCATCCGCCATTTCCTGGAACAGCCGTAATGCGGTTGCGCATTCGCCTGAGCGAGGAGGGGCTATGATCAAGAAGTCGTCTAAGTATTTGGTTACTTCACCGCCCCACCCACCGTTGCTTGAAGATCCATTCCACGAGGGAACTGAATCGCTCAAACGCCAAACAGGAAATGGAACACCCCATAGGCATTGCCCGGTCATAATAGTATTTCTCCTCGAAGTGAAAACCCAGGAGGTGAAAACTATTGGGGTGCACTGACGTCGCATTTCACCAACAGCGCACCCCTTCCCATGTTCCTTGCCTTCTCGACCGCCTGGTCGAAGGATGCATATCTGATGGTGGCCAATTCCTTTGGTATGGCATTGTTCACCGAGGCGCCCCAAGGATAGGACAAGTGATGGATAAGACGGAAGTCTCCTTGTGTCTTTTTAGGTACTATTCCCAACGGGGATAGGACCAGGCATTGCATAGGGGGGTGATCAAATGGGCCCGCGACTCTGGCCTCGGTTACCTCCTTCTCTATTTTTCTCCTCACCAGGTCTTCTCTCCTTTCTGTTGATTTAAGGTTTTTAACCTGTACTGTGGGCTTAACTGCGCCCGCTGGTATTATAAATCCCTGTCTGAAACCCTGCACCACATATTCTACTTCGGCCCTATTCGGGTGCACTCGTAGGGCTGCCTCTAAGGCGTCAACCCAAATTGGCGTCGGCCCCCTTTTGGGGGCAGGACCCGGACATAGCACCCTGGTTGCCTTTACCGTTTCCACCTCCAGAGCCATAGCGGCCTCCCCCACCTCGTTGCCGGGGCCGGTAACATGTGCTCTCAGGGTGCCCTCCCCCCCGCAGCTGGAGCACATGTGTCGAAACCTGCACTGCTGACGGTTGCACCGGCCCGCCCTGTTGTACTCCCAGCACGGGCCAGGGCCTCCTTGTCCTCTCCTACGACTCTCCCCCCTGTATGGTTCGTTTGCAGGGGCTACACCTCCCCGGACTAGGGGATGCCCACTATCCGATCTGGGTGCTTTCGTAGCATCAGCCATGCTTTCTAGCCAGATATCTGGGGCATAACTATCCCAACGCAAGCCTGGAGTGTTTGCTGCCCTATGACGAAACGCTTTGTCATAGCACAGCCAAGCCCCTGGAGGACCCGTCCCCTGTGCCCTATGGATGACATTGGCATATTTGTGGAGCTCCAGGCCCCACCCTGGGTCCGCTTGCATCACTACCCCCATATATATTGCAAAGGCCGAGGTCCAGTTTGCCCAATTCCGGTCAGCTTTAGGGCGCCGGAATCTTTCTTTATCTTTGTCGCCGTCCAGTTCCGAATGATCCACTATTGGATCACTGAACAGGAGTGCGAACAGGTCCACATACTCTCCCTTCCATATTTTTTCTTTGGTTGCCAGTGTTAGGTGGCTCCCTAATGGGGTCGCCACTGCTGCAATGACCCCTCCTGGTGGGTGAATGACTGGTGCCTGCCTGGCTCTGGTACTAGTTTGTGCCGGGTTCGCCTCTGGTGCAGGAAGGGGAAAGGGAGGTGTAGTTGTCGAATTCCCTACTGGGACACCTCCTGGGTGTGACCTGCTTCCTACCCCTTTCCCCGACAGGGGGGCGTGCAGGGTACACCCATGCCCACTCTCCTTGTATTTGTAAGAGCCGCGGGCTTGCAGGTTCTAATGGTCGCGCAGGGATCGGTTGGACCAACTCGAGCGGACTGCTCCCTTGTTGTGGTAGGGTATTAGTGGCCGACTGCCCCCTTTTGTTGTATGATGTTCCTAGGATGTCCCCCTCACAAAGGGGCACTCCGTCCCTTCCCCTGGCGGGCGGTATTATCCCCCCTTGAATGGTAGTCTCACCTTGCGTCACTTTGGGCTGAAGCGGGGTCCTTCTGGGCAACATGGCATTGTCCCCCTCTTCCTGCCTGGATGGGGGCCCGTGCAGCGCTTCTTCGAGGACGATAATCCTTTGCCACATGGCGAAGTCAGTGCTCATCCCCTCCTGGGCCGGTCCTTCCATCTGCCTCCGAGTCACTGGGGGTTCATAACCAGATGTTACTGTTAACCCATCAGGCCCGACCGTCGCAGGTGGGACTGCCAGGGGTCTCGCCGGGGCACCCAGTGCAGCCGAGGCTACCCTACCATCCCCCTGTAACTGATACTGGGCCAAGCCGGGAACCATTGGGGACCCGGATCCCCGGGCGCCCTGGTCGGCCCCGTCGGGCTGGGGCTGGTATGTATCTGTGCCAGTGTAGTGTGACCCCTCGCCTGGTCCTCCTGCCCTCACTCGTGTACGGGGTTGAGAACCCCCTGGCCGGCCGGCCTCTGCTGGGTGGGCAGTTCCCCTGTGGTTGCCCTGCTAGACCTGGGGTAAGCCTGCCCTGTTCTGGGCCCTATCGGACCTATCCCCGATCCTCCCTCCTCCCGGAATCAGGCTGGAGGGGTAACCACCCTAGTACCCCTTCTAATTCCTTCAATGGGCAGGGGGCTCAAGGCCCCTGCCCCTCCTTGCGGCTGCCCCTCTTGGGGGATATGTGCCTGGGTCTGTCCTTGTACGCCTGGGCCCCCTGCCAGGAGGGGGGCAGGGTCAAGGCTCAATGCCCCTGGCGGCTCCTGGGTGGTGGACTGTGGAGGGGCTGGGCCTTGGGCCCGAAGCATGGCCTTGCATGCCGCGAGGTGCTCCATCAGCTCAGCTCGGGATGGAGCCCCATCCCCCTCCCCCGTGCCACCACCCTGGGGGTTACTGCCCGTTTGTTGAGTCTGGCTGCTCTTCTTTGATGCCGCTCCTTTCTTTCTTGTGTGGCCCATCTTCCGTGAAGTCTTCTCCAGACGAAGTTGAGCCCCAGCAGCAAGAGCTCCTTGCTGCTGCTTCCGATGCATCCCCGCTCAATCTGCCGCTCCACGCAGCCAGAACGGCTCCGCCCTTCCTAAAGAGGGCGGAGCCCGTTCAGCTCCTGAGCGTGGTGGCCCTGCGCACACACTCGCACGGTTGCTGGGCAACCGTCTCCCCGGCCGGAAGCACTCTAACGTGCTCTGCTGAAGCCTCAGTTATTTCTGGTCTGCTTCCCCTCTCATGGAGGGGGCCGGACAATTACCCCGTCGCCGCCATTCAGTAACTCTATGTATTGTCGGGGAGGGACCCTGAGGTAGGAGACGGGACAAGTGTTTGGTGCCTGTTCCAATTATCACACACACCCACACCCGGGAAGATGGTGTGGTGGATCGGGGCCAGGGGGACCCCGGCCTGCAGCTGTTGCTGTTGAACACGAGGTCAGTTGTCAATAAATCAACAACTATCTGGGAGTTGATCCTGGATTGTGCGGCCGACCTCGTGTGCATTACGGAGACCTGGCTGGACAATGAGTCAGGACCTGTCTTGGCTGACCTAGTTCCAGCCGGGTATTCCGTGCAGCATCAGCCACGGCCGGAAAGGGTGGGGGGGCAATGTAGCCATTATTTTTTTTAGAGAGGCGTGGTCCATTAGGAGGTATCCAGTGCAGTTGAAATTGAGTTGTGAGGGACTCCATCTTGTGATTGATTTGGCCTTGAGGTGGGGGAATCTGTTGGTGCTGGAGGTGATAGCAGACCCCTTGTCATGGACAGATCATTACCTCCTACGGACCTGCCTCTTGGCACATGTCTGCCCTCGGAAGGATGTGGAACCAGTTCAGTTGGTTTGTCCCCAGAGACTGATGGGACCAGAGAGGTTCCAGAACTCTCTTGGGGAGTTACCCTCTGACCCTGATGGCCTGCCGCTTAGTGACCTCGTGGCTTTTGGGAACATCTTGCTATCTGAGGCCACCGACCGGATGGCTCCTAGGCGTCCGCTTCCGAGACGTCAGCATCACAGGCCTCTGTGGTTCACGGATGGCCTGAGAGAGCTGAAGCAGGAAGAGCGGTGGTTAGAGTGATGGTGGCGTCGGTCTTGTGCTGAAGCCGACAGATTGCGACATAGAGTTAGTGTATGAACCTATGCCATCTCTGTCATGGCAGCAGAAAAGGAGTTTTTTGCTTCCTTGATAGCATCCGCAAAATCTTGTCCGGTGGAGCTTTTCCGGGTGGTGTGGAATATCAGTTGCCCACTGTGACATGTTTGTTAAATACTTCACAGATAAAATCGCTCGGATTCACCATGTTTTCGACTCTGTGTTTTTGGCATTAGGAGAACCAGAGGTTGTGGAAACCCTGCCTTGTCTAGTTTTCTGGGATCAGTTTCAGGGGGTGTCGTCCTCCAAGGCGGGGAATGTTCTGGGAGCTGTTAGAGCCACCTTTTGTGAACTTGACCAATGCCTGTCCTGGCTGGTTAAGGCCAGCAGGGAGATGTTGGGGCCTTTGCTGACAGGTGTGGTCAGTGCCTACCTTCAGGAGGGCAGGGTGCTGAGCTGCCTGAAGGAGACGGTGGTGCGGCCCCTGCTTAAAAAACCATCGCTTGACGTTGGCTCCCTCGCCAGTTATCGGCCCATCTCTAACCTTCCCTTTTTAGGGAAGGTTATTGAACAGGTGGTGGCTCAGCAGCTGCAGGGGCATCTAGATCACATTGGTTTTCTGGATCCTTCACAGTTTTGTCTGGGTTATGGCACTGAGACTGCACTTTTGGCTTTGGTTGACAACCTGCGCCAGGAATTGGACCAGGGTCCATCGACCCTGTTGATTTTGTTAGATCTGTCAGCTGCATTTGATACCGTTGACCATGAGATGTTGGTGACCCGCTTGCGGGACTGGGCCGGGGTGAGCGGGATCGTTCTTGGAATGGTTCTGCTCTTTCCTGGTCAAGAGAACACAGCAAGTGGTGCTCGGGAACTGCTCGTCCGTTCCCCGGGACCTCACGTGTGGAGTCCCGCAAGGTTCTATTCTGTCCCTGCTCCTGTTCAACGTGTATATGCAGCCATTGGGGGAGGTTGTGAGGTGTTATGGAGTGCGGTGCCATCAGTATGCTGATGATACCCAGCTCTACCTCTTTTTCATCTGACCCAGATCCAGTAGTTTTAGTGCTTAACTGGTGTCTGGCGGCTGTGGGGGACTGGATGAGAGCGAGTNTTGTCACCTCCCCATCTCTTAAGGAGATGACTAATTTCATCAATTTCTAACCTATTTAACCTACTATACTATACTGGACCCCCGCCACAAAGGGGGAGTCCTCCAGGGCTCCCCTGGCACCCACCGCCTATACACTCAACAATACCTTCAAATGTTGGGCCAAAATTGCCAAGTATAGCTCGTTCCCTGTCACAGACAAATGCACTCCTTCTTCACGGAACAGTTCAGTCCGCCCGTACACAATGTCTGCATGGCGAAGGGTCATTCCTCCTATGCTCGCTATCCATTTTGCAATTTCCCTATTGATATTGCGTCTCGTCTTCTCAACTTTGGCAGGTTTAATGGCCCAACCCCATTTAAGCCTAGGTACTAAACTGGTCCAAACTAACGGAACTTCGTTAAACAAGCTTTTAACTTGTGCTAAATCTCGCTTAATTTTAATTATCAGATTAACCCCTTTCTTTGCCGGAATGTCGTTTTCCCCTAGGTGGACTATGATTATGTGCGGTGCCCCCGCTGTTCCCTCGCGGAGGGACCTGAGCCTTGGGATCAGCTGATGCCATCGCATACCTCCCATTCTATACCAGTTAATAATCGCCTTGTCACCCAGGCCTGGTTGGCACCCCTACTTGTTCTCGGCAGCGGCCTTGCCGGCCCAATGCACCAAGCTGTGACCCACGATCCAGACCAATCATCTCTCGGCAACGAAGCACCTAGGTCCTAGGTACAGGAGAAATAATTGGTTATTGCGGATAAAGTCTGATATATTTCTTGTAGGCTCCAGAACGCCACCGGCCTATTGCTTTGATAGCTTCAGTTGGTAAACCTGCTGCTGCTGCTGTTGTGGCAGCTCCTATCCTGAATGAGTGGGACCCGTAATTCCGAGGGGATAGCCCTAATCTGGTCAGGGCAATTCTGATTATTGCATTAAACTGATAACTTGTCAAGGGTGAGCCGTTTGCATGCCTAAATAATGTTCCAGTCACCGGGGGGCTTAGGTATCTCTTCATTTGCTCGACTGGGCATATGCCCTGCTCCCCACACCTGAACAATTCAACATTTGTTCCCCTATTCCTCTGGTCAGTCTTTGATCGTCTCAACGTCAATTGTAGTGTTAAAGGTGTCCATTTAAGGTCTTCAATCATGAGGACCCCCTTGCTTTGATCCCTACGGGCTGCCAGAACTACCTCACTTATCCTAAATCCCCCAAAGTATGTTGTTGTGTAGGCCGTGGTGAACAATTGAGATTCAAAAGCATCATGGCATACCTCAGGCAAGGTGCAAATGATGCGCACCAATATGGGGGTAGTTATGGGGGTCCGGGGGGCAGTGTTGATCTAGCCCAGCTCTCCAGCATGTGCCTCATGTAAAAACCTTTATCTGGGGAGGGGTATCCGTTCATTCTGCTAACGAACGTAAGGGCCGCTACTTTCCCCCCGATAGTGCCCGGTGCTAGTCCCCTGTGTCGGAGTGACATGGCAAATTGAAGGACTTCAGATTCCAATATGGGGAAGCCCGTCCCGCATCCCTTGGCAGCCCTGTAGCCTTAGAACTCATGGAACGCCCTACCGTAAGCTGCCCGTGTTCTGGGGGCGAGGGATCCCCTAACGGTATTCTGTAGCTCTAATTCCCAAGGCTCCAAGCCCCCGGTGGCATGGGGTCGAGGAATTCTCTGGCCTCCGGCGCTAGTTCCTGGAATCGCTTGATCTGAAAGCGAGAGAGAGCATTGGCTATGCCATTGTCAATGTCTGGGACATGACGTGCTGTAAACAATATATTGTTCTGCAGGCATTCCCCAACTAATGCCCGGACCAGTGTCATGACCCAGGTGGAACTAGAGGACAGGGTGTTTACTATGTGAACCACTGCTAAGTTGTCACACCAAAATAATACTGTGTGATTGGCAAATTGGCCCGTCCACAGTAGTACTGCTACCACTATGGGGAACAGTTTGAGGAATGTTAAGTCCTTCGTGACACCCGACTCATGCCATTTTGGCGGCCATGCTTGAGCGCAACATCTTGTCCTAAAATACACCCCGAACCCCACCCCTCCTGTGGCGTCGGAGTGGACCTGTAGGTCGCTTCGAAGCAAGCACCTCTCTCTCCAAAAACTCACACCGTTATATTCTGCCAAGAATTCAATCCATGCCTTAAGGTCCTGTTTCATGTTGTGTGTTATTCGGAACCTATAATGGGGCGGTAGGTTCCCTCTAAGCTTCCCATACAGTCTGGACAAAAATGCTCTGTTGGGTGCTACTACCCGACATGCAAAATTGAGGCTACCAACTACAGACTGCAATGACCGTACGGTGACTTTATGAGAGAGGCTGCATTCCTGAATCTTTTTCTTTAATTCTACTAATTTGTTCTCAGGCAGACTGGACAATCTCAGTTTGGTATTCAGTTCTATCCCCAAATACGTGATAGTCGACGATGGGCCCTCTGTTTTTTCGGGAGCAAGGGGTATGCCCAATTCATCCGCCATTTCCTGGAACAGCCGTAATGCGGTTGCGCATTCGCCTGAGCGAGGAGGGGCTATGATCAAGAAGTCGTCTAAGTATTTGGTTACTTCACCGCCCCACCCACCGTTGCTTGAAGATCCATTCCACGAGGGAACTGAATCGCTCAAACGCCAAACAGGAAATGGAACACCCCATAGGCATTGCCCGGTCATAATAGTATTTCTCCTCGAAGTGAAAACCCAGGAGGTGAAAACTATTGGGGTGCACTGACGTCGCATTTCACCAACAGCGCACCCCTTCCCATGTTCCTTGCCTTCTCGACCGCCTGGTCGAAGGATGCATATCTGATGGTGGCCAATTCCTTTGGTATGGCATTGTTCACCGAGGCGCCCCAAGGATAGGACAAGTGATGGATAAGACGGAAGTCTCCTTGTGTCTTTTTAGGTACTATTCCCAACGGGGATAGGACCAGGCATTGCATAGGGGGGTGATCAAATGGGCCCGCGACTCTGGCCTCGGTTACCTCCTTCTCTATTTTTCTCCTCACCAGGTCTTCTCTCCTTTCTGTTGATTTAAGGTTTTTAACCTGTACTGTGGGCTTAACTGCGCCCGCTGGTATTATAAATCCCTGTCTGAAACCCTGCACCACATATTCTACTTCGGCCCTATTCGGGTGCACTCGTAGGGCTGCCTCTAAGGCGTCAACCCAAATTGGCGTCGGCCCCCTTTTGGGGGCAGGACCCGGACATAGCACCCTGGTTGCCTTTACCGTTTCCACCTCCAGAGCCATAGCGGCCTCCCCCACCTCGTTGCCGGGGCCGGTAACATGTGCTCTCAGGGTGCCCTCCCCCCCGCAGCTGGAGCACATGTGTCGAAACCTGCACTGCTGACGGTTGCACCGGCCCGCCCTGTTGTACTCCCAGCACGGGCCAGGGCCTCCTTGTCCTCTCCTACGACTCTCCCCCCTGTATGGTTCGTTTGCAGGGGCTACACCTCCCCGGACTAGGGGATGCCCACTATCCGATCTGGGTGCTTTCGTAGCATCAGCCATGCTTTCTAGCCAGATATCTGGGGCATAACTATCCCAACGCAAGCCTGGAGTGTTTGCTGCCCTATGACGAAACGCTTTGTCATAGCACAGCCAAGCCCCTGGAGGACCCGTCCCCTGTGCCCTATGGATGACATTGGCATATTTGTGGAGCTCCAGGCCCCACCCTGGGTCCGCTTGCATCACTACCCCCATATATATTGCAAAGGCCGAGGTCCAGTTTGCCCAATTCCGGTCAGCTTTAGGGCGCCGGAATCTTTCTTTATCTTTGTCGCCGTCCAGTTCCGAATGATCCACTATTGGATCACTGAACAGGAGTGCGAACAGGTCCACATACTCTCCCTTCCATATTTTTTCTTTGGTTGCCAGTGTTAGGTGGCTCCCAAATGGGGTCGCCACTGCTGCAATGACCCCTCCTGGTGGGTGAATGACTGGTGCCAGCCCGGCTCTGGTACTAGTTTGTGCCGGGTTCGCCTCTGGTGCAGGAAGGGGAAAGGGAGGTGTAGTTGTCGAATTCCCTACTGGGACACCTCCTGGGTGTGACCTGCTTCCTACCCCTTTCCCCGACAGGGGGGCGTGCAGGGTACACCCATGCCCACTCTCCTTGTATTTGTAAGAGCCGCGGGCTTGCAGGTTCTAATGGTCGCGCAGGGATCGGTTGGACCAACTCGAGCGGACTGCTCCCTTGTTGTGGTAGGGTATTAGTGGCCGACTGCCCCCTTTTGTTGTATGATGTTCCTAGGATGTCCCCCTCACAAAGGGGCACTCCGTCCCTTCCCCTGGCGGGCGGTATTATCCCCCCTTGAATGGTAGTCTCACCTTGCGTCACTTTGGGCTGAAGCGGGGTCCTTCTGGGCAACATGGCATTGTCCCCCTCTTCCTGCCTGGATGGGGGCCCGTGCAGCGCTTCTTCGAGGACGATAATCCTTTGCCACATGGCGAAGTCAGTGCTCATCCCCTCCTGGGCCGGTCCTTCCATCTGCCTCCGAGTCACTGGGGGTTCATAACCAGATGTTACTGTTAACCCATCAGGCCCGACCGTCGCAGGTGGGACTGCCAGGGGTCTCGCCGGGGCACCCAGTGCAGCCGAGGCTACCCTACCATCCCCCTGTAACTGATACTGGGCCAAGCCGGGAACCATTGGGGACCCGGATCCCCGGGCGCCCTGGTCGGCCCCGTCGGGCTGGGGCTGGTATGTATCTGTGCCAGTGTAGTGTGACCCCTCGCCTGGTCCTCCTGCCCTCACTCGTGTACGGGGTTGAGAACCCCCTGGCCGGCCGGCCTCTGCTGGGTGGGCAGTTCCCCTGTGGTTGCCCTGCTAGACCTGGGGTAAGCCTGCCCTGTTCTGGGCCCTATCGGACCTATCCCCGATCCTCCCTCCTCCCGGAATCAGGCTGGAGGGGTAACCACCCTAGTACCCCTTCTAATACCTTCAATGGGCAGGGGGCTCAAGGCCCCTGCCCCTCCTTGCGGCTGCCCCTCTTGGGGGATATGTGCCTGGGTCTGTCCTTGTACGCCTGGGCCCCCTGCCAGGAGGGGGGCAGGGTCAAGGCTCAATGCCCCTGGCGGCTCCTGGGTGGTGGACTGTGGAGGGGCTGGGCCTTGGGCCCGAAGCATGGCCTTGCATGCCGCGAGGTGCTCCATCAGCTCAGCTCGGGATGGAGCCCCATCCCCCTCCCCCGTGCCACCACCCTGGGGGTTACTGCCCGTTTGTTGAGTCTGGCTGCTCTTCTTTGATGCCGCTCCTTTCTTTCTTGTGTGGCCCATCTTCCGTGAAGTCTTCTCCAGACGAAGTTGAGCCCCAGCAGCAAGAGCTCCTTGCTGCTGCTTCCGATGCATCCCCGCTCAATCTGCCGCTCCACGCAGCCAGAACGGCTCCGCCCTTCCTAAAGAGGGCGGAGCCCGTTCAGCTCCTGAGCGTGGTGGCCCTGCGCACACACTCGCACGGTTGCTGGGCAACCGTCTCCCCGGCCGGAAGCACTCTAACGTGCTCTGCTGAAGCCTCAGTTATTTCTGGTCTGCTTCCCCTCTCATGGAGGGGGCCGGACAATTACCCCGTCGCCGCCATTCAGTAACTCTATGTATTGTCGGGGAGGGACCCTGAGGTAGGAGACGGGACAAGTGTTTGGTGCCTGTTCCAATTATCACACACACCCACACCCGGGAAGATGGTGTGGTGGATCGGGGCCAGGGGGACCCCGGCCTGCAGCTGTTGCTGTTGAACACGAGGTCAGTTGTCAATAAATCAACAACTATCTGGGAGTTGATCCTGGATTGTGCGGCCGACCTCGTGTGCATTACGGAGACCTGGCTGGACAATGAGTCAGGACCTGTCTTGGCTGACCTAGTTCCAGCCGGGTATTCCGTGCAGCATCAGCCACGGCCGGAAAGGGTGGGGGGGCAATGTAGCCATTATTTTTTTGTAGAGAGGCGTGGTCCATTAGGAGGTATCCAGTGCAGTTGAAATTGAGTTGTGAGGGACTCCATCTTGTGATTGATTTGGCCTTGAGGTGGGGGAATCTGTTGGTGCGGGAGGTGATAGCAGACCCCTTGTCATGGACAGATCATTACCTCCTACGGACCTGCCTCTTGGCACATGTCTGCCCTCGGAAGGATGTGGAACCAGTTCAGTTGGTTTGTCCCCAGAGACTGATGGGACCAGAGAGGTTCCAGAACTCTCTTGGGGAGTTACCCTCTGACCCTGATGGCCTGCCGCTTAGTGACCTCGTGGCTTTTGGGAACATCTTGCTATCTGAGGCCACCGACCGGATGGCTCCTAGGCGTCCGCTTCCGAGACGTCAGCATCACAGGCCTCTGTGGTTCACGGATGGCCTGAGAGAGCTGAAGCAGGAAGAGCGGTGGTTAGAGTGATGGTGGCGTCGGTCTTGTGCTGAAGCCGACAGATTGCGACATAGAGTTAGTGTATGAACCTATGCCATCACTGTCAGGGCAGCAGAAAAGGAGTTTTTTGCTTCCTTGATAGCATCCGCAAAATCTTGTCCGGTGGAGCTTTTCCGGGTGGTGTGGAATATCAGTTGCCCACTGTGACATGTTTGTTAAATACTTCACAGATAAAATCGCTCGGATTCACCATGTTTTCGACTCTGTGTTTTTGGCATTAGGAGAACCAGAGGTTGTGGAAACCCTGCCTTGTCTAGTTTTCTGGGATCAGTTTCAGGGGGTGTCGTCCACCAAGGCGGGGAATGTTCTGGGAGCTGTTAGAGCCACCTTTTGTGAACTTGACCAATGCCTGTCCTGGCTGGTTAAGGCCAGCAGGGAGATGTTGGGGCCTTTGCTGACAGGTGTGGTCAGTGCCTACCTTCAGGAGGGCAGGGTGCTGAGCTGCCTGAAGGAGACGGTGGTGCGGCCCCTGCTTAAAAAACCATCGCTTGACGTTGGCTCCCTCGCCAGTTATCGGCCCATCTCTAACCTTCCCTTTTTAGGGAAGGTTATTGAACAGGTGGTGGCTCAGCAGCTGCAGGGGCATCTAGATCACATTGGTTTTCTGGATCCTTCACAGTTTTGTCTGGGTTATGGCACTGAGACTGCACTTTTGGCTTTGGTTGACAACCTGCGCCAGGAATTGGACCAGGGTCCATCGACCCTGTTGATTTTGTTAGATCTGTCAGCTGCATTTGATACCGTTGACCATGAGATGTTGGTGACCCGCTTGCGGGACTGGGCCGGGGTGAGCGGGATCGTTCTTGGAATGGTTCTGCTCTTTCCTGGTCAAGAGAACACAGCGAGTGGTGCTCGGGAACTGCTCGTCCGTTCCCCGGGACCTCACGTGTGGAGTCCCGCAAGGTTCTATTCTGTCCCTGCTCCTGTTCAACGTGTATATGCAGCCATTGGGGGAGGTTGTGAGGTGTTATGGAGTGCGGTGCCATCAGTATGCTGATGATACCCAGCTCTACCTCTTTTTCATCTGACCCAGATCCAGTAGTTTTAGTGCTTAACTGGTGTCTGGCGGCTGTGGGGGACTGGATGAGAGCGAGTCAACTGAAGTTGAATCCTGACAAGACGGAGGTGATGCTGGTGGATAAAGTGGTGGGTATGGTGTCCGCCCTCATTGATGGGGTTCACCCCCCACTGGTTTCCCAGGTTCAGAGTCTGGGAGTGCTCCTCGACTCGCAGCTCCGCCTGGATGTTCAGGTGGGGGCTGTGGCGAGAGGTGCATTTTGCCAATTACATCTGGTGCGTTGATTTTGACCATATGTCTCAGACTCCGACCTGGCCACCATCATCCATGCTTTCATTACCTTGGGACTAGACTGTTGCAGTGCACTCTACGTGGGACTACCCTTGGTGACAGTTCAGAGACTGCAGCTGGTGCAAAATGCGGCGGCCAGCCTTCTTATGGGGACGGGCCACCGTGAGCACATTATACCAGTGCTTCATGCTCTGTACTGGCTGCCTATGGCTTCTGGGCCCAATTCAAAGTGTTGGTTCTTGCCTATAAAGCCCTTAACAGCCTAGGCCCCACCTATCTGTGAGACCGCCTCACCCTCCGTGTTCAGGATCGACTCCTGCAGTCCACTGGGAGCGCCCGTCTTAATGTCCCCCGGGTTGCCTGGGGGGCAACTATGGAGAGGGTGTTCTTGGTGGCTGCACCTAGGCTGTGGAACTCCCTTCTGGCAGAGGCTTGGGTGGCCCCGGACCTCGCCTCTTTTCATCGTTATTGTAAGAGTTGTCTGTTCCGCTGGGCCTTCGGCGAGGGGGATGGGGTGGGAGGGTAGGGTGTGGGGGGGAGGGGTTTTGTTTTGATTCTGTGGCACCCCCTTTTGATATTTCACTTGATTATTTAGTTATTATTTATTGGATTTTATAGTTTTCTATGTTTTAAAAATATTTTATACTTGTAAGCTGCCTCGAGCTACTAGATGTTGGAGAGGCGGGGTAAAAATATTGTAAAAACATTAAAATAAATAAATAAAATAACAACATATGGGGCCCTGTGTGGTTGCACAGATTGCACTATTCTAGATCCGGCCCTGAGCAGCAAACAAAAGGAAGTACTTTTTCATACAGCACACAATTAACCTGTGGAACTCATTGCCATGGCAAGTTGTGAAGGCCAATAGTCTAACCAAGTTCAAAAAGGGATTGGATACGTGGATGAACTAATACACCACATACTCAGGTTATCCCTAAACTTCCGGCTGCCAGAAGTCAGGAGTGAGTGACAAGGGATGGGTCACTCCATATATGCTCTGTTTGTATACACAATGGGTGAGGTCACGAGACAGGAAGAGGAGGCTACCACGCCTTAGGTAGCTTAATGCAGTGGCTCGTGTCCAGGACCTGTCAGATGTTCCCCCGGCCCCAGGGCAGGGTGAGCAGCTGGCTGCTCCATGAGGCATGCTTGGAAAAACTCCAAGGATGTGTTGCAGAGCAGCCTTACCCCAACTGGGGTAAGGTTGCCCAGGGCGGGGCAATTCATGTGGCCGTGCCCTTCTGCCTGCCATGCTGTGAGCTCTGTGGTGGAGCTGTGAGCAACGGGTGCTGGCGCCAATTCCACGTAGCCACATCATGGCCGAGAGTGGGATTTTGGTCCGGCCGGGGAGGTGGGGCAGGGCTGGGTGCATGGTCGTTTGGCTGGCACCGCAGCCCACCCCACAACCAGCTTCCCACAACTGACTGGCCGATTTCCCAAGCTGGCCCTGCTGTGTGGCGGCGGCAACTGCCTGCCACGAGGCCGCTTGAGGGATCCAGCTGCCACCTCCACTCATGTGGCCTCACCCTTTGTCTAAAATATTTGGTACTGGCTACTGGCTGGACTAAATGGACACTGCAAGCTGATGGTTGGTCCCTGATAGGCCCCTCCCATAGGATCACCAACAGAAGAAGCAAGGGACTAAAAAAGAACTGAGATCCTCTTATTTTGGGGAACAAAGCAGAGAATTTGGTGACTGGAAGGCCTGGAGATTGGATTCTCTATGTATCCTCAAGCAGCTGCAGAAGACAAGCATGCTCTCCACCTGATTCCACTGATGTCCTTTGGAAATTTGCCCTAGTTCAGTCAGATCAAGCCTCGGACTTTGGCAGATGCACTAGGGTTGCCATAGATGCAAATATTTAGAGGGCACTTATGAGATATACAGGTTGCAAGGCTGCATTAGCAACCCTAAGCTGCACTCTTCTCATGCCTAGGATTGCCATCTTTCTGGGGTTTGACCCAGAGTCTCTGGGCTCCAGGGGGAAGCACCAATTTTTTGTGTCAGCTAGGAGCACCTGTAGCAAACCCAATGGATTGGGTCTTCTGGGGATGTCAAAGGAAATCCATGTAAAAAAGG
>QEPC01013663.1:1236037-1250228 GCA_003113815.1 Sphenodon punctatus
CTACCTTGTAAACAAGGTTCTTTGAGATGGCTCCAATCATTCTCAAAAATACCCACCCTTCCAGCCCCGCATGGAATTCTTTTCTTATATTTCTAGAAAGGGTTGAAAGGAACTGTCATTCAGAGGGGGAGGGTTCTTTTTATACTAGAGGAGCTCGAGACCATCATGTGGTCTATTATTTTAATAATAAACCACATGCATAACCCAGTTGTGAGAATGTTGGGAGCCATCTCGAAGAACTTTCTTTACAAGGCAGCAACCTTCTACTGCTGCTGCTGCGCTACTAGAAGGCAGAGGCAGGTGAGGGATGGGGTCTGGAGCCAGGGAGGGGAGGAAGAATCACTTATTGGAGGAGAAGCTGGCTGCAGCCTGCTGCCCAGCCAGTCAAGTGCGTGGCCCCAGCTGGCCGCAGGGCCATGTGCGGCTGCACATATGGCACATGCCTGGGGACGGCCCTAGCTTCGATCTCCTGTCGCGGTACATGTGGGTGATGGGCCATCCATTCGGGGGTCCGACTTGCAGGAGGTGTGCCGGGGAGCTCGGCTTCATCCTCCTTCAACAGTCTCTTTGGGGCCAACCAGCCGCAGTTGCAGTGCCCTGGACCTCACTGGAGATCATGGCTGTTTTCCTGGTGGCTGCACGTCCGGAGTATGGCCTGGCCCTCCAGGCCTGGGGTCCCATGTTGCTACTGATTACACCGGCATCCTACTGCGTACCCGTGGTGTCTCCCATCCACGATCGGACTGCCAGACGCTTCTTGGGAGGTGGGTCTGGTACCCACCAATGTTGGCGGACCCCTGCTGACCAGGACCCCAACGACATGTGAACTTGGCACTTCCGATCGGCGATGAACCTACGACTTGTGAAGGCTGCTGCTGCTGCCACGGGGAACGACCTCCTGCCCCATTTCATGGTGGATGCTCATGTGTTCCTGGGGATTCCACCAGGGCCTATTTGCCTGGGAAGGTCTGGTCCCTGCCCAGCGGTTTCAGGGGCACCCTCCAGCCTCTATATGAGCAGGACGTCCCGAACAGCCCCTCCATCGCATTGTCATTGCCGTGCCTGTGCTGTGGGCTGCCCCAACCTTTGCCCCCCCTGCTCCGGGCCACGGTCCTGTGTAATCCGGTGTTAAGCTGGCCTGTCAGCCAGATCCCATCGCTCCTTCCTTTCACTGCAGCCCCCATAGCCCTGTAGCATTCCGGAACGCTTCCTTCCCTCTTGGGGTGGCTGCAACAGTGCCCCTGCATGTTGGTTGTGGGGAACAGATTTGAGCCCCTGAGCGCCCCTTTGCTGGCCTCTGTTTGGCAGTTTCCCCCCTTTCACCCCATCATCAATAAAGTCTGTGACTTTGCCTGTACCACCTTGGGTGCATTCGTGTCTGTGTGCGATGCCACATGCACCTCCCCTGACTGCAGCCCTGTCCTTGTGTGTGGGTTCCTGTGATGGGGGTCCCTGCAGTTCCTGCTCTGGATGAGCGGGGCTGTCGGGTGGCATACAGTGATGCGTGACGGCTTCCCCTGTGGGCTCCATGATGGCTTGTGGGTTCACCCCTGTGGGTGATGTGGGCCCAACGTGTCCCATTGTGAGCACTGTTCTTCATGTTTTGGTGGCTACCTGCTGTCCTCCTTCCATGTGCGGGCACCCTTCCTGTGGCCTACCCCGCCTTCTCCCTGTGGTGGTGTTGCGTGACGCCTTGGTGGCTTGGCTGGGCCGTCGTGGTGTGCGTTTAGCAACTGTGTGCTGCTGATGTCCCATGGCGGTGCTCAGTTGTACTCCTAGTGCTGCGGGGGGGGGGGGGGAAGCAGTCAGCAGGCCCCAACTCCTCCCTAGCAGCTGGTGTTGTCCTGGGGGCCATTGCACTCACGTACTGGGCTGTCTGGTGGGGGATACCCATTGGTTGGCCACCCCGCCTAGGTTGCCACCCCTCCTGGCACCCCCTGTTGTTTACCACCATTTGCACTGTAGGCGATGGATGGGCGACAAGCGCGACGGGCAGCTAACTGTGAGTGTGGGCTGTGTACAGGCCTGTTGTTGGCTGCCTCCTTGGTGTGAGTGGGTGGGTGCTGACTTGGGTGTCCCTGACCACTGCGTGGGTTATGCTTGCTGTGTGGTTACCAACTACTGCAGACCCACTTTCTGTGCACCCTCTCCCCTTCTCCCTCTCCCTTCTATCTACTCTGGTTGTGTTCCTGTCCATTCTCTGCTTGGCACAGATGGCTGGCCAGCTGCAGCATGTGGCCTTGGATCTCCGCGCTGGGGCCCGCCTGTATGATGAGATCAGTGAGTGTGCTGCGTGTGTGCGGAGCCCTCTCTCCGGGTGTCTGTTCGGGGTTCCATGGTGTTGAGGCCCACTGTCCCGTCCTGATGGCCCCTTCTCTGATGGCCCCTTAGTGCAGGCGATGACTGCCGAGTGGACCAGGGAGCAGGAGGAGGTTGTGCAGCTGCTGCTGCACCTCCTGGAGCGGGCGCACTGCCTGGACCATGCCCAGGTAGATTGATGGCGCTGGGTACGGGGCTGGCGTTCCTACTGAGGCTGGGGCCCTGCCCCAGGGAGCCACTCTCCGTGCTGCCGCCCCATCTCCCTTGGACCTTTCCCGTGTTCCATGCCCTTCCCCCTTGTATTAAAGTTGCTTTGCCCCCTTCCCCAGGTGTGTGTCTTGTTCCTCCGTGTGGCCTGGTCTGTTGTGTGGGCGCCTCTTGGTGGTTGTGGCACTGTTACCTGGCAGGGACCGGTTATCCTGCACCCCCTACCGCTGTATGTGCAGCTGCTCTGCCGTATCCTTTGGGTGTCCCCCTGCTGTCCCTGGCCTGGGTTGTTTGTGGCCAGTCAGCCACCTGTCTTGGTTCCCTTCTGTCCCCCACCGGCCCGGTCTCTTCCCCCCCTTCCCCCCTGGTTCCTTGGGCCGGGGGTCCATCCCCTTGGCTTCTGTCCTGGTGCCCTGCCCCCTCCCAGTGTTTGTGATGCCCCCGTTGTTGGTGTGGGGATACCTGCAGCGGGTTTGCTGTCGGTTGGTGTGGTCTGGGTCTCTCCCCCCCCCGCCCGCCATTCCCTGCCAGTCCGGCTGTCCTGTGGGTTTCCGTTCCTGCCAGCATGCCTACATGTGTTCCCGGCTCCTTGGCTGTGGGATTGTGTGTCCTCTGCCAGGATGTGTGTGCGTGTGTGCTGGGGTCCCCTGCTGCATTGAGTCTCTGCCCCCCTCCCCTGTGCCCCTTCCCACCTCGCCCCCCACTGGGGGCCCCCCGTCTCCTTGGCCATGCAGCCCTTCCCTGTGTGGTTGTGTGCACGGTTGGTGTCTGGTGGGGGGAGGGCGTGGCGCCCGGCTGTCTGGCCCTGTCACGGGGCCGGCCGGGGACTGCTACTGTGTGTCTCCTGTCATCCCAGTTCCCTCCTACCCCACCTGCACGGGGTCTGGCGGTTCGCAAGTGGAGCTGCATGCCGCGGCTTCATTTGCCATCAGTCGGCCACGTTGGGGTATCCGTGTAACTGTCATGGGTGTTTCCTTGGTGTTTCCTGGGGTGGGTGTTTGGCTGCTGGGTGTGTGCCGGCCCCTCCCCTTCTGTCCCACAACCCCCCGCAGCGCCGTCCATGTAAACGTCACCCAGCTTGGCGGCGCCGGGTGTGCTCACCCACCTATCTCCACCCATCTGGCCTGCCGCGGCGTCCACGTAAAAAAGTCCTATTATACCTCTATTACAAGATAAGCCAGAGACCAAATAAAGAAGGACCTTCAGAGCCCATTGGACTACTTCTGACACAAGTGCACTGAACCACTAAACAACATACTCTGGAGCGCTACTATGCACTAACTTGATGTGAGGTTTACCAGAGAAATGCTGCCTTTGCTCAGTCTGGAATGGACCCACTCAGTACCGTCTGAACTCTCTCTCCCCACCCCCTTTATTAACTGTCTTCTCTTTTGAATTACCTTGAAGGCTTCCTCCCTACCCATGGAGTCCTCCTGTGCGAGGTGCAGAACACACAGGGATTTTTAGTCTCTTCCTGAGAGAGAGAAAAATGTACATCTTTTTATTCTGGAAGGAGCTAATGAATGGGACGCTGGGTGTGCCTGGAGAACAGCAGCAGGGTTGGGGTAGGGCGGCAATGACAGCAGTGGTGGCAGCACCTGAGGGAAGGCATCCCAGCATCAGCAGTAGTAGTGAGTGGGGGCCAATCTCAGCAGTGGCAGGAGGCAAAAACAAAGATGCAGGAACTGGAAGCCACAGCGCTCCTCTTCCCTGACCCTCAGCAGCACAGGGAGTAGAACATGCAGCAGGAGGGGAAGTGGCAGGGGATGCAACACAGCAGCAACAGGTGACTCTGGGAAACACTTTTAAGACCCTCACAGCACCCATTGGGCTTTTTCAATCATAGTAACACAGGCTGGGAACAGGAAGAGTGGAGATACTCAAAGGAAACTAACAGGACAGTCCTCCACCATAAGCGTCTGTGAGAGTTCTGCCGTTGATTTCAATGGCTGAAGGAACGACATGTCTAACTACCGTGTGGCAAAGCACCAAATCAAAGTACTCACTAACTGATGTGAAAATTTTTGGAAATGAATAGTTTCAAATCTGACCTCCAGATTTGCTTTGCACGCACAAATTTTAATAATAATTGAATTTTTATAGCACAAATTATTATGGCTACTTCAGTGTTCAAAGTGTTTTACAATCCTTACCTCACAAACAACCTTGTGGGGTTAGGTCATTGCTGTTCCCATTTTACCCATGAGGAACTGAGGCTGAGAGAGTGACTTACCCACGGTCACCCAGTGAGTTCATGGCTAAAATGAGATTTGAACCCTGGTCATCTACCAGTCTACCACTTTATCCACTAGGCTACACCAGCTCTTAGTTGCTTTCAAATATACACTTCATCACCTCTACTTGAAAGCTTCTAAACAGTATCACCTTACTTTGTTTGGCTGCAGCCCACAAACCACTTACTCCAGAGCAGTGGTTTGCGGATTGTAGCCTTTGTCTTTTGTCTCAGGGATGGTTGAGGTCTAGCAGATGCTGCCTCAGAAAAGGAGGTTTGACAAGATGACCCTTGAGGTCCCTTCCAGCCATGTGATTTTATGGGCATTAGCTGGCAGAGGCTACCTCCCTGACCCACATGCAGACTCTCTCCACCCTTAGCAGGCACAATGTGGAGGCAGGCAGCCCTTTGGTTGTCTAACAGGTTATGGAGGAAGTGCTCGTCTAACAGGTTTGGAGGAGGGCTGGAAGACAGGAGCACTTTGGGATGAGTCTGTTTCTTCTTTCTCTCCCTAACCACAGGGTGATGAGTGGGAGGGGGACACTGGATGCAGAAGATGTGTGTCATGTCTCTGATTCACTAGCCCAGCCCCATCTGGTGAAAGCATCACTGAACCTGCACCTGCCCAGGGAGCCTCAGCTCAGAAAGTAGCCTTGGAAGGGGAGGATGGGGAGTCTAGGGTTATCAAATAGAAAATAAGGAAGACTGTGGAACAGGGAGGGTGACATAAGGAACATCAGTTATGGCCTATGAAGTCATGGGGCTCTAACATAAGGGACTCCATTCTGTTCTATAGGGATGTGGGCTCTGAAGTAAGGGTTGTCCATTATGTTCAGGGACCCATGTTGACTGCATTTTCTCCATTGGCAACAATGGGGAAAACACAGTGAACATGGGTCCCTGATATTGTTCTGTAGAGCTGAGGGGCTCTGAAATAAGGGACATCCATTATGTTGCGTGGAGCTGTGAGGATCTGAAATAAAGGATATCCATTATGTTCTATGAAGCTGTGAGACTCTTAAATAAGGGGTGCTCACTTAAAATAACAGGTCTGGTAACCCAATTGGGGTCTCAAGCTCATGTCCTCTGAAGTCTCAGCTGTTTGTGCTTTCGCACATGTGTATAATAATAAACATTGGCCTGTGGATAGATTGTACAGACTTTGGGTGTCTTTAGACATAACGTCACTGGGTCTCTGAATGGGTGTTTTGACCTTGATATGAACACCAGTTTGGCCCTGTGTTCACCATGTGGCGCTGCTTAGACACACAGCCCATCTTGGGGGAAATTGGTGTTTTGCTCACCACCCAATCTCAGCACACAAGCGCTGCCGCCTAGTTCCCCATGTTGTACCTGATATCACGCCATGCAATATCATTAGGCACAACGTTGGTCACGTGTTCAGCCGAAACTTGCAATTGTCCTTGTGATGCAATGGTGTTCACATTGCGTGTTCAGCGGGTGGCCAAATTGGTGTTGGGGTGGGTTGTTATGGTGCTTACACACAACGGCCAAACACGTGCTTAGGGATTTTGACACCCGATCTTTGTTATGTCTAAAGACACCCTACATCTGGTGCCATCAGCTGAGAGGACCTGTTCAAACAAAACACTTATACAAGAGTGGCTACCCCATGGTGATTGTATTGTAAAGGGAAGGCACAATGTTCAGGTTCTTTGGGGGGAATTGTAGGGTAAAACCTCTAGGGTAAACCACCCCTGTTCAATCTGGAGTATCAATCTCTGATGTTGCTACCCCGAAAAGTTGCAGTGCTCCATGCCATGATGAAGTACCACAGAACAATCATATGATTGCCTTCAACCAAGTCCAGATTGATTCTCAATGGAGAACTCAATGCGCTATATGGTGTGGGTGCTGTGCACCATGTCTGATGCAGTGTGTGTGGCACTCTGTGTGTTAAGAAAAAGGCAGGGACACGTGTTCACTGGGTTTTTCCCACTGGTGACAATGGGGAAAACGCAGTGAATACAGGACTCTGGTAAAGGGCATGGCATGGATTAGGTGGACAATGCAGTGAGAGTGAAGATACGTGTGGTGGATCTGAAGGAGGCAATGCAGTGAGATGATGCAGGGGGTCTGTGTGGGTGATGTAGTGGGTCTGCAGGGTGCAGTATAGTGATGTGATGGAAATGTCTGCACTGGTAGTGTGTTGCAGGTGATGGTGATGCAGCGGGGGTAGGGTGCAGTGCAAGGGATGCAGTGGGTCTGCAGGAGGCAGTGCAGTGAGATGACACAGAGGGTCTGCATTGGTGGTGCAGTGCAGTGAGGGTGATGCAGTGGGCCTGTATGGGAGTGTGATGCTGTGGGGTGTGTGGCACAGAGAGGTTGATGCAGCGCATCTGGGGGGGTGGGGGTCTGCAGCAAGGTGATGCAGTGGAACTGTGTAACATAGAGCAGTGCAGTGAAGGTGATTCAGTGAGTATTCAGGGAGGCAGTGGAATGAGGATGAAACAGTGGGTCTGTGTGGGATGGGGTGCAGTGAGGGTGATGTAGCGGATCAGCAGGGGTGTACAATAACGATGTTGCAGTAAACCTGTGTATTGGGGAAACAGTGCAGTAAGAGTAAAACAATGGGAGGGCAGAATGCTGGGCTGTCTCAAGGAGGCGGTGGTGCGACCTCTGCTCAAGACACCATCGCTTGACGCTGACTCCCCCACCAGCTATCAGCCTGTCTCCAACCTTCCCTTTTTAGGGAAGGTTATCAAATGGGCTCTGGCCCAGCAGTTGCAGCGGCATCTTGATCGCGTCGGTTTTCTTGATCCCTTTCAGTCAGAATTTCGACCGGGTCATGGCACCGAGACCGCGCTTGTGGCTTTGGTGGATGATCTGCACCAGGAACGGGAACGGGATCGTTCGACCCTGTTGATCCTATTAGATCTATAGGCTGCATTTGATACTGTTGACCACGGGATGTTGGTGACGTGCCTGCGGGACTGTGCAGGGGTTGGCGGGACTCTTCTAGAATGGTTCTGCTCATTCCTGACCGGAAGAACTCAGCAAGTGGTGCTCAGGGAATATTTTTTAATCATACTGGGACCTCTCGTGTGGAGTCCCGCAGGGTTCTGTTTTGTCCCCTCTCCTGTTCAACGTGTACATGCAGCCACTTGGTGAGGATGATCAGGAGGTTGGCGTGCGGTGTCATCAATATGCTGATGACACCCAGCTATACCTCTTTTTCAACGGACCCAGGCCTGGCAGTCTCGGTGCTTACCCAGTGTCTGACAGCTGTGAGGGAATGGATGAGGGCAAACCGACTGAGGCTGAATCCTGACAAGATGGAGGGGATGTTGGTGGGTAAGCCGATGGAGATGGCGGCCCCCGTCATTGATGGGGGTCTGTCCTCCATTGGTTTCCCAAGTTCGACATCTGGGGGTGCTCCTTGATGTGCAGCTCTGCCTGGATGTCCAGGTGGAGGCTGTGGCAGGGAGTGCTTTTCGCCAATTACACCTGGTGCAACGGCTCCGGCCATACCTGGCCACCGTCATCCATGATTTCATCACCTCCAGGTTGGACTATTGTAACACGCTCTATGTGGGGCTACCCATGGTGACGGCTCGGAAGTTGCAGCTAGTGCAGAATGCAGCGGCCTGGCTTTCGGTGGGGCTGGGCCGCCGGGAGCACATTACAGCGGTGCTCCATTCTCTGCACTGGCTGCCAGTGGTTTTCCGGGCCCAATTCAAGGTGTTGGTATTGGCCTATAAAGCCCTCAACAGCCTAGGCCCTGCATATCTGTGGGACCGCCTCACCCCCCGGCTTTAGATCAGCCCCTGCGGTCATCCAGGGGCACCTTGCTTGAGGTCCTTTGAGTCTTCCGGGGGGCCACACAGAAGAGGGCATTCTTGGTGGCTGCACTGCGGCTGTGGAACTCCCTGCCTGTGGGGGCCCAGCTGGCCCCTGATCTCCAGTAATTTCAACGAAGTTGTAAGACCTGGCTGTTCCTCCAGACCTTTAGCGAGGGTGATGGGTGGGGGTTTGGGTTTGAGTGGGGCGGACGGAGGCAGGGGTGGGTATTGGGTACCTCCTTTTAAAGTTGTTTTAAGTTGTTTGATGTGAGCCGCCCTGAGCTGCCTGAGGCAGGAGGGGCGGGATAATAAATTTTTAAAATAAATGTATTGGGGCAGTGCAATAAAATGGGACTAGGTACTGGGGAGGCACTGCATTGAGGGGGATATAGTGGGTCTGTGTACTGGGGTGGTGGTGCAGAGAGGGTGGTGCAGTTGTGGGTATTGGGGACAGTGCAGCAAGGGTGATGCAGTGGGTGTGACTGTGTAATGGGGAGGCAGTGCAGTGAGGGTGATGTAGTAGCTCTGTGTATTGGAGGCAGTGCAGTGAGGGCAATGCAATGGGGTCTGTGTACTGAGGAGGCAGTGCAGTGAGGGTGATGTAATGGATTTGTGTACTGGGGCGGTGGTGCAGTGAAGTTGATGTAGTGGGTCTGTGGGGGTAGTGCAGCAAGGGTAACACAGTGCGTGTGTACTGGGGAGGCAGTGCAGTGAGAGTGATGCAGTGGATTTGTATACTTGGGCACCAGATATTTTATTATTTATTTATTTATTCACATTTATAGGCTGCCCTTCCCATAGAGGTTCAGGGAAGCTCACAATTAATAAAACATCAATAATCAAATTCAAACAATAAAAGCTCCCACCCTTCCCCAAACTCCCACCCCCCTAACCCTACCCAAAACCCTGCACCAAGACTGCAGGACCTGGGTTGGATGAAAAAGAGGTAGAGCTGAGTATCATCAGCATATTGATGACATCTCCCCCGAGCCTAGAGCTGTTAGGCAACCACCTGTTCAATAACTTTCCCTAAAAAGGGAAGATTAGAGACTGACTGAGCTGACTGGGGAGTCAGCGTCCAAAGAGGATTTCTTAAGCAGGGGTCAGACCACTGCTGTTTTAAAGGTGTCTGACACCTTCCCCTCCCATACAGAAGTGTTGACAACCCCAGCCAACAATGGCCCCAGTGTCTCCTGGCTGGCTTTCACCAGCCAGAACAGACCAGGATGAGGGCAACAACTGATTGCCCTCATCCCCTCAAGCACCGCTCTCCCATCAGTGGGCAATACCAATTGAAACTGATCCAAACAAACAGGATCAAAACTGAGCTTCCAGAACCCCAAATTCTGCCTCTGCAGTTGAAATGGCAGCGCCCAAGTTGTGGTAAATACGAGTGATTTTGTCTGCAAAGTAATTAATACAAATGTCACAGTGGGCATTAAATGACTCCATGTACTGCTGGAGACAGACTGGGTTGACCAAACCCCTCACCACCCGGAACAGCTCCGCTGGATGAGGCTTTGCAGATGCTATGATAGTGGAGAAGAAAGCTTTCTTTGCCACCATCACAGCTACAGCATAATCCCTCAAAAACTATCTATGCCGCAGCTGGTCAGCTTCAGTGTGAGTAGAGCACCACCTGTGCTCTATCTGCCTACCGTCTCGCTTCAACCACCTCAGGTCCTCAATATACCAGGGAGATCTGTGGTAATGAAGCAGTGGGAGCGGACGCTTAGGTGTAATCATGTTGACGGCCATGGTCAGGATGTCATTCCACAAAGCAACCAGGTAATGACAGAGCAGCTGTCAAGGTCAGTGGTATATCACCCAAAGAGTTCTCGAAACCAATTGGATCCACCAGTCTTCAGGGGTGGACCAACTTAACCAGTCCACCACACCGATGAGGGCATAGGAGAGCTGGGATCCAGGCCATCAGGAAGTAATGATCTGACCACTACAGTGGTGTTATAACAATACCCCCAATAATCAGAACCCCTGTCTCCAGGCTGGTGCAAAACATCAAATCCAATCTGTGTCCCACCTCATACATTGGGCCTGATACTTATCCAGGATAGTCTCATGGGTGTCATGGTGGCCATGAACTCCTATTCCACTCCTAAAAGGCTGGCATCAGCACGTATGTTGAAATCACCCAGAACAATAAGCCTAGGTGATCTCAACACTGCCTCTGAGACCAGCTCAACTAGAGCAGTCTAGGAATCAACTGTGCAGCGGCGGCGTCAGTACACTAAGAGGATCCCCAATCTAGCCCCAGCCAAATCCAGCACAAGGTGGACACACTCTACCTCTGAAAGGCCAAGGTATCTTTACAGACCACATCCACTCTGTCCACGCCCCCAAGCCTTGGCTGATGTGGCACCAAGTACCCAGCTGGCACCATCTGGGACAATACTGGCCCAGATGCCTCGTCCACCCAGGTCTCTGTAATGCAGATGAGGTTGGCAGCTTTGTTCTTAGTCAAATCATGGACAGTAGATGTTTTATTTGCCACCAAACTCACATTAAGGAGCATCAGTGTCAGCTCAGGGCCCCTGCTGGCCTCAACTCCCAAATATGAGACAGGAGGGAGTGGGACATGGGAACTGACACCAGGTATTTCCCCTGAAAGATCCAATGGTCTGTCCTTCCCCACCATGCCCAAGACGACCCCAGTTGCTGCACTTCTCTCCTTCCACCCCAGGAAGGCTCTCTTCCCCGGCTCCTGATTAACAATTCTCCCCTAACAGTACGCAAAGATCCTGTCAGGGCCCAGAGGAGGGGATGGCCATAGAGGGGAGTCCAGCATTTTTAGAGGCAGGCCGGCCGGCAGGCAAGGAAATTATTATTATTATTATAAAAATGTATATAGCACCAGTCATGTGACCTGGTGCTGTACAGAACATAGAAATAGATGCGGTCCCTGCCTGTGGCTTACAATCTAAAAGACAAGGAGGGGGAGACAGGAGAGGGGACAGTGGAAGAGGCAGCGGAGAAGACAGACAAACATTCAAGCGGATGCGAAGATTCAGATGCATGTGCTTGGCTTGGTTACAATCAGGTTGTGGCCGTCTGCAGAGGAGGGCAGACAGTCTAGCAGGGATTGGGAAAAGCGGCGAGGAAAAAGTGGGTCTTGAGGAGGGATTTGAAGGAGCGGAGGGAGGGGGCAAGGCGGATGTGGGTAGGGAGGGAGTTCCAGGCATGGGGGGCAGTGAGGGAGAAGGGTCGAAGGCAGTTAGGTGAGCAGGAGAAATGAGGGAGAGTGAGGGAGGGGACAGAGGAAGAGCGGAGAGCACGTGCAGGAGTGCGTAGGGAGATTAGGTCCGAGAGGTAAGGGGGAGCTTGGTCGTGGAGTGTTTTGAACGTGAATACCAGGACTTTAAACAGGATACGTTCAGGAAGGGGGAGCCAGTGAAGAGAGAAGAGGAGAGGCTGCACATGATCAAAGCGACGGGCAGAGTGAATGACCTTGGCAGTGGAGTTCTGGATTGCGATAAGGGGGGACAGGTGAGAGCGAGGGAGGCCAGCAAGGAGGAGGTTGCAGTAATTGAGGCGAGAGATAACCATGGCATGAACAAGGGTTTTGGCTGAGGAGGTAGAGAGAAAGGGGCGGATCCGAGCAATGTTATGAAGGGCGAATCGGCAGGATTTGGCAACAGTCAATGTCAGGTTTAAAGGAGAGATGCATGTCAAAGATAAAGCCCAAGCTACGGGCTTGGAGAACAGGATGGATGGTGACTCCATAGATGCAGATGGGCAGGTTAGAAGGAGAGGAAGAGGAGGGAGGAAAAATGAGGAGTTCGGTCTTGGCTATGTTCAGCTTGAGTTGACGTCGGGACATCCAGACGGAGATATCAGAGAGGCAGTTGATGAGGCGTGAGCAGACAGAAGAGGAAAGAGAGGGGGTAGAAAGATAGAGTTGGGTGTCATCAGCGTAGAGATGATATTGGAATCCATGGGAAGCAATAATTTTGCCAAGGGACAGGGTGTAAATAGAGAAGAGGAGAGGGCCAAGGACAGAGCCTTGGGGGACAGAATCACGAAGGTGTAGAGGGGAGTATAATCGCACAGAGTGGGCCTCAAAGGAAGGGAATGAGAGGGAGGGAGGAGGGGAAAGGGTTTTGAATTGACAGAGCTTGGCAAGGAGGAAACCCACACCACCCCTTTGGCCCTCAGGGCGGGGTCGGTGAGAGAACGCAAGGCCCCATGAGCTGGGGTAACAGAGTTGGAGGGTGAGATCCAGGTTTCTGTAAGAGCAAGGAGTTGAAAGGGGCAAGCAAGGAAGAGGTCGTGGATGAAGGGGGCTTTAGCCACAGATGAGTGGCAGTTCCAGAGGGAGCAGGAGAAAGGTAATTGGTTTGGGGGAAGGCATGGGATGCGGATGAGATTGTCTCCATGCCTGTACCCTCCTCATGGGGGGCCATGGCACTCCCACAATTTCTCATGTCCATACCGACCCCCTCATGGGGGGGCATGGCAATCTGTCCCACCCACTTCCCCTGTGCCTATACCCTCCCTCTCACAGAAGGGCCAATGGCAATCCTTCCTACCTACTTCCCCCACACCTGTACTCCCCCCCTCCCTCACAGGGAAGCCATGGCAATCCCTCCCTCCCACCCACACCCATATTCCTCCCCCCACATCCCAACCAACCAACCCTAAAAACAAGTTAAGAACAATTTAAAAAACAAAACTCTCCACCCCTATCCCCAAACAAGTCTGCAAACGGCTAGTGAATGGGTCCATGCTTTGGGCAGTTGCTGCAGGCAGCTGCCTGCAGGACGTTCAGATCTCTGGTAGTGGAGAGGGTGGTAGGGCAGACCCTGGTGGGTTACAATTCTCTCCTTCCCTCCAGCAGCACACCTTCTCCCTCTGCAGGAAGCTCAAGTCTCTAGGAGTGGAGAGAGGGGGTGGGGCAGCTGCAGGCCCATGTGGGTAACAGTTCTCTCCTTCCCTCGAGCAACACGCCTTCTCCCCTCTGTCTAACATTCCTGCCTAAAAGCCCACTCCCATGCTGATTTCCTGCCCTTTAAATTCATGCTCAGCTCCTTCAGTTCAGCTATTGCCCTTGCTAAGCAAGCTTACTATGTCCATCTGACTGACACCTTTGCCTCTAACCGCCATCTCTTTGCCATACTCGCCTCCCTCCTCAAACTACCTCCTCCCCCCCCACCTCGCTCTCTACCCAGGGTCTGCCTGCTCCCTGCCTCAGCCGCACATGCTCAGGGACAAGGATGGCGGTGCGCTGTTGTGCTCTCCCTCCCTCTCCCATTCAAACAGTGCGCCACCAGCCTCAGCCGCTTCCCTGCCACTACCGCTCTTCCCCCGCCAATCTGCCGCTCAGAGCAGCAAGGCAGGGAACTTTTAAAAAATAGCTTTTAAATTGTCCGCGCGTCCTAGCTCCGGAGGAACAGGACACGCGGGCAATTTAAAACAAGATAAAATCCTCCCCCCCAACTCTTCCTGCAGCCCGGGCCGCTGGGGACCACTGGAGCAGCAGCCAGGTAAGTGATCCCTGCCTCCCACCCTGTTCCCACCCCGCGAGGGTTCCCCCATCCTGCTCCCACCCCCTGAGGGTCCCCTCACCCCCGAGGATCCCCCCACCCTGCTCCCATCCCCTGAGGGTCCCCTC
>QEPC01013663.1:1250463-1264721 GCA_003113815.1 Sphenodon punctatus
TCACAATGCTGGAAATGGGATGCTTTTGAAATCCTGAGATGTAACTGTGAGTCTGGAGATCTTTAGGTGTGGTCACAATGCTGGAAATGGGATGCTTTTGAAATCCTGAGATGTAACTGTGAGTCTGGTGATTCATGGGCCTTGAAATTCCCCCCCAACACACACACACGCAGCAGAGGGCAAGAATACTGATACAGAAGGGACTTCTGAAGCAGGGATTGGGGTCCCTCCAATATAAATGCAGCAAGTCCCTTCTTTCTGAAGCAGCGTTCTTAACCTCTGCTGTGTGTGTGTGTGTGTCTTTGCTAAAACTGCTTGTAAGTGAGGTTTAAGGTTGTCTGCCTGCTTTTAAACCTGGCAGAGGAGGCGATTATAACTTGCCTAACCTAACTGAAATTGCTTGATTAAGTAATATAATGTCCATCCAACATTAACTCTTGGAACGCCTTGCTGCTGAGTTATGCTGCCCAGCGTTGCCCTGGCTCCGCCCACTGTTGCCCTGGCTCCACTCACCGTTGCCCTGGCTCCACCCACCGTTGCCCGCCAGCTTTACTGCCCCTCCAACCTCAAAACCCACCAGCCGCCCCTGTGTCCCATCTCCCTCCTCCCCTTTGCATCCAAACTGCTCATGTTCATGTCTGCTGCCTTGATTTTCTTGGGACTCAGGCCATTCTTGATCCACTCCAAGCTGGTTTCCACTCTCTACATTCCATGGAGACAGCCCTTGTCAAAGTTTTCAATGACCTATTCATGATAATTACTTTATTCTCATCCTCCTGGATCTATCTGTTGCTTTTGACACCATTGACCAGACCACCATCTGCTCTTTGATGCTCCGTTCTCCTTTGGGTTTCAGGACTCCGTCCTATCTTGGTTCTCCTCTTACCACTTCCACCGCACATATAATGTAACCTTTGGTGGATCCTTCTCTACTGCTTAGCCACTATCAGTTGGGATTCCTCAGGGCTCAGTCCTGGGCCCCCTTTTTTCTCTCTCTACACCAATTCCCTTGGTGCTATGATCTCCTCCCCTGGCTTTCATTATCATCTTTATGCTGATGATTCTCAGATTTACCTCACAGCACCAGAACTCTCACCCGGAATCCAGTCACAGCAATCAGCCTGCCTATCTGACATCACTGCCTGGATGTCTCAACGCCACCTTAAATTTAACATGGCCAAGACAGAAGTTCTTATCTTTCCTCCTAAACCCACTTCTCCCCTTCTACCTCTCTCCATCTCTGTAGAGAACAATGTCATCCTTCCAGTCCCCTCAGCCCGCAATCTTGGGGTCATCTTTGACTCCTTTCTCTCCTTCTCTGCTCACATCCAAAACACTGGCAAAACTTGTCGTTTCTTTCTCTGTAATATTGCTAAAAATCTGTCCCTTCCTGTCTGAATACACTACTAAAACCCTAATCCATTCTCTCATCACATCCCAGTGACTTAGACTACTGCAACCTGCTTCTCCCAGGTCTTCCACTGAGCCACTTATCTCCACTACAGTCCATTCAAAATTCAGCCGCAAGACTCAGATTACTTGCACGCTGTTATGACCATACAAACCCTCCCCTCAAGTCACTACACTAGCTCCCCATCCACTTCCACATACAGTTCAAGCTTCTCCTACTCACCTACAAGTGTCTTCACTCTGTTAGCTCCTCAGTACCAATCCTCTCTTATCTCCCACTACACCCCTACTCGTGACCTCTGTTCATCAGGCAAGATGATCTTATCTGCACCCTTTTCCTCCATCACCAACATCTGACTCCGCACTTTCCACCTTGCTGCACCGTATGCTTGGAACAAACTTCCTGAGGTGGTGCATCAGCTCCCACCCTGTCCATATTTAAGTTCCACCTAAAGGCCCACTTCAAGATCACTTTAAAATCATGAACCCAGGCCCTATCCATAGCATGGGCTGCTTTTAAACAAGGTGCTTAGAAGCGCCTCCTGAGGTCCGTGTTCAGAGGAAAGCCGTGCGGGGAGTGTTTACGCACTCCCCGCGCTACTGGAAGGGATGTGCTGCCTGTTGTTGGCAGGGGCGGTGGCTGGAAATGCGGGGCTTTGAAGAGGCGTGTTCTGAAAGCCTCATATTGCGCCTCTTCAAAGCTCCGCATCTCCAGCCACCGCTGCCGACAACGGGCAGCACGTCACTTCTGGTAGCGTGGGGAGTGCGTAAACACTCCCCATGTGGCTTTCCTCTGAACGCGGGGCTCAGGAGGCGCTTCTAAGCGACACATTTAAAACCGGCCATAGTCTTGTTGATTTCAACCATGTTAACTGAACTAAATAAACTTATTGAATAACTGCATCCTGTAGTCCATTATTAATAGGAAACCTCTTATTTGTAGTTGTCTGTGTCTTTGTGTCTTGATTAGATTGAAAGCTCCATGAAGCAGGGACTGTCTTTATGTTATATGTATCTGGTACAGCGCTGTGTGCAGCTGGTAGCGTTATAGAAATTATAAGTAGTAGTACCAGTGTGGTGAGGTTGGCGCAATGGGTCTGTGAATTGGGATGGCAGTGCAGTGAAGGCCGACACAACGGACTCCTCTTCCCTTGGCTCCATCAGTCAGTCTAATTTGATTTCTGTATCTGAACAAAGACCTTCCATAGAATTTTGCATCGGTAATTAAAACCCAAACTAACTGCACTCCAGCTCCCGCTACTGTTCTGAAGATGGGGTGGTCTAAGGAACAGCCTGCCAAGTTGGTATGACTTCCCTGCCAAGCTGCTTGAATATGAATGCACCTTCAGTGCCAGCTGGATGCCACCCCTAGGGCACCCCCAGTGCCCAGTGCCAGCTCTCAAAGACAAATGCTTCCAAGAACAAGGAAGCTAATCCAAACTCGCTTCCAATTAGCACAATTACGGCAGCTTCTTTAGGTGAAAGCTGATCTCCTTGTCGAGGCCTAGATCATTAAGTGCCGTTAATGATTTTCTTCTAAGATTTAGAAAGTGGTTTGCAGCTCTCGTTTCAGGCCTCATAACCCAGGAAAGGTGTAATTTACAAGGTGTTAATTCTATTCTTCAGATGGTGTCATCCTTGCCTGGGGTGGCTGTGACGTCGCACCAGTTGAATCCCTCACAAACTCAGCTCCCTTTGATCCTTCCCAATAAAGAAACCTGCTCCTGCCTTGAGCTTTTCACTCAGTCTCCTTCACTCCCTTTTGCTTGAGGAGCTCCCAGCCAGAGTTTTTCCAATGTGTTGTTGAGCGACTGCGCTCCCGTGAGTGATGAATGGGCAGGGAGCGCCTTAGGTTAAGGCAGGAGGGGCAGCTGTCTCAGGCCCTCGGTGATGAGGCTCCACAGAAACCACCCCCATGAGCCTCAGGAGTAGCAGCTTAGCTTATCCCACCACTCCCAAAGCTCCCAGGCTGGAGCTTCCTTTGTGGGGGTCCCCCCTCCACCTAGAAGCACAGGACAGGGCCCCTCCCTGCTGAGGCAGGGCTAAGGCCTTCAGGTCAGAGGGAGTCCCTCACGGACGCACCAGTCGTCGTGGTAGGTACCCTGCGAGGGTACCACCCTCAGGAGTGGCAGTGGTGCTCCCCACCCCCATCTGAGGCTTCTCGGGCCAGCAGCAGGGATGGGGCCCTAATGGGAGTCGCAGGGATCACAGCAGAACTTCTTGCTCCCATCATTGCTAGTAATAAGGGTGTACCACCATTGCTGCTTCTGAGAACAGTTTCCACAGCGTGTCCTGAGGTGGGTGCTTCTGCAGGGCCCTGCCCCCTCTCACCTGGGGGTTCTGATCTGAAGACACAACGTTATTCTGTACTTTTCTGACTTTCTGCTGCATCACATCTCAGAGATGAACCACGTACATTCATATTACTAAATAAATAAATAAATAAAATAAAAATAAAACCTGCCAAATAATACTGCTGAAGACACAAAGTACTGAATAATGAAATGCCAAAAGTGAAAAACTAAAACAAAGATTCTAAACTGCAAATTAAGATGGCAACAAATCTCATTTTCATATTCACTTTATTAAAACAAACCAATATACCGAATTCAGGATTTGCTTTGAATATTCAGTTCAGATCTAGGTTAAAACAAAAAAAAATGGAAGGACTATCTCACTTGACACATAATTAACCTGTGGAACTCATTGCCAAGGGAATGTTGTGAAGGCCAATAAAGTAACTGTCAGAGCGCGCCGCAATCGGCGCTGAGGGCGGGGGTACCCCCGCTGGCCTCCACACGTCCCGGACATCCCTGGGGTGCTGGGCGGTGACGCAGCAAGGGTGGGGCCACGTAACCCTGCCCCACAGGCATCGAGCGACGTGGGGGTGGAGTCTGGGAACGCTGCGGCCGAGCCCAGCAGGGCGGAGGCAGCAGAAGCACCATGGTGGTCAGCCCGCCTGCGTGCGCAGCGGGGCAGGAAGGCTCAGGGTTCATAAGGCATGCACACATGCCTTGCCTTTGCTGGTGATCAGATCTCTAGGAACCGGCCCCGAGCGTGGATATCTGATTGACGGCTTGCCTAGTGTGAGTGGAGACTTGAGTTCCTGTACAGTGTGATCGGTGAGTGAGTGAACACGGGTGCTGGAGTATATTACTGGGTACGTGTGTCAGTGTGAAGAGTAACTGGAGTAGCCCCCCCCCCCACCTTCCCTACTACTTTCTGGGCCCTTTCTGCTATGTGTCCCTGGTCGTTTGGTGTCCTGCCTCCCTCCGTTCCCTTCTTTCCTGGACTCAACCCCCTGCCCTCACCCTTTCTTGCACCTCCTCCTCCCTGGTGTGTTCATGTGGGTGATTGTGTATCGAAGTGTGGCTTCTGGGAGCTGTGCATCGAGATCATCCATCCCTGTGATGATCTGGCCTCCTTCCATATGGAAGTTATAGCGCCACCCAAGATTCTGAGGGAATACCTTTTCACTGAGTGGGTGCTCAGCTCAGCGAGTGAGGGTCTGCCAGTATCCCATCCCCTTCCTTCCTCCTCCTACCCTCTTCCTAACAGTATCACCAGCAACACGTTTCATAGTATTATGGACCCCGCTAAACAAATGGAGGAGATGGCTAGGGCCATCCAAGCACTAGCCCTTGAAATGAAGGATTTGCGGGAACGTCAAGACCAAGGGGCAGTAGGAGGTGCACCTCCTCTTGCGCCAGTGGCCTCTGAGGGAGAAGGACCAGGAGAGGCAGGTAACCCTGGGGAATTTCTCACACGAGAACCCTAAGCCCCCAAGATTAGTGAATTTTCAGGGGACCGTAGACAGTTTCAAGGTTTCCTGGCCCTGTGTAAATTAACCTTTCAGCTTCAACCACAGACCTATAATACAGACGTCACAAGAGTTGCCTTCATCATAGGGCATTTAGACAGCATTGCCCTTGCCTGGACCACCCCATTACTTATTAGTAAGAGCTCGTTATTATCAGATCTCGCCGCCTTTGAAATGGAATTTAAATTCCTTTTCGACTATCCCCATCGCACTAAAGATGCGGAGGCAGCTATACTGACCCTCAAACAAGGGAAAGGGGGGCTGATGGAGTACGTCACTCATTTCAAACAATTGGCCATCGACTTAGGGTGGCCCGACAATGTTCTTAAGGTGATGTTCCAAAAAGGGCTAACAGAGGAACTGAAGGATCAGTTGACCTATACCATGATGCCTAAGACTTGGGGGGAGCTGGTCACCTTGACGTTTCAGATTGAGGATTGCCTGTCCGAATGACGATGGGAAAGACAACAAGATGGCATGCGCACCTGGCCACCCCGTTCCTCCTTCATGAACCCCAGTCGGGTGGAAAGCAGGAAGACGGAGGAACCAGAGTCGATGCAGTTGGGAGCATCCCGTAGCCCCTTGGCACTAGAGCAGAAGGAGTGCTGGAGAACAGGGCGGCTGTGTTTTTATTGTGGGGAGCAGGGACATTTTGCATGCACCTGCCCCTTGCTTCCTCCCGCGTGGCAAAAGGCGGGAAACGACCGGCCGCGGGATGTACAGGGGGCATTCTGGTGAGCACACACTCCCCCTTCGCTCCTCCGGCCTCGGGCCTCTCCGTGATGTTTGTGGGGATGGGCCACGTTCGACTACCCCTTGCACTCAAGATATCCCCTACCTGTACCATTATAGCGATGGCTCTAGTTGATTCAGGGGCCTCTGGCAAATTAATCAATGATACCTTTGTGGCCTGACATGAGGTTCCCATACAACACAAGAAACTCACCAAGGCGGTGTACTCTATAATGGGTTCCCCCTGGTCTTCAGACCTATAGCTTCATGTACCCATGTCCTAGTAGAAACGATAGGGAACCACCACGAAGTCCTGGATCTTGATGTAGTGCATACCCCTGCCTTTCCTGTAGTCTTACGTATTCCCTGGTTACAACAACATAACCCTCGCATAGAATGGCAACAGAGCATGTTAGAGTTTACGTCCCCTTCCTGTCAGGACACCTGTTTAATTAATCTACCTAGCCTGCCTCACCTGGATTCCCGCCCCACGCTTCTAGCCAGTACTCTCACCTCTCTCCCGTGGGAATACCAGGATCTTTGCGGGGTATTTAGGGAAGAGCAAGCTTTAGAACTTCCCCCCTCATCGAACTTATGATTACCCCATCAACTTGTTGCCAGGCACAGACCCGCCATATGGCAGAATTTATGCATTATCTGGACCTGAACTACAGACCCTCAAGGACTATATTGATGACAATTTACGCAACGACTTTATTTGACCCTCTACATCCCCTGCAGGGGCCCCAATGTTTTTTGTACCAAAGAAGGATGGGGGCCTCCGACCCTGCATAGATTACAGGGGGCTTAATGCAATTACCGTAAAAAAAAGATACCCCTTACCCTCATCCCTGAATTGCTAAACCAACTACAGGGAGCGCAAGTCTTTACGAAGCTGGATTTACGTGCAGTGTATAACCTTGTCTGTATGCGTGAAGGGGATGAGTGGAAAACAGCTTTTCGAACTCGCTATGGTCACTTTGAGTACCTAGTCATGCTGTTTGGACTAGCAAATGCCCCAGCCACCTTCCAGCACTTAATAAATGATGTTTTTCAGGATATCTTAGACCAGTACATCATGACCTACCTCAATGATATTCTTATATTCTCCAACAGTCAAAAGGAACAGGTCCAACATGTATGGACCATCCTTTCTCGCCTGCAACAACACCATCTTTACTGCAAGGTAGAGAAATGCATATTTCACCAACAGACAGTACAATTCCTTGGGTTTGTCATTAGCATGGACCCTGAAAAGATCCATGTCATTTGGAGGTGGCCAGCGCCTCGGGTGGTCAAACCCTTGCAATGATTCTTGGGCAGCACCAACTACTACAGGCAGTATATTCCAAACTATGCCGACTTAATTGCCTCCTTAACGGTACTATTGAAAAAGGGACAGGAATATACCTGGAAACCAGCGCAACAAAGGGCCTTTAACAGCCTTAAGACAGCCTTCACCCGCATGCCCATTCTCCAACACCCTGACTTCTCCAAGCCGTTCATTGTGGAAACGGACGCATCCAGTGTTGCTCTCGGAGCTGTCCTTTCACAACCCTCGGACAACACTCCCACTAGGCTCCTGTGCGCGTTTTATTCCAGGCAACCTTTTCACCACTGCAGAACGGAATTACATGGTTCTTGATTGTGAACTCCTTGCCATCAAAACAGCCTTCGAGGCATGGAGACACTCTTTGGAAGGGGCGCAACACCCCGTTCTGGTGATTACTGATCACAAAAACTTAACTTACCTACAGATGGCACGTATCATAAACTCTCGACGTGCTCGATGGGCACTTTTCTTTGCCTGGTTTTCATTTCAAATTCAGTATAGACTAGGACGGGAAAACATGCTTGCCGATGCTCTCTCCCGTTATGATGAGATCATGGATCTCCCAGCAGACTGGGGAGAAGCCCTTCTCAACAAGAAGGTATTCATCTCTGCTTCTCTCACCTTGTCCCGCTTCCGAACCCTGACCACCAGAGACCCCGTACTACAGCACTCATCTAAGGCTGTTTTTACACGGACGGGTCAGCAGCACCAATGGGTGGAGATGGGTGTGGATGGGTGGGAAAGCACACCCATCGAACACCCAGCAGCGCCAAGCGGGGAGACGTGTACACGGACATTGCCGCAGGGGGTACTGGGAAGGGCGGGGCCAGCAAACACCCAGTGGCCAAACACCCGTCCCGGGGAGTACCCAGCAAACACCCGTGAAAGTATACGGACAGCTGGGACCAGGAACGCTGGGGAAGCCCCGCCCAGCACAGCGGCAGCACAATATGGCCGACACTGGGCAAACAAAGCAGCGCAATGCCCCCGCACTGGCAGGACCTGCGTGGGTGGGGCATGAGGGAGCAGGGATGACAGCTGCTACAAAGGAACTGTCCCCGCCCAGTCCTGACACAGAGCCCAGACAACCCAGCGCCACAGAGCCCACCCCCCCAGCCAGGCACCCCACACACAGCAGCCAGCAGGAGCACGCAGGGATGGGCACACGGGCCATGGGGGCAAGGGGGGAGAAGCACTCACACCACCCAGGCAACCCCGCAACACTCCCCCAGAGGTGCCCGGACAAGGGGAGAGGTCAGCACAAAGCACAACACACACACTCAAGGAAGGAAGACAACCGTATTTAATAATAAAAACGGGGAACCGAAACAGGGGACATTAACAGGGCAGAGCAGGGGGATGGTGTAACAGAAGGGGGGGGGCAGCGCCGGCAGCGGCAGGCCCAGGACAACACCCGGTCAGTAGGGTCAGTGACCCCGTGCCTACTGCCAGTGCGCAGCCTGAGCGCAGTCGAGCCGGACCAGCAGATCGAGGACATGCAGGAGGAGCTCCAACACCTCCCCTGCTCCCAGGTGTGCTTCTCGATCATGGCGTGCACTGAGGGAGTGGGGACAGCCATCAGATAAGGCCCCGGGCCCCAAGGAGCAGCACCCCCCATGGAGGAACACAGGGACAGGGCCCAGCAAGCTGGCAGAACATTTACAGGAATAGAGGCCCTCCATGTGGTGTTTGATTTGGCTGGGGGTAACCTGGGGGTGCTGCTGGTGTACCTGGCCCCTTCCTGCCCAGCTGCATCCCTCGCCGCTCTAGCAGAACTGGCCTCGGAGGTGGCGCTGGGCTCCCCTAGGACCTTGGGATGTTTTGTTGGGAGGGGGTGGAGCGGAGCGGAAGTTCATGGCTTCCATGGCAATCATGGACTTGCCCCAAATCGTCAACTGCCTGACTCACATGGAGGGGCATACCCTCAACCTGGTCTTCTGTTCAGGCCTTGAGGCGGGTGATAGCGTTCGTGATCCGTTAGTGGGGGATGTGGTGCGTCCCCTGCTGAAGAAGCCATCTTTAGATGTGGATGTGCTCGCCAGCTACCGCCCAGTCTCTAACCTTCCCTTTTTAGGGAAGGTTATTGAATGGGCGGTGGGCGGCACTGCAGCTCCAGCGGCATCTTGATAGCATCAGTTTCCTAGACCCTTTTCAATCTGGGTTCAGCCCCGGCTATGGTACTGAGACGGCATTGGTGGCTTTGGTTGATGATCTCTGCTGGGAGATGAATGCAGGACGGTTGACACTTCTGGTCCTGTTAGATCTCTGGGCTGCTTTTGATATTGTTGACCATGGGCTGCTGTTGAGATGGCTGCGAGATCTAGGGGGTCTGGATGGGACTGTTCTTGGATGGTTCCGCTCCGCTCATTCCTCTCAGATAGAAGCCAGTGGGTGGTGCTGGGAGCTGAAACATCATGCCCCCAGGCCTTGACCTGTGGCGTTCCACAGGGTTCCATTCTGTCTCCACTGTTATTTAATGTATATATGCATCCCCTGGGGGAGATTGTGAGATGGTTCGGGGTGTGTTGTCACCAATATGCTGACGACACACAGCTGTACCTCTCTTTTTCAACGGACCCAGGTCCTGCCGTCTCGATACTTTCCCAGTGTTTGGAGGCTGTGGCGGATTGGATGAGGCAGAGCAGACTGAAGCTGAACCCAGATAAGACGGAGGTGATGGTCAGGGCCCTGATTCTTCTGCAATTTTCCCCCCAAAATTCTGCGACCCAAAATTGGAAATTCTGCGACCCAATCAAGTTACAAAACAAGGCTACTAAAATTTAAAAATGAGTTCTTTATTTATTTGCAGTACTGACATCTTTATGCTGTGCCCCCCTAAAACACATGGCAATGCAGAGGGCACAGCAGGCAACACCCTCACACACACACCACATGGCAATGCAGAGGGCACAGCAGGTTAAAAAAAACCCAACAAAACACATGGCAATCCAGAGGGCACAGCAGGCAACCCTCACCCCCCCACACCACATGGCAATGCAGAGGGCACAACAGATAACCACCCACCCCAACAAAACACATGGCAATGCAGAGGGCACAGCAGGTTAAAAAAAACCCAACAAAACACATGGCAATCCAGAGGGCACAGCAGGCAACCCTCACCCCCCCACACCACATGGCAATGCAGAGGGCACAACAGATAACCACCCACCCCAACAAAACACATGGCAATGCAGAGGGCACAGCAGGTAACACCCCCGCACACACACATACACACACCACATGGCAATGCAGAGGGCACAGCGGGAACCCTCAACCCAGGAGCCCCCCCCTACTTACCTTATGGCTGGAGCAGGTGGCGGCAGTGACTCAGGAGCGGTGGCGGCAGCAGCAGCTGCTCCAGTGCACTCGTCCCCATCCAGCTCCTGGCCTCTTCCTGGTCCCTCCCAACGGGGCCTCTCAGGGCGACGCAGATAGATGATGTCATCTGGCTGCGCTGCTCTGGGAGGCCCTGTTGGAAGGGGCCAGGAAGAGGCCAGGAGCCGGCTGGGGACGAGCGCACTGGAGCAGCTGCTGCCAGCTAAGTGAATTCGTTTTCTAAACGGGGGAGGCAAGCCCTGGAACCTGGGGAGGGGAAGCCCAGAGAGTTTGTTCATTTCCCTCCCCCCATGGAATCTCTTGCCCCGCATCTTCCCAGCGTAGACTACAAATTCTGCGCTGGGGGTAAGCGGGGCAGGAGATTCCGTGGGGGGAGGGGAATTCTGCGGGAAATCTGCAAATCGCAGACCCGCGTTTCCCTCGGGGCCCTGGTGATGGTAGTGGGGAGGGCGAAGGATGTGTCGGCCCCTTCTATTGGGGGGGGGGTCTGCTCTCCGGTTGCCCAGCAACCGGTTGCCCATACATCTCCAGGCCCAACCTGGCCACTCTCATCCATGCCTTCGTTACTTCGAGGCTTGACTACTGCAACGCGCTCTACGTGGGGGTTTCCCTTGATATTGGTTCAGAGGCTGCAGCTGGTGCAGAATGTGGTGGCCCGTCTCCTTCTTTCCCGGACTCAACCCCCTGCCCTCACTCTTCCTTGCACCTCCTCCTCCCTGGTGTGTTCATGTGGGTGATTGTGTATCAAAGTGTGACTTCTGGGAGCTGTGTATCGAGATCATCCATCCCTGTGATGATCTGGCCTCCTTCCATACGGAAGTTATAGCGCCACCCAAGCTTCTGAGGGAATATCTTTTCACCGAGTGGGTGCTCAGCTCAGTGAGTGAGGGTCTGCCAGTATCCCATCCCCTTCCTTCCTCCTCCTACCCCCTTCCTAACAGTAACAGGGTTCAAACAAGTAGCTCTGGGGACCTGAATGACTGATTCCGGGTTTCTTAAGGCAGGACAGTGCTCAATGTTAGTCTAAGAAAGGGATTCTTTTTTTTTGTCTACAGAACAGTTTCCTCTAGGTTACAAAATGTTTGGTCCCTACACATGTGCTTTAATCCTTCTATGCCTTTACCAAATTTAGTTGAACTTGGCCAATGGAATTAGAAGTTATTAATGGGGGGCGGGGGGCACACACTGGGCATTTTTACACATACCTTAAAGTTCCGGATTTTTCAATCTTCTGGGTTTACAAGTCCACAAGTAAGTTCCGGATGCATTTTTCACGCACACACTGCCCTGAGGCAGTTCCTGGATGCATTCTTCACACAAACACTGCCCTGAGGCGGCCTAAAGTAGCTGCAGCTGTAGATGTGACAGGCTGCCATGGAAACCAAGTGACTACAGCTGCCTGGAGCAAATAATTTTATCAGGAGAACTTTTTACACACAAAAGTTCTGGGAGAAGTTCTACGCAGAAGTTCGAAGAGCCAGATGTTTAAGATCTGGGTGAGTGATTTAGACACACAGAAAGTTCAGGATGTGATAGCAAACATGCAGGAGAAATGTGTGTAAAAACACCCAGTGATAGATTGCATAAGCCGGATGTGAGGAACCTCAAGCCCGGGGACCAAGTGCAGTCTACAGCTAATTTTTATTTCGCTTCTTACCAGTTCCTGCATCTGGCCCCTGGATTCATTTCCTACCTACAAGCACTGAAAGACTGAGCTCAGGATAAAGGAGCAGAGACGAGGGTGTGCAAACAAAGGTAGGGGACAGATCCACGGTACAGATCCACAATCTGGACCCTCCTCTTCCTGACTGCACCCCTTAAGCACCCCCAACTTCTGAGCGGTCCTCAGAGCTTGTACTAATTTTCAAAATGGCCCTGGGAAGGGAAAAGATTCCCCACTTCTGGCATAAGCCTTCTTTCCATATGAAAGCAGGTTAAAAAATAATGGGACAAATTCATGGAGGACAGGTTCATGTTTCTACAAGCCAGGACGGTCAGTGTGTGTTCCCCCAAGCTTCTGACTATCAGAAGATGGGAATGAACACAGCAGGAAATTAATTACTATATAATTGTACTGCTTCTACCCTTCTTCTGAAGTGTTGACTCTGGGCTAGATGAAACATTGGTCTGGTCCAGTGTGGCAGCTCTTGTGTTCTTAGGACCAGAGTTGAAATAATTAAAAAGGAAGGTCTTTCCCTTCCCACCCATGCAACAGATCCAATGATGTGTTCTCTTGCATGGTAGGTCTGAGTTCTGTTCTGTCCCTGAAATGTGTGACTTTCCAATGGGTTCTAAATTTGGCCAAACAAGTTCTTCCCTCTGTGAGTGAAAACAGGATTGTTTGATGCAAAGAGGGAGGGAGATTAAACAGGTATAATTAAAAATCTGTCCCAAATTATTCAGAGCTGTCAGCTATCTTCAGATTACCTAGACAAAAAAACTTCGGGTTAAGAAGCTTGTTAAGGCGGCATTACAAATTATACTCAAACGTTAACATGACAGTAAATTGTATGTTAAGGCAACTTTATTAAATATCAGACCAATCTATACATTTCTTTTCTCATTCATTAATAAAAAAAAATTATGACAACTGAAATTAAACTGTATACATTCCTCATCATGTATAAGTATTGTTCGGTCACCATACCACACACACATTCAAACACACATGGTCACTCTCACACACACAACCTCTCCTCTCACACACACATTCAAAACAACTTGCATGCAGTCACACACACACACTCATTCATACACAGTCTCTGCTCAGCCATGAGTGCTGCAATCCCATTTATATAGATATTAAATAGGGTCGGCGCTATCACACAACCCTGCGGGACCCCAGCCCGCACCCGTATTGGGGGTGTAAGATGCCCTTGAGAGTTGAAGCGAATTCTAACTGATGCAACCGCATATAGGGATACCAGAAGCGACAGTAACCTTCTGTCTATATGCAGTTCCAACAGCTTCTTCCCCCCCCCCCCAAGGTGGCCACAAGAGCAGTGGGGGCGCTTTTGTATGCGGATGATGTGGCCTTGTTGTCACAAACCTGAATCGGTTTGATCAGGCAGATGGAGGCCTTCAGGGTGTTTTGCAGGTTAAATAAATTGACCATCAATTCCTCCAAATCAAAGGTAATGGTCTTTTCAACCAAACGGCATCAGTATACGTGGCGCCTAGAAGGGCAGGTAATCGAACAGGTGAATAGCTTCAAATATCTGGGACTGGTTTTTCATAAGGCAGGCCGGTGGGGGGAGCATATATGACGAGCGGAAGCCGGGGCAAAAAAAGCCGCCCAGAATATCTTTCAGTTTTTCGTTAAGCTGGGAAGGCAGGCAATGAAACCAGCACTAAGGACTTTCAACAGTAAAGTGAGGGCCCAAAATTTGTATGGAGCTGAAATTTGGGCCCCAGATTGTTCTAAAAAGCTAAATAGCACCCAGGCCAGGTTTTTACAGGCACTCCTGGCCAGCCCAAGAGGTACCCCATTTGCTGCCCTTAGAATTGAACTGGGACAGCATAGTTGGTATACTGATGTAGTACTAAGAGCACTTAAATTCTGGTGCAAGATGTGGCTGGGACAGTGTCCAGCCCTCCTGCAAAATATCAGGGAAGACTCGTTTGTGA
>QEPC01013663.1:1290357-1348141 GCA_003113815.1 Sphenodon punctatus
GGGGGGGGGGGGCAGGAAAGTTATTAATGAAAGCAAAATAAACCATCCAGGTTTTTTTCTGGCTTTTGTTTCAAACCCTGAAATGGCCAATATCAGGCCTTTCCCTGGTCTTTCCCACTTTGGAGTGCACACTCCTCCTGAGAATATTTCCTTGGGCTTGATGCCCCACCTTGAATTTAATTTCCAGGGCTGAGCCCTGGGAAGCCCCTCCATAAATTAAGTCCTGGGGACATCACTCCTGGTCATTGCCCCACATCTCTACCTTTCTCTCTAATACACACAGAGAAGACTCCCCATCATCTCAACGCTCCCATCCTTTGGGACATGTACGCACACAGTACCCTGCAGTGCACAGCAACCAACCCATCTCTCCTGACAAACAACAATTTGTTTTATGACAGAAGAGGAAATTGCCGTCAGTTTCACAAGAGCGAGATGAGTCCGTTTGAAGTGATCTGCCCTGTGGGGAGAGGAGCGATCGTGCTCCCTCTTGCCCCCCCTCCTCCTAATTATTGTTTGAGAGAAGCTCCCAAGCGGCTGGGTGGAAGCAGGCAGTGAGAGGAGGTGTCAGCCTGGTTCCTGTAGAGGGAGAGTGCTCGCCCAGGAGTTTCACTCACGAGCATTGAACCCCTTCCAAGGCCTGGTGAAGGGATGGGTGACACATAGGGTTGCCATATATATGCATGTTTATGAGAAATACAGGTTGCAGGGCTGCATTAGCATCAATGCAGCTCTGCAACCTGTATTTCTCATAAGTGCCCTCTAAGAACTTGCATATATGGCAACCCTAGACACAGGCTTGCTAAGGGACGGGTCCTGGTTAGAAGGCAGAGGCAGGACAAGATCCCGTCTATGGCCCTTTTCACACAGACACTCTAACACTGATAAAATGGATGTTGCATTTTATTACACATGTTGCAGGGCTGGAGGCATGTGCTGTGAGTGCCCTGCAACATGTATAATAAAATGTAACACCCATTTTATCAGTGTTAGAGTGTCTGTGTGAAAAGGGCCATTGTGTAAATGGGGGTAGCACCACTAACGTCAGTGTTGCACTCATTTAGCTTGAGTCCAGACCACTGACTCCCAGTGGAGCAATGCTGATTTACACCAGCTAGGAAGCTGCCCCATTGACCCCAATAGAGGCCAATTTATACCAGCTGAGGCAGATTCTCAGACCTCAAACTCTTCTGAAGCAAGGCTAATTTACACCATTTGGGGATCTGGCTCAACTTACTCCAATGGAGCAATGCCACTTGGGAGCTGACCCATTGACTCCAGTGTTGTGAGGCCAATTTATACCTGTTGGGAAGCTGTCCCCATCAGTGAAGCAAATTTACACCAACTCGAGAACTGTCTGTTTATTCCAGTGGCGTAATGCTGGTTTTTACCAGCTGGGTATCTGTCCTTATTTATTCCAATAAAGCCAGGCTGACTACACTAGGGGGATCTGTCCCCATTTATTCCAGTGGAACAATGCTAATCTACACCAGCAGCCAGGAAATCAGGTCTGGTCAGTGCCCTTAACTGCAGCTAGAAGCTATTCTCCCCCCACCCCTTCCTGTGCCCATGATATGAGGTAACTAGAATTGTCACCTCTGAGAAGGCTGAAATATGGACAGGGGAGGGGCCCAGGCCTTCCCCAAATTTCCTGGTGAACTTTCATTTGTAAATGTAGGTAACTAACAAGCCTGTAATGGCAGGGCCCCTCCTGGCTATGGATATTTATTTATTTAATGCATTTATGAGTCGCCCCATATGCCTACGGCATCCCGGGGCGACGTACAACTAAAAACATTCATAAAGCCATTTTAAAAAACATCAACAATTTAACAACATCACAGGAGTAGGAGAATAAATAAAAATAAAATTAAAATTAAAATAAGGGCAGGGAAGAGCTAAAAAACTGTATCTTCCCTTCCCCCCCGCAAAGGCCTGGCTGAACAGCCAGGTTTTACAAGCCCGCCAGAATGTTAGGCTTGGGGCCAGGCGAACTTCCTCCGGGAGGGAATTCCAAAGACGCGGCCCGGCCACCGAGAATGCCCTCTCCATTGTGGCCCCACGCTTAACATGGGGGACCTCCAGGAAGGCAGACCGAAGGAGCCACTCTGGGGTGCGGAGGGTGAGGCGATCCCTGAGGTACGAGGGGCCAAGACCGTGAAGGGCCTTATAGATCATTACCAATACCTTGAATCTGGCTCAGCACGCTATTGGCAACCAGTGCAAAGTCTGGAGCACGGTGTTATATGCTCCCAATGACCTGTCCCCATCAGGAGACGGGCCACCGCATTCTGCACTAGCTGCAGACTCCGAACCAGGAACAAGGGCAGCCCCACGTAGAGCGCATTCCAGTAGTCCAGCCTCGAGATGACAAAGACATGGATGAGGGAGGCCAGCTCCGGCCTGGAGATGTATGGACGCAGCCTCCGCACCAGATACAACTGGCGAAAAGCAGCCTTCACCACCACCTCCACCTGTCGATCCAGGCAGAGATCCGAGGCCAACACCACCCCCAAACTCCGAACCTGCTGAGGGCAAACCCCCCCCAATCAGGGGAGCCACTACCTCCCTCGCTCTCCCCACCACCATCACCTCCGTCTTATCGGGGTTGAGCTTCAGTCTGCTCTGCCACAGCCACTCCGCCACGGCCTCTAAACATTGGGATAGCAACGAGACAGCAGGGTCTGGGTCAGCTGAAAAAGAGAGGTACAGCTGAGTATCATCAGCATATTGGTGACATCGCACCCCGAATCCTCTCACGACCTCCCCCAACGGCTGCATATATACATTAAATAATAGTGGAGACAGAATGGAACCCTGAGGAATGCTGCAGGACAAGGCGCAGGGGCAAGATGGAATGAGCGGAACCATTCAAGAACAGTCCCGTCCAGACCCCCCAGGTCACGCAGCTGTCTTAACAGCAGCCCATGGTCCACGGTGTCAAAAGCGGCTGAGAGATAATTAAAAATGGTAAGAAAATACACTTTAAAAAAAAGACACTGTCTATATTGCTCCATCTAATCCATATGGGCAATTATTGAGAAATATGGTCTGTCCGTATAACATATGGAATGGGTGCATGGCAACCCTAGAGGTAACTCACTCCCTCCATTGGGGTGATGCAAGAGCCATACCTTGACCTCTCTGGGCCATGGTGGTTGTCATGGAAACCCCTACAGGCAATGAACAAGGGCCTGTACATAAGCTAAAGGCAGGGAGTTGTGTGGCTCCTTTCCCTCCCACTCACTGAGGCACCTTGTTTGGAGGAAGCCAAAGAGAGCACGAGACAACCCCCCCCGGAACATATTATTTTGCTAACTCATGCCTAGGTCTGACCTCTGGAGGGTCACTTTTCACCCCCAGCCCACAAGGCCCCACCTTTCTTATTCCTCTGCTCCAGCATTGTATCCTATTCCTGTCTCCTCTCTTCTTATTACCTCTACCTGGTCCCTAACCCTGGCCCACATGGTACCCAATTTCCCTTTCTATCCATCTGCTCCTCTCCCCCTCCCATACACCCTTCCTCTTTTCTCTGCATCTCCCCAAACCAGTCTGTAGGCTGGATTCCAGCTGCAAAGACAGAAGGGCAGGGCCAGGGTATGGCCAAGGTACCCATGAGGGCATGGGCTGGAAAAGGCCTGCTTTGGGGGACAAGTCATGGACTGATGCTGAAATACCTTATCTTCTTCCCCTCTTCCAAGGGACAAATCCCACAGCTTGGGCTACTGCTGTTAGATATAAAATCCAGGCAGGGGGGCAATGGAGAGGAGGAGACATATTTATCTCCTTCCACTGCGGCTCCTGGGTATGTCTCCCCATCCCTCCCCTGTTTCCTCTTCATTCTGCTGCTGCCTCTTTTGATGCGATACCCCCTCAGGCGCCATCTAGAAATAGACTGCAGGCAAGAAATCTCCAGGGGTAATGAGAAATGAAAAAGGGAGTGGGGTGGGGGAGAGTGCTGCTGTCTGCTTTCTTCCTTTTCCACTCCTTTCATTAATTTCTGTGGTCTGTATTATAGTTCAGTGCAATGAGCCTTTGTTGGCATTGGGTCTGTCAGAGGCAGCTACGAGCCACACAAGATGGGGGTGTCACACCATTTGTGGTTTTGCTTCTCTGTGTCCATTGATCAGCCTGTTTCTGATCCAGCAGCAGAGGAACACCATTTCTGGCCTCTCCTTTTAGCATCAGCCACTTATATTTTTCCTTATTGCTTTTCGATGAGATGTTTTCTGTGATCCCTGGTTGTTTGATGAAATCAGGTTTGGGAGGCTGGAGGGAAAGAACTAAGAATAGGACCACTGGTATCACTGAATATGGCCCAGACTGGAGGGGTGTAATCCTCCACTCATTGAAGACAATGGCAAAACTCCCACGGACTTTAATGGTGGAGGATTGTTCTGTAGGTCAGACACATGGTCCATCTGGTTGGGTCTTGCCTCTGACAGTGGTCGGCATTGGATACTGCTGAGTAAGTGTACAAGAAACTGCATATATGGAGGGATCTATCTCCTGTTGTTCATGTCCAGATTCCAGTAATTGGAGCTTTTGAAGAAATGGGGAAGCCTCTAGCCTAGGGGCCAAATCTGGCCTGTGGCTGTCTCTTTTCCAATTCCTGAATTTGGCCCCCTCCACTCAAACACTAATAGTTTGCTCAGGGGAACAGGGTGGAGATGAGGGCATGCACTCAAGAATAGAGGTTATCTCCATGGCATAGGTTTATGAGCTGAACCCTTCCCCGCCCCCATCATTCCAAACCCTATGTGGCCTGCAGGAGGGAAAGGGTTCCCTGCCCCTGGCCTAGAGACATTCTGAACAAGTGGTTGTATCCTTGCTGTTATTAATCAATAGGCAGGGGTGTAATGGGTGGGGAGCACACCAGAGCTCAGCTCTGGGACTTCCAACTGACCCGGAGGGCACCGGAGCAATCCCAGGGGCCGGCCCTGCCCCTCCATCAATCAGCCGACACAGCCCCAGCTGCCTGCACTGCGCTCTCAGCCATGTGGGCAGAAGTACAGAGAGCGCAGCTGCAGCCAGAGAGGGCTGGCTCCCTCAACTCTCCACTCATGCTGGGGGCTGCTTGCTCTCGCTGCTGCCCAAGAAGTCTGGGAATCCCTGGTCTCGAGGTAAAAGAGAGGTGTTTTCAAGATCTTCATGGTGCTTAAAGTGATTTGAAAGTGATTGGTGGCACTTCCAAAGTGCTTTCAAGTTTTTGGGGTGCATCCATGACACTTAACGTATTTTTAAATTGCTTTTGCATTGATGTGTTGTCAGTATTGCAGAATACAAGAGAATATTTCATATATAATCATATCTTTTTATGCCCTTACTGATTAACAAAAGATTAATCACCCACACCTTTTGGGCGAGTTATGTTATCACATGGGGTTCAAGCACAGTGGGGTTAGGAAGGTATACATGACTGCCTTGTGGCACAATCCCAAGAATAATCGCCCAGTTGGGGTTCAATTTGGGATTGGAGGGGGCGTGGCTAGGATTGGAGGGGGCATCAAGAGCTCTTGCACTTCTCAATTTAGCACTACACCACTGCCAATAGGGTCAGTGTGGCCTAGTTGATAAGGTGCTGGACTTGGCCCTTGGGTGGGAACAAAGGGTTCAAAGCTCATCTTAGTTACAAAATGACTGGGTGGCACCCTGAGCCACCCAATAGTTACCTTGGACAACCTACTATATTTTGTTCTCAGTTACCTATCTGTAAAATGGGATTAATAATGACCTACCTCACAGGGTTGTTGGGAAAGTGAACTAGATAAGGACTGTCAAGCACTTTAAATGTTGAAAGGGATAAAGAATAACAAAAGTCATGGGTCTATCATCTCGACTGTGCACTTATCCAAGCCTGTTTATACTGTTGTCCTTTGCAACACCCCATGACAATGAGTTCCACAGCTTACTTGTGTGATAAAGTTCTTCCTTTTGTTTGGTGTCTGGTAACTTAATAGAATGTCCCTCAGCTCTAGTGTTATGAGGAAAGATAAATAACAGTGCTCTAGTCGCTTTCTCTGCACCACTTATGATTTTATAAACTTCTGATATAGCCACACACCCTCTTTCTTTATAAGCTGGAGAGCTATTCCTCATCATCCAGAAGCCCCTTTGAGTCTCTAATCATCCAGAAGGCATTCCAGAAACCTTCTCTGTCCCTTTTCCACATCTACTCTATCCTTTTAGAGATGGGGCAACCATAACTGCAGTATTCAAGGGAGCAGGGTGTGCACCTTGGATTTATAGAGTGGCTTTGTTGCAACTCCAGCAGCTTTGGGGAAACAACCAAACCCTGAGCTTCCAAACTGAACCCTTCCCACTTGTTCCCAGCAGCTTTGAGAATCCTGAACTGAGCCATTTCCTCTGCCCCAGATGTACCAGCTCAGGAGAGGAAATGCTCTAATTGAAAGCATGGAGCAGTAATGCCAAGGCCCAGCCAACGTCCACCACCTGCTCTCTCGCATAGGCATAAAAGTCTTCTGAAGTTTATCTGTAGCCTTCTCACTCAGCCCTTGTGGCAAGGTAAGTGTTCTCTTTTCCCCTGCCCTTGGCTTGCAGGTTTCTATGGCCCAATGTCATCAAACTGCCAGTACAACAGGGGTGATTGATGGGGACATGTATGCATGGTCCTCAGGACTGAAAGAGAAAGGAAGGCTGGGATTAAAGGATATTGGCAGGGCTGGGATGATGGGACCTCAAGGCTGGGACATCAGGATAGGGATGGAGGGGCATCGGCAAAACTACAAGAGGAGTCTGGAGCTGCAGTTCAAGACTGAGGGGCATTGGCAGAGCTGGGTGGGTGAGAATTCATAGCTAGTATAGCAGGGGGCAGCAGCAGGTTAGAACTGAAGGGTGTTGGCAGAGCTGTGAAGACTCCCAGACAGGAATACTAGGGAGCTGTGAATTGGGATTCAGAGGCACTGGCAGAGCTGAGGGGAGCCCAGGGCAGGGCTAGAGGGATTCTCTGGGTTAGGATTGAGGGGCATTAGCAAAACCAGGGATAGCAGGGAGCTGCAGGTCAGGATTGAAGGACATCCGTAGAACTGGGGGAGACCTAGGGCTGGGAGAGCAGATGGACATGGGCAAAACTGTGTGTGGACTGCCCAGCATTTCTTTGGGGGATGTGGCAGGGGTGTGTGTGTGTGTGTGTGCGTGCGCGCCAGGACTGAAATAGTAGGGCAGCAGTGGGTGAACAGAGGGGAGGGGGGGCTGTATGTTGGGATGGAGGAGCATTAGCAGGCTTGTGTGCATGTGGGGAACCCAGGGCTGGAGTAGCAGGGCTAGGGTCGAGGTAGAGATGTGAGACATTATGGTAGACCTGTCGCAGAGAAAGAAAGCGGAGAAACAAATTACAGATCCCAAGAAGGAAGCAAAGTCTTAAGGCGACGGAGAGGAGGAGGAGGAAGGGATTTGAGGAAGGGCTGGGAGATGCAGACGAGAGTCTGGGAGTCTGAGCCACAGAGCTACTTCCGAGCCACCTGGAAGGGCTGTGAACTACAGACATCAAAACCAGCCGACACGCCGTCTCGGGGGAGGAGGGGGGAGAGCTCCAGACACATGCTGAGTGCAGGCCTTTCCTGCTGCCAGACGAAGGGGGTTGGGGGTGGAGAAGGGAGAGCCTAAAGAGGGGACTGTTTCCACAGCTTCTGTTGGGGCTCAAGGGAAAGGAATGGATTTCCCAAATGTTGAAGCTATTTCTACTGGAGAAAAGGTTCTCACTGGAGCTGACAGGAGGCTGAGATATGAGATTGAGGGGCATCAACAGAGCTGTAGCAGAGTGCTGGGATAGCAAGGGGGCTGTGGGTCAGGATTAAGAAGCATCAGCAAAACTTCAGGGGGAGCCAAGAACGAATAAGAGGTGAGCTGTGGGTCAGGATTGAGAAGTATCAACAGACCTGGGAGTGGAGGAACCTAGTAGACAGGGCTGTTGTTGTACAGACTTAGGAAGCTTAGAGGCGGGGGAGAGCCTGTTCCAAAGGTTCTGATCGTTTAGTAGAGCAAGGTCCTCATCTCAGTCCTTTGACTCTATCTGGGATTCTGCTTCTTTTCCTAAAGCCCTTTAAAGTGAAACTGAAATCCCCAGGAAGGGGACCGAGGAAATCCCATATGTAAAGGACAGAGGGATCCAAACCATCTCCCAGGTCCCGTGCCAGGCTTGGAAGTAATTGTCCATCTGGCAAGTGTCACGGGTTGGAGGGCCACACCCCCACTTTACCGGGTTTGAGTGACTCGGTTTCCCTTGCGCGCAGCCCACTTGAATTAGTTTCTCTCCCTGGCTAATTCAAGTCTGCCACAATGAAACTCCTTTGTCACCCAAGGGCCTGATCCTTCCCGTTTACAGACTCTTTACTCTCTGGGTTCGCAAGAGCTTGAGGGCTCTTGTTGCTCGCTTGTGTTCCAATGTTAGACACGGACACTTCTTCATAAAGATAAGAAGTAAATTTGTTGATTACATAAGCAAGACAGTTGCCAGGCTTGGAAGTGATTGTCCATCTGGCAAGGATGTGATAGCAGACAGAAGCATTCTAGAACCAGCAGGCATTTCTCTATTGATGTTTACACACACAGTGGGTGTCTTTAGACATAACGTCAATGGGTGTTTTGACCTTGATATGAACACGGGTTTTGGCCCTGTGTTCACCATGTGGCGCTGCTAAGACACACAGCCCATCTTGGGGCAAATTAGTGTTTTGCTCACCACCCGATCTCGGCATGCAAGCGCTGCTGCCTTGTTCCCCTTGTTGTAACTGCTAACGCACTACGTGATATCATTAGGCACAACATTGGGCACGAGTTCAGCCAGAACATGCAAATTGTCCTTGGGATGCAATGGTGTTCACATCGAGTGTTCAACAGGTGGCCAAATTGGTGTTGGGATTGTTATGGTGTTTACACATAATAGCCAAACACATGCTTAGGGGTTTTGACACCTGATCTTTGTTACGTCTAAAGATGCCCAGTGTTTGCCACGTTCCAGGTGCCTAACACAGGTCCTAGTTATGCTTGGTCACTTCAGACATGGCTTTTGCCATGGATTAAACACAGATTTGCTGCGGTTTGCTACCCAGAACATATCCAGGGAGCTCCTGAGCACGATTAGCATCTGTTCAATGCCACCATCCTGCCACACAACGTTGTTTAGCCAGGCCATCATTCACCCACCCCACTGAATCACTTGATCAAACTGACCATGCTTCCCTTAGCCTAGGAGTGGAGAAGCCCACTAGGCAAAACTGGCCAAGAAAAAGGGTGCCTATTTAATTTAAGCCACTCAGTGACGCTTGTGTTTCCTGGTCCCACCTGACAGCTGAGACAGGGAACTCCAACCAAGAGATTCACAGTCTCCCTGAAGATGGATTTCCCTGTTCCTCTGTTGTCAGCTGTCAGGCCAGTATTAGGTTCCCTGCTCTCGCCTGACAGTGGACCAACAGGGAGTTCCAACAGCTGCTGGGCACCAAAGGATAGCTCCAGTGTTGATGCTGCCATTCAAAGGACTCCCCTGGCAGGCAGAGTCCATAGGGTAGCAGCGTAACAGGAAGAAGCATAAAGGTTTGTTCAAACTGCTCCAACATGAGATAATGTCACAGTTGTTTTTCCCTGTAGTTAATATGTGTAGAGCCACTCAATGGTGCTGCTATAGCATGAGTAGGAGGCAGCCAGCCATTTCCCTCCAGCTGCTGAACTATTCTAAAAGGCATTTGAGAAAAGCGCTAAGGCAGAAGTGAAGAAATCAGGCCCATGGCTGGTTTTTATTTGGCCCTTTCTCAGTTCTTGGATCTGGCCCCTGAGACCAGACCTGAACTAAGCCCTTGGCTGACCACTAAGGATGTCTTTTAAATAGCACGGTGGGCAAGGGGGGTCTGTGGCTGCAAGGTGCCCACACACGTGACGTGCATGGGGAGCACTTAATCCGGGCAACTCCCGGCATGGCTACCCCAGCCACAGAGGCAGCCTCTGCACATGTGGCTGGCCCTGCATGGAGCACTCCCGATTTTTCAGAGGTGTTCCGGCCATGAGTGACCACTGCATGGTTTACAGAACTGCACTCCCCCACACACCACCTTCACACGAGCAGTTGGCTGCGTGGTTGGTGGGGAACCATGCACGGATGCGTCTTGTTTAAAAAGACTCTAAGGCTGCTTTTAGACGAGTGACCTGGGAAGCGCATTCTTCTATGCGCCAGGAGGAAAAGCCACACGAGGTGCATTTGCATGCACCGGAAGTGGCCGCCCACTGTAGGAATCGGCGGTACGCATGGCCTCCCGCGGCCTTTTTAAAGACACATTCTGGAAACCCCGGGCTTCCAGAATGCATCTTTAAAGAGGTCATGGGAGGCCGTGCGCACCGCCGATTCCTATGACAGGCGGCCACTTCTGGTGCATGTTAATGTACCCCGCGTGGCTTCTAGCAGCACGTTGAAGAACACACTTCCCAGGCTGCTCCTCTAAAAGCGGCCTAAGTGGTTCATCTTTCCCAGCAGAGAAGGAGATGAGAGATGCAAGGAATGGACATATCATGTCTCAGGTTGGAGCCTGGACCATCAGGGGTCAAGGATTATTAGCCAGGATGACCAGAGATGCAGCTTCATGCTCAGGGTGTCCCTAAACCTTTCACTGCTGGACTAACACCCACAATTGCCCCATGGTTTTCTCTGAAGCATCCGGTGACTACCACTGTCAGAGACAGGATACTGGACTAGATGGGCCATTAGTTTAGCAGCTCTTATGTTCTTAGAAGCAGAATGTGACTTCGTTGCTCCACAGAATCTGCGTGGGAGAAGGCGGGTTGAAGTAATCTTTGTTCTCCATGTCATACTGTGTCAGGGTGGTCACCCAGAGGAGTTGTCCCACTAGCAGAGAGTGGCTGGGGTGAGCAGGGGATAGGGGAGTCTCCATACTCAGAGTTAAGGTGTAAAGGAGTCCGGCATGGCTGCAGAATCAAGGCCCCTGGATTTTTTGGGCCCTAGCAGGAGTTGACGGACAGGCTGCTAAAGATACAGGTCACTAGGGTGGCAAATATGCAAATGTAGAGGACACTGCAGCCCTGTAACCTGTATTTCTCAGACGTGTCCTCTAAAACGTGCATATCTGGCCACCCAACAGGTCACTGAGATATAGGGACAGCTCCATTAAGGCTGGTGATGACTCTGGGGCATTGCTATCATTGAGCAAGGTGGCTCAGTTGAGTCTGGGCCCAAGACACTAGTGGGGACATTTGCAAGTGGCTTAAGCACGGGTAGGAAATTTGCAGAGTGAACAGTGGAGGGAGCAGGGACAACACTCTGTTCCTGCCTACTCTGAAAATCTTCCAGCAGCACTCAGGTCACTTACCAAGACCCCATGAAGGAGAAAGTCTTCCGAGTGAGTGGGGGTGGAGTACTGGTCCCACCTCCACCCACTCTTAAAATTCCTTCCTGGTGGATTTGCTGCTGCTCTTGCTGGGAAGGGGCTCACTGGGAGCCGCCACCACTATTGCAGTGGGAGGCCAAGGTTGGCCAGGAGCCACCTTGGGAGGGCCACAACTTAGGGAGACTCTGCCCCCTTGCCCTTGGGGGGGGGGGACACACCATTATTGAGGCCTTGGCCCACCACAGCCTTGCTATACCACTGTGATGATAGCTCCATAAAGCCAGTTCCCTCTCCAGCATTCCCCCTTCCCCCCCTCAGCCCCAGCAGGACTCTCCTGCCCCCCATCTCCATACAGAACCTGCAGCCTAAGCACATGGAAGGGATTGAAGGAATTTGCCTCTCGCCTTGTAATTTATGCAAATGGCTCTGTAATTAGCGGTAATTTCAAGGCACAGCTCGGCGTTTCAGATGCTCCTCCACAAGGAAATGCCCTGACGGTAATTCTCCAGCATTAACATCATTTACTCCACCTGTGTGGTCTCTCAGCCGGCTCCGAGCCCAGAGTGCTAAGGCTGGGAGAGCAGCTACAATGCTGGCTCTGAGGGGAGATGATCCCCAATCTGGGGGCAGGTCTCTCCCTGTCCCTGGGAACTTTATGCAGAGGCCTCTGCTGTACTGCCACTGGCTGTAATGGAAGGGGCTGGCCTATTGGGGGCACTGAAGGGAATTTAAACCAAAGAACCTCAGGCACTGGGATGCTATCTCTGTGGGACCTGTAAGGCCAGTCTGCCAATTGGACAGTGGGGACACTTTGTCTAGAGTGTTACTCTCCTAGGGGTATCACTGAGGTCTCCTGAGACTCTTGCTCCCTGCTGAGAAGCAGGGAGTAGATAGATGCACCTCCTACCTGCACTGCAGGCTGGGGCTTGCAATACAGAGTGGGGAAAGGGCAGATTTTATTTTGTTTACTATAGCATCAAAACATCCTGGGTTAGCCCTGGGTTCAAACCCACCCCCAAAGACAGCCCAGCCTCTTATGCTTTTAAGCTGGAGGCACTGGCTTCTCTCTCTCCCCACCTTTGTTGTGCTGTACGCTGTCTGATTTCCACCTCATTCAGTGGGGCTGTACAGAGGCAGTCTGCAAAGCAAACTGAAAATAGGACCAAAGCCACTATTATATGCAGGCTTGGTATTATTTGCCATGACCAGGCACAAAGTAAAATGGTTGGCTGGTTCCAGTAAGGTGTTTGCTAGCTCTGTATTAGTGGCTTGCTTTTTTGGGGTGGCTGGGGGTTCATTATTCAGTAGAGTGGCATTTGGCACCTTGGTTTGAAAATGTGTAAGTTACTGTTCAGCAAACCCATCTCAGATAATGGATGGGAGGTTAACTTTTTTTTAATGATATAGCATGATAAAAGACCATAACCTATAACATTTGTTCCTGAACTAATGAAACCTGATTTCCTAAAACCCAGGAGTCCTGACTCTCAAACCCCTCTGCTGAAGCCACTATTCTCTACTCCCCTTCCCAGAGATGGGAATTGAAGCCAAGAATTTTACTTTAATCCCACTCTTGACCCCTCCAACTATCACCCTAGCTCACACTTCTTCTTCGTTTCCAAGCTTCTCGTGAGAGCTGTTTTATATTTGTATACCCCACCCTATATCAACAGCTATGGGCAGAGGGGGCAACTATATAAAACAAGATGCATAAAATATTGTACAATATTAAAACCACCTAAAAATCCTCCTTCCCTCATGAGCTCTATCCCACCCATCAAATGCCTGGCTGACTACACAGGTCTTGCATTGTCTCTGGAAAATGCTCAGACTTGCAGTAATAGCAACAGGCTGTCTGGCAGAGCCTGTCCCTTTAAGATGTGGTAGCACAAGCCTGAAGGGTGCAGGTGCTCCTGTTATTATAGGATCATGCCATAGTAGGTGCTAAAGAGAGATGCAGGCATCAGGCAAAAGGACAGTGCCTAAGAGGTCACAGGTGCTGGCCCTGGAAGCTGGGAGGCAGTGGCTAACTGGGGCCAGATGAGCTGGGTGTGGCTAAGCCAGCCCTGGGCCTGAGTAACGAATTCACACGTGCAGCAATTATCTGGATTTTTAAAAACTGGTTCTCAATAGTTCGCTGTTAACAAGTCCTGTTGCATTCACATGCATGCCATACCGATTTTAAGTACAGTGAAATAATGCATTCAGACCTTCTTGTAGTGCGTGCTTACCCGGCTGCTCAGTACGGTTCAGTTACAGGAAGTGGCCTGTGGGGAGCCAGAAGGTTGCTACTTTGTAGCAAAGTACAACCTTTGCTACAACTTTGCTACAACCTTTGTAGCAAAGGTTGCTACTTTGTAGAATCAGGGAGTAAAGAGGGAGAGCCTGAGGCTGCTGGAAAGAAGCCCCTCGCATAGTGAGGCGTGCTGCTTCTCTCCCTGGTTTCTTTCCGGTATCCCGCTGCTGCTACTGCTGCAGCACTACGGTAGAGGCAGAGGCAGATGATTGAAAGTCCCTTGGAGGGAAGAACTTTTTTGGGGGAGAAGCATGGAGGGGAAACATGGAGGGGAAGAACTTTTTTGGGGAGAAGCTGGCTGCAGCCTGCACCCAGCGAGGCAACTACAGGGCTCCAGCTGGTCTCACTGCTTCCGGTAGGGGCAGGAGTAAAACAGCGCACTTGGAAGCACGGTTGCATTCACATCAGAAAAGATTACACACTAGTTAAAACCAGTACGATGTTGCTTTCACACTGCTGTTAAGTGTGGATTTATTGAAAACGGACAGCAAAAAGGTAGGTTTGAGTAGCTTTTCAACACGCATTGCTTTAGTGCGATATTGACTCCATTTAATCGAATTTAAGTGTTCAGACAGGCATGAAACATTCGTTGTTTTTTTTAAAATCGCACAAATCAAAACGTCTGAATCCCCCCAAGAAGGAGCTGAGAGTTTGCCAGAAAGATAAGAACAAATCAGGAAGGGCTCTGCCTCAAAGCTGGCTGTAGGTGGGATTGTGCTTTTCTAGATGGACCTGGAAATCAGGTGCCCACCTAAGAAGAATTCGCTACCTGGCTATAGGAGGGACTGTGCCTGGCTAAGGGGACTTGAATCAAAGGATACAACCAAAGGAATGTGTGTGGGGTGTGGCGGGGCCTTACTACGGGAGAGATTGTGCTGAGTCAGAGGGAGAGACTCCCATGGGGATGGATGGATTTGTGAACTAGGGTAATAGGCTGAGATGGAACCCTGTAAATAAAGGGCACTGTGGTGAAGATCCCACATGGGCTTTTCTTAGTGAGGGTCCTGGTCCTGTAAAGACTTAACCTGAAGGGCTACCTGTTACACCTCTGGTGAATCTCCAGAGGGAGTTTCAAAGTTGTGAACAACAGCCGTTGAGATCACCTCTCTATGGGCCCTTGTAGTAGGGACTTGATGCATGAATGGGACTTGCAAGAGGTAATTCTTGGCCAACCTTAAGGATCATGTTGAGCACAGAAGACGAGGAGGTAGTAGTCTTTCTGATATGTGGGGCTTAAGCCATTTAGGGCTTTATAGATCAATAACACCTTGAACTGTGCCAAGAAAACTATTGGTAGCCAGTGTAGATGGCTCTGATGGGTTCTGTTCCCAACCTTGGAAAGGAAGTCTAGTGTAGTACTTGGTGCAAGTGGCCTGAAATCCATTGAGAATGAATCAACAGAGCAGGGGTAGGGAGCCTCTGGCCCATGGGCCAAACGTTCAGTTGTGTAGTCTCCTGTTCTGGGTGTCCTTAACCCTCTAGCTGCCAGGAGTTGGGGAGAAGGAGGTGAATGTCAGAGAATGGATTTCTCCATTTATGCCCTGTTCTTGAGTGCTTGTGGAGTCCTTCTGCTGTCCCCTTTAAGAATGGGATGGGAGCTATGTCCCTAAGGGTGTTTTCACACAGGCATTTAAATAGGAATTAAAGGCTTAATTCCTATGTTAGCTGGCCGTCGGAACGCTGCAAATCTGAGATTATAATTGAGGATTAGGGAAAACTTTGGTATTTATAAACCCTTGATAGCTAGGGTTTATGATATCTGGGTGTCAGACTAATCTTTGATAGTGTCCATGTGAATGACTATCAAGGATTAGTCAACTAATCCTTGATTAAAGCCACAGAGTCCAGTGTAAAGACCTGACATCCCCTCTGGACATTTTCTGCTCTATGGTACCTAGGGGCACATGACTTTGGAGATTGTATTACCTCCATCATCGTTCTGCAATGCATTGCGGAGCGCCAAGTTTAAATACCTGCAGAACAAAGGGATGAGTTTCCATTTTCTTCAACTCAGAAATCAGAAAAATGAAGACAATCAGATTTTCTTCAGTCCCAGAAATCCATGCGCTGAACAAGGACTAAAAGCTCCAGGGGATTGAAATTCATCCCAGAGACTCTAATTCCTGATTAACAGTAATGTTGTGTTCACATGGACTATCTAGAATTAACGTTATCTAGCATTAAAATGTCCGTCTGAACAAACAGCCGTTTGTGAATACTAGATAGATAATAAGCTCTGATTCTGATTCAAGGATTACTTTGTCTGTGTGAAAACACCTTTAGTCATCTATGGCTGAGATTTTGTGGATCCAGCAGTGGTGAGTGAGTAGGGCACTGACTTGGCTCCTCCTTGATTTTTGAAGGAGGCAACCGAGAGATCTGGTCACTATGGCATGACCATCTATATATGAAAAGCCTGGGGCAACTGGCCCCTTTGCCCTTTCCCCCACCCACCCTCCCCCTGCTAAAAGGAATTTGGATAATTGGGCTTATAGTATCATAAAAGAGATGAGTTTAAAGAGACTGATTCAATGGACCATGGCATGCAGGCAAGAGAGCTAGAATAGATGGATCTCAATGGAGAGACAGAGCATAGCCCTCAGTGCCAGTAGCATTCCTGAGCAATTGGAGGACACCCCCACCCCCCAGCAAAACAATGCTGACCCCTGCTCTGGGTCACCAAGAGGTTGCATGAGAGTCATGGCAAACCTGATTGGCCGCCTGGGTTTTGCTTATTAAATCTACAAAGAAGTTTTTAGTCGAGTGCAATGGTGTGGGCACCACCTGTGGTGGTTTGTGTTGGGGGCAAAAATAGCTGTTGCTCGTAGCTGGGATGCCTCTCACTCTAGAACCTGCATGAGCTCAAATAGCATGTCCAACCTGACCCAAAATGGTGTGCAGGATTGGGGCGCTTGACCCAAACTGATCCAAGTAGCTCTGCCACTGGAAAAACACACAACAGCATGCCCTCCTTTTCCCAGCATTTACTGCAGCGTGAGAGGTGCACAGCAAGGGACCTGGATCCTTTTAGAGCTGCAGGGGAGAGCCTCTGTTTACAACTTTAGTGGCCTACCAATAGAGAGGGTGGGAAATGTGCGGCTGCTGCAATATATTTAACTTTTGGATCTGGAGGGGATTGACTCTGGCACAAGGACTGGGGAAGAAAGAGTAATGTCCAAAGTGAATGAGACCAGGTTAGGGAGCATCTAGAAAGTTTTAGACCTGACCCAAGCACACCATTCCTGCTCCTAGGCTTCTGTCCCTTCCTATGCATAAAGAATTTACCTGATTGGGGAGAGCACTAGGGTTACCATACCACCCCTTTAGAAGATGGTTATGAAAAATACATGGTGTAGGGCTGCATTGGTTCCAGTGAAGCCCTGCAACATGTTTTTTCATAAGTGTCCTCTTTTTTTTAAAGGGGAGGTATGGTAACTTTCTCAGAATAGGAAGGGGTGCTTTGGGTTTCTGATTATCAGAGAGGACTAGCCCCACCTCCCTCACCTTCCCTCAAACTACATGACAACAACCGGTGACTTGGTGCACTGGGTACCTCGAGCTGCTGTGGCTAAACAAAAACTGCAGTAGATAAAAATTTGCTTTAAAATCTGTCTGACCAAATCTGAAAGGCATTTGTAGGAAACAGTGTCTGACCTGAACACGACACTGTCACAGCTGGTCATGTCCTGCTATATATGGGTTGGGCAGCAGGGCTCTATGGTACTCTGGGTTCACAGCAATGAGATGTGTTGATGTCCCATCTGTGGAGAATCACAAACTAGTGACCCCTTCCCTGTTCTGTCCCATAAGAAGTCTTCTCTTGGGTGCTAATCTAAAGTTCACTAAGTCAACAGGAGATTTTAAATTGACTCCAGCTATCGATTGGGCTTGTAGTCCCGTCTGCTGTAACAAAATGAACAGTACTTCTCTGCCTGCCATTCTAAAATGTCCCTGTGTTGGGATGTCATCCCCAGTAGCCCTGAGGGATGGCAGCCTCTTTAGACACTATAGGGTAAAGAGCAGTCTGTTTGCTTATTGTCATAGTAGAGCCAGTGTACCTTGTGGATAAGGTGTAGGACTTTGACTTGGGAGACCAGGGTTCAATTCCACTTGTTGCCATGAACTCACTGCATGGCCTTGGACAAGACACTGACTTTTGACCTTAATTTTCCATCTGTAACTTGGGGATGATAATGACCTGCCTGACAGAATTATTATGAGGGTGAATGACCCACATGCTGACAGCACTCAACTCTCTCTTCCCCCCCTCCATCTAGTGTCACATCACCAACACTCTCTCTGACATCTCTGCTTGGATGTCTCATCATCAGCTAAAGCTTTACATATCCAAGACTGAACTCCTCATCTCCCCCACTCCAAAAAGCTCCTCTCCCCTCAAAATGTCCATTAATGGTGTCGCTGTCCAGTCTGTCCCTCAGGCCCATAGCCTGGGGTCCATCTTTGACTCCTCCCTCTCCTTATGCCTCGGTTGATAAGTACTGTTACTACTTTCTGTATAACAAACTTTGCTAATATCTGACCCTTCCTAACTGCTCCCACTGCCATACCCCCAGTCCATGCTCTAGTCATCTCTCACCTTGACTACTGCAACTTCCTTTCTGGCCTCCGCCACTCACCTTGACCCTCTCACTTCCATTCAACACACTGCTGCCAAGGTCACCCTCCTCACCCATCCTATCCTCCTTCCACTAGCTTCCTCTCTCCTTTTACGTTCAGCACAAGCTCCTTGCCTTTACCTTCAAGGTCTTGCTCTCCCATCTCTCCACTCTTGTTTCTTGACACATTTCCACCCGGAAACTTTGCTTCTCCTCTGCTACCATTCTCACTTGCCCCCAAGTCTCCTGCTCCTCAAAATACCTTCAAACCTCACCTGAAAACCTCTCTTCTTTTAGGCTTTCCCTAGCATCTCATTCCCACAGACTGGTCACTGATGCTTTCTTTTCCATCCTATCGTCAGGGTACCCTTTTCTCCTGTAACTAAGCTAAACACATGCCCCTGTGACTTCTCCGTCTCTCCCTTTGGACCCTTTGCCCTTGTCTTTCCTGGATTGTAAGCCCCTTGGATAGGAGCCTATCTTTAATGATTGTATAATGCCAGGGTACCTTGCTGAGGCTATATAAGTAATAACTAGATAAGGATTGTCAAGCACTTTCAATGCTGAAAGAGCTATATAAAAATATGGCTGTTGCCTGCCTGCATCTCAGATTTGGACTCCTAAAGCCAGCAAGAAGTGAGCTTATGATCAAATGGCAGCAAAGCTAAGCGGCCACAGATCTTTTCACTATGGTTTGTATATCTTTTACAAAGTTCATTTTTACATGAACTGCATCCTTCCATTTGTGCTGGAGAGAGAGGAAATAAGGATGGAAGGAAAGGGGGCAAAGGGAAGAAGAAAAAATGAGAAAGTGAAAAAAAAAAAAAAAAGGATATAAATTAGGTTGGCTAGAAAGATTGAATGAGGAAAGAAAGATATATAAATAATATTCATGAGTAGGTATAAATGTGAATGAGGATAGATGGAGGGTGGAAGGAGAGAAAAAGGTAAGATGTTATAGCAGCCAGAACTCTGCTTAGGAGAAGGGCCGTGTTGTGCTGTGTGCAGTATGAGCTCAATGAGAGATTAAGTCCTTGCCCCAAAATGCGTACCGGTGACAGCAGTGCTGTCTGCTGGCTTGGAATTTTCCCTTTCCCCTCGTGTGAGGGAGGAGGCTCTGGCCTGACTTTGCAGACAGGAGTCAAGCCCTTGCATGCGTCCCAGGCAAGGCTCTTCTTTCTCCTGCGTAATTTGCTTCCAACATGAAAAAGATGGCTCAGAGAAAACCCCATTGGGAGATGAAAGGCTGTCGGGGCCTATGAACTGGCGTCAGATCTGCAGCCAGCCAGCCAAGCTTCACTCCAGAGCCATTCTAGTGAGGATGGGCAATCGACGAGTGTCTGACTGCATGCTCTGTGGTGTCCCTTGCCCCTGGAACAGCACCAGGCTGGAGACAGGAGTTGGTGGGGGGGTTCCTCACCACAGCCACAGGCAGTATTATGCTTGAGGTAAATCCCACCTACACAAGTTGGGGTTGCTAAGGATTAATCCGTTCACTGCTTTGAGGACTAACAATTTCCCTAATCCTGCAGATGATGATGTGGACACTGATGGTAAGGGTGGAAGGGCTATTCCTTGATAAGCACTGCAACCTGGTGACTTGGGAGTTAGGATACCTGAGTTCTAATTCTGCTTGTGTGAGCCTAAGCAAAACACCCACCTTTTGTTTCCAACACCCCCTGAGAGTCTCTCCAGTCCACAAGTCAGTGGGTTCCCAAGTGCCCCCCCTTGGGAGCCTGACCCTCACTTTGGGAACTCTTAGAAGCACAGATGATCTCATAAAATAGGAAGGGGGGGGGGGGCAGAGAGAATAAGTATCCATTTGAGTTTGAAGGCATGGTCCCCTTTCTAAATTTAGCCCCACATGACCCTTGTAGTATCCGTGATCCCCCTCACCACTCTGTCAGTCCCTCTGTTCAGTGAGATGGCCCATCACCCCTCCCGTGTCCCTGATTGGCAGGTGGCTACCTCATGTCATGACAAAATTTCATGCCTGTCAATCAGGAAATTCACTCTACAGAAGCTGGCAGGCAGCAGCAGTGGAACCACTGTGGAAAGTCTTGGATGTTGGTGGTATCCCTAGAGCTTGCAGTGGAGTTGAGGTGAGCAGCAAGGGAGCCTCGTCCAAGGAATGGGGCTGGGGGGAGAGGCTAGAGAGGGAAGAGAATAGGGAGGCAGCACCATTCAAGGAATGGGGACAAGGGCAGAGAGAAGGCAGACACAGCTAAGGCATGGAGATGGATTGCGGTGGGTCAAGAGGTGGGATTTGGGGGTCAACGGACAGGGCTTGGGGCCTGTGGGGTGATTTGTTTAGTGAAGGGGTAGAAACATCTGTCCCTGTCTGGGCTTTTTTTTTTTTTTTTTTTTTACTCTAGTCTGTGTCTACAGATCCCAGCACTACAGGGCTCCAATGGTTCAAGAACATAAGTGCCATAGTAGGTCAGACCAATGATCCATCTAGCCCAGCATTCTGTCTTCAACAGTGGCCAGCTTCAGTTGCTTCAGAGAAGTGCACAACAGGTGACACGGAGTGTTTATAAACGAGATGCTACCCCACATGGCCACCCAAGAGCCGTGTACCTGACTTCCTGCCTGAAGCTTGAGCAGAGGAATGTTCACTCCCATGAGATGCGCGTGGAGCACTGCCAAGAAATCTGGAGTACTCCATGCAGGGCAAGTCACATAGCTCCGTAGCAAAAGGTGGCCATGGAGCCTCTGACCATATGAACTGGGGCGCTCAGCCACACACCAGCAGACTGGTTCGCCACTCATAGGCACTGTAGGAGTCCGAGTTCCCAGCGTGAATCAATTGCAAAGCCCAGCTGGGTGCACTTTTCCCTTCCCCCATGGTCTGCTGGAGGGAGTGGGTGGCCTCCATGGCCAGGGTAGCCACGCTGGGAGCCAGCCATTTGAATCCCTCCCAATGCACTCCACCTGTGAGGGTGCTCCGCAGCAGTGCTACTCAGCGGCCATGAAACCCCTCTCCCCCAACATTGCCTTCCTCATTTTAAAAACACCCAATGAGTGAACAGTTCCCTGCTACTCATTCCACCTCCTGACAATTACAACAGAAGTCTCATCCCCTGAGACTTCAAAACCCTTGATTAATAGCTCTTTATGGACATAGGATCTAAGAAATCCTCCAGTCCTTTTTTGAGCCTAGTTACTTATGCTATTGGCCTTCAAAACATCTTCTGGCAATGAGTTCCACAGGTTAATGGTATGCGGAGTGAAACAGTACATTCTTTTAATTTGTTTAAAATCTGCTGCCAGTTCATTCCATAGAATGTCCCTTAGTCCTGTTGTTTTGAGAAACTGTGAATAATGGCTATTTACTTGCTCAAGTTTTTATAAACTTCTGTTATATCTTTCCTCAGTCTCTTCTCTAACCTGAAGAGCCCTTGCCCATTGAGCATCTTCTCGTACAGAACCCGTTCCATTATCTTTGTTGCCCTTCCCAGTTCTACTATGACCTTTTTGAGAGGAACAATCCCCATTCAAGATGTGGGTGCACCATGGGTTTACATGAGTGTTGTTATTTATATAGCCCCAGCAGTGTACCTGGCACGTATAATCTAGTTATAGAAAAGTCCCTACCCCAAAGGGCTACAAGCAGCATTGGGATATTCTCTGGTTTGTTTTCCATCCCTTTCTTAATACTTTCTAGCATTCTGTTTGCCTTTGTTTACACTAGAGTCAGTGGAAAAACAAGATTTTGGTCTGTTGAAAATTTTATGAATGTCAGTTTGGAAATTGTGTTTCAACACTGTCAGCACTTAGCCTCCCCCAAAAAATATGTCAGAAGCAGAGATAGTGCCTGATTTTGCGGGGAGGGGGGAAATAATTTAAAAATTTTGGATTTTTAAAAACTTTCAATAATTAAACAAATCATTAATTTAAAAAATGTTGATGACGTTTTGCAAAGAATTCAGAACTTTAAAAATTGGGTTTTTTGGTCAAAATTTAGTTTAAAATATTCAAACTAGCCCTAATTTGCCCCTTTGGGCACCCTCCATACTATAATTATCATGATAGCACAGTTGGCTCCACTTAATAAGGACCGTTCCCATTCCCCCTTTGCTGCTCACTGATGTTGTCTCTACTATGCTATCATTTAGGGTCTCCTCCTCCTGTGTAACTAAGCTAAGCATGTGCATGAACCTGCAACTTCTCAGCTTCATGAATATATCCCTGTCCCTCCCTATATTCCCCTCTCCTTGGCAACCCCAACCTTGTCTATCCAGACTATAAGTCTTTCAGGGCAGGGACCTGTGTCTAGTGATTATTCAGTGCCAGATACATTGCTTGTACTATATAAATACTTTAATAAGAATTTACCGAATTGGAATAGTCATCTAAATGGGAATGGTTTTTCTAATGCTAGAATTGTGACCAAGGCCATCTCTCCTTTGATTGGGGTGGCTGTTTAGTTAAGTTAATTTTATATTTCCCGAGGCATTCTGGTAAAGAGGCTTCCACAGCATCAAATACAAATTTGAAATTAATAGAGTTTTTATATCTGAGACTCAAATCCAAGTATTAATTTAAACTCGGGAATAACTGAATTTGGATTTGCAGCCTCTGAGAACTTTAACTTTGGATCAAGGTCAAGTTTCATGACTTTGTCTTTGCCTTGTTTCATTGCTTCTCATACAATAAAGAACTATGATCATTCTGATCCAATCAAAATTTCTCAATAATAATTTCTCTGAACGGATAAAGAAACTTTAATATAGGATTTTTTCAGACGTTACGAGATCATGGTCAACCACAGTGAATCCCCTGTGGTGGCCGTGATTCCCGTAATGTCTGATGTGCGTTCTGCCAGATGTTCACCCCAGTGAACCTCCAGTGGGAAACACATTGACCACGATTCTGGACCTCCGGCCGCCCGGAGGTCCAGAATCGTGGTGGGATCGGGCCCCAACTGTGGTTGGATTGGCCACGATCCAGAAAGGGCCGAAGGTAACGTCTGTTACTTTCAGCCCTGTTGGATCGTGGTCTCGACCGCAGGACAGGATTGGGTGCAGCGGCTGGATTGGCCGCTGCGCCTGCCCGTCTCCCGGAAGGCGGGCGGCCGGGGGATCGCGGGGGGGGGGGGGCCTTTGTGGCTGCACACCGCGCAGCCTCGTCCCCTCCCTGAGCCCCCTCCACGATCAGGCTGGCACATCTAAAGGACAGACGGCCTGATTCCTGACCCAGATCTGAAACGGATCCTGGTCCGTGGTTCAGCGTGGCGGGCCTCCAGGCCCGTCACGTCTGAAATTACCTATAGTTGCTATCCAATTGATCACTGGGTCATGCATCAACGGAGTTTATTTGCTTTTCTTTTTGGCTCACATGGACAGACTAAAGGAATACATGTGTATATTTTTCAAATTGTCTATTGTATTTTATGAAATTATGGCGTATTTATTATGTATTTGTAATTTAAGTTACTTGCATTTTGTATTTTGCAAAAGCTGTAGATAATAGTGATGACGATAGCAATTTCTCATGCAAACTTTGCAAATCTGTCCAGAAATCTTTAATATACTTTTTTTAATATGTAGTATTCATCAAGTTCAAATTCTGACAGTCACTTCAGTTCTAATCCTACACACATAATCTTACACCAGCTTCACTCCCCTAGGATCTCTTCCTGATTCACATGGCTTCCCTAAAATCAGAGGGTAGCCTGATATATATTTTTAATTTTAGCGGTGGAGTTATTTCCGAAGTGACTGGTCATCTTAAAGAGAGCTGCATCCTTGTGATGAGTGATTTGTGAGATTATGCATATAAATAGCACACGTCTGTATTAATTAATTTCAGGCACTGAATTACATGCATTGGAAGAACATAAAAGCTGTCATGCTGTGCCAGATCAACAGTCCACATTACCTAGTACTTTGTCTTTCACAGTGGCCAGTAGTAGGGATGCTTCCAAGGAAGTATACAATAAATAAGAGACTGATAGGCCTGGCCTTCAGTTAATTTGTCTATCAAGGTGGTCTTTCATCTTCCTCTGAATAATCTGGTATGCCACTGTTGGAGATTCTTCTGAATGGAGACTGGGCTGGGGGTCTGACCCAGTTTGGTACTGTCTATCTTTGTCTATAGTTGAAATCCTCTTACGCAGACCTTTCCTTATACTTGAAATGGCGTAGGTTTTTCTGCAACTTTGGGTAATTTCAGACGATACGAGACCACAGTCAACCACAGTGAATCCCCTGTGGTGGCCATGAGTCTCATAACGTCTGTTTGCTCCCTGCCAGATGTTCACCACAGTGGATCACTGGCGTGGATCAAAATGACCCCGGTTCTGGACCTCCGGCCGCCTGGAGGTCTAGAATCGTGGTTAGATTGGCCATGATCCAGGATGGGCCAAAAGTAATGTCTGTTATGTTTGGCTCATTCCGGATCGTGGTCCCAACCATGGGATGGGATCGGGCGCAGAGGCCAGATTGGCCACTGTGCCCGCCCGTCTCCTGGAGGGGGGGCGGCGCTGTGTGGCTGCACGCCGCGCAGCCCCACCCCCTCCCCAATTCCCGATAGGAATCTAAAGGATGGCTGGACTGATTCCTGACTGGGCTCTGAAATGGATCCAGGTCCGTGGTTCAGCATGGCAGGCCTCTGGGCCCATCACGTCTGAAATTACCCTTTCTTTACAGTGATAGTAGTGCCCCATCCCTTGTCTGGACAGCTCTCTAATCTGGACAAAAGGCATGTCCCCTGGGGTGTCTGGATGTCTGTCTATCTCTTCCCCCAAAGCATGTGGAATAAAAATAGTAAGCAATAAAAAGCCACAATCCCTGATACAAAGAGTGTATAGACTAAAGCAGAGGTGTCCAAACTGTGGGTTGGGATCACCGAACATGTGGCTGGGGTCACAGGCCCAACTGATATTAGATCTACTTTGCATGTCTTTGTTGGTGTCTGGGGGTCACAGGATTATATTTAAGCCTCAAAATTGAGCCACAGATGAAAAGTTTGGGAACTACTGCACTAAAGACAGATATGTAGAAGACAAGCCAAATTGGTGATGAGCGTTAAAACTAACTAGGCATTTTTAATAGTCTCAGTGGAGCCTTGGCTGCAGTTGGGGGAGGGAGTGGGGTGGGCGGGGAGGGTTCTCCTTCAAACAAAACTCAGGGCATATTGTTTCCTCCATCAGGACAGTGGTAGTGAACAGTTGGGACTGTCCTGAGAAAATTCAGATGGTTGAGACTCTTATCCCTAATCAAATTGATCAGGTCTGTAGATCTGGTCCAGAGGTGAGGAACTTCTTTCCTCCTGTGGGCCACTTCAAGTTCAAATTCAAGTTTATTTGGCTATTCACCATTAAACAAATACAACAAAAGTAAATAAAATACAACCAACAATTGTGGATGGTCCAGAAGTAACATAACACTTATGAGAGACACCTCTTAATACGTAACATAGAAATAAAATAAAGGGCCACAGTTTTCATCGCTACTAGGTCCTTAGAAGTCAGCAAAAATACAATCTTATGTGACTGGGTAAGAAACCATTTCTCTTCAAATAAAGGAGTTATCCAGCAAGTTCTTATATCCTCCTAATAGGGGCATAAAATTAGTACATGCCCACCTCATCTAAATAACAAGAACAAAGTCTGTTAAAATAATCAATCTTTTCAGCTCTAACTTTAGTAACTGCCAGTGCTGACTCAAATAATTGAAAACAAACCAAAGTCAGCATTCTACAGAGTTGAAAATCCGATAATTGCGTAGGATATAATTCAAGTGAAAAACTGAACTGGTTTTGACCGAAGAATACCAAGGGGCTATCTTCACAGCTGACGTGGGCCACTTTGAGAATTAGTACAAGTTCCACAAGTCAGAAAGAAGTTTGATGGTGGACTCTCAAGGAGTGTACTCAGGATGGGAGACAGAAAGGGAGGGTACCAATCTTGGATCTATACTGTGGATCCATCATCCATCTCCTGTCCTTGAGTGCATGCCCTCGTCTTTGCTTGCTCTTTCAGTGCTTGGGGGTAAGGGACTTGACCAATGGGACAGATTCAGGAATTGGAAAGGGACCAAATAAAAAACAGCAATAGGGGGAGGGAAAGGGGAGAATCTGGACTACAGGACCTAGGTTCCCCACCCCTTGAAATAGATCAACTTGATCAATTTTGTTGTTCTAGTCACTTGCGCCTCACACATTTCTGCGCTCTTTGTGCAACTGTAGATTCGGAGGAGAGAGCTAAAAACCGAGGGAGAGAAGGTGGTGGTTTCTTCTCTCCTTAATTATCCCCTGTTTGTGGTGTCTGCCGGCAAGAAACCTCCCATTGTTTTCATGTCAAGGACGCAGCTGGACAGTACTGGCCCTGCCTCCAAGGGTTAAAATCAGCAGGTAGGTGGGAGGAGCTGAGAGGCGGGGTTAAGGGAAAGAAGGGGAGAGGGTGAGAGCAGAGGCAGAGTGTGAGTCACTCCGGAGTGTTTGTTACACTTACCTGGACTAGTTCTTCTCTGACACGGACCCGTCGCCTGCTGGATTTTCCTTTACTGAGGGTGACAGGATTTGCCTGGCAAGCCAATGAGGAAGATTCTGCAGAGGGATTGCTGCTTCCACCAGCCTCTTTAGACCAGTAAGTAGCTGAATTTTATCCCTGGCATTGCAAGATCTTTTCTCTACGGATGCTAATGTGTAGGTTGGGTGCATCTCTCTCTAGAGTCCTCTGAGCTGCCCAGGAGCGGGGGATCTGATCCCTGGGGAGAAGGTGAATTTTCCACTGAACTGCGGGGGAATCATTCTCCGGTCCCATAGTGTTGGTCAGATCCATCATCTGACTATGGGATCCTGCTGCTCAGCCAACAATTGTAGTAAGGGGGTGTGGGTCTGTCATTCCCTTTGATGTAATCAACTGGCTTATACCGGGGTTGTAGCGCTAAGCGGCTTATTTGGAGTAGAGGAACTTGAGAAAATATGCTAACTCCAAAGTGCATCCTGGAGATTCCTAAAAGCCTGAACCAGAATGTTTTCTGGAGACAATGTTTCCTGTTTGGCCAAGCATTTGGCAGACAGAGCTAGGGGTTGGGATAGGGGCTTGTTGGGGGGGGGAGTCCTCAAGAGATTTTATGAATATGTATATATTATTTTGATGTTTTTATATGCTGAGACTTCGGGAAATGGGGTGCTATAAATTTAAATAAATATGGTTTCGCCTTCCTCTGATGCAGAGGTATCTATGCTGGAGATCGGGGGATTCCCACCAGGACAGAATCACTGATGTAGTACACCCACTAACCTAGATGGGACCTAAGATACTAAATAGTGGGAAGCATTGCAAGGAGTCCATTGATGCACTGGAGCCCACAAGCCTCAGGGGTCCACAATACATGTGGAATTTGTGTGCATCTCTTGTGAGGGCAGGATTGGGGGGGGGGGGGTCGATTCCAATTTAGCTACGACCCTGTCTTGTTGTTTTCAGGACTAGGTTTATAGATTGTGAGCTCTCGGGCAGGGACCGTGTCTATCTTGCTCTCTGTAAAGCACCAGGTACATTGCTGGCACTATATAAATGCTAATAATAATATAATAATAATATAGTAAGGGTTGATTGGTGAGCTTTCTTTCCCCTTACCCTTTCCTCTTAAATATAAGCCCCATACCACTTGCTTTCATAGCTGCGGACAGTGAGATGGAACAGGCAAGTTCTCGTTCCTGGGGTGACCTTGCATTAGGCGCCTGTCCTGCGACTTAATTTACCCAGTGTAAAATGGGGAATCATGGCATCCTTTATGGGGCATACAGCTGTGAGGGCTGATTATATTTTATTTATTTATTTAGACTTCTATCCCACTCTTCCCCTAAGACAGGGCTGAATTCTGAGGTGAATTCACAGTGGTGAATGACTGCAAGAAGGTGGCAGTCAGTCAAAAATTGACCTGATGGTGCCCCCAATCATGCCAGCTTTCAATTTGGAGCGACTTTGGATTGACACTGGTATAAAAGAGAGCGCCATTTTGCCACTGAAGACTACGCTGCTCTAGCTTCCACACCGGAAGAGCGATGGTGCTGCAGGGAAAGTGACCACTTTAATGCGGATCTCTGCCCTACCTCCTTGGCATGGGAAAGGAATCACTTCAACATAGGTCTGTGCACTAGCTCCTTGGTGTGGGAGTTGGAGACTCCCTTGTGCCCAAACTCCTGCTACGCTTCTTTGAAGAGCAGTAGCAACCCTGCGGTGTTTAACCCAGAGGGAAAATGGCGGCACACTGGTTTTGGCTAGGCTGCTGCATTCCTCTGCCCTGATACACACAGGTTGTGACTACCCTCAAAGCCAGTGAGATCCCAGGTCAAGGCTGGGCTGTGCCCCAGTGTGGGATTCAGAAAGTAGTGCTTGCCTCCTGTTAGTCGGATAGGGCCCAGCTGGTTTCTAGGAGTTGTATAAAATTTGAGGATCAGCAGGGCAGGCTGTGGCTGGTCACTGTCAAGGTGTGGCTTTCTGAGCTGGGCTTCTGAGGCCTGTTAGGCCAAGACCATTTGGGTCACAGGAAAGGGAGGGAGCTGTTTCCCAGCCTGGCTTCTGCCTTCCTTGAAATGGGACAGAGGGATATCAACTGAGACAGCAACCCTTCCCTGCTATCCAGACAACTAAGCTGCCTTTGCCTCCCATTCTTGAGCCGCTGTGTTTGTTTCATGAAGTTCACACCGGTGCTCAAGGATCAGACATTTTATGGGGGAATCCAGCAGTGGCGTTGGGGACCCAATTGTGAAGGATACTGACAGCCTCACACTCCAGTTGACTTCAGTGAGAGGAGAGGGCCCTCAATACCTCTCTGGAGATCTGTTAACTGAGGATAGTCCACCATTTAGTGCCTGCGTGGGCATTTCCTTCTCTCCTAATTTAGCTGAACCCCTGTTGGAAACCAGATCCCTGTGGGGTGGGGAAGACAGGAGCCAGCCTCAGTCCTGGTTGGTTTCCAGTAACTTTCCTGTCTCAGAATCCCCTTTGACAGTCTGCTTCATCCAGATAAGCAAAAAGTGGCTGTCTATTGCCCTGGCTAGTTTGTACCACATTCACAAGCGGTAGCTATAATAACTAGCACAGTTGTAGGGAAGTTTCCTTGCTTATGCTATTTGCTGAGGCCATACAATACACCCCACCCTGCACAACACGGCCACAGAATGGTGTGTGACAATGGGTGTTTTTAGACAAGTGCCTCCCCAGTGTAATGCAGGCTGCAGGGCTGCATAGGATGCCAATGTGGCCCTGCAACATGAATGATGGGTGGGGAGGTGCTTGTCTAAAAATACCCAGTGTTGAGTGTGGAGGGTGCAAAGCTCCCTCACAACCAAATTGAGAGTGACTGTGTGTCTCAGGCATGGCTAGGAGTCTTAGCATGATCAAGATCCAATGAGTTCTAAGGGGCAAGAGCTGGAGAGGCTGATAATTTAGGTGGGATCCAGGCCTCCTAGCTGTTGATAGGATCAGAAGGGGTTGGATCAGGTTTGGCCAGTTACAGATGGGTTTATCTCCTCTTTCCAGCCCAGCTACCCAGCTTTGTTATAATGGTTACCACAATGAACACTGATTCTCAAGCCCCCTAGTTTGTGGAAAGCTACTCTGAAGCTGTGAACCTCCTAGGCATCTTTTCCACTGCTGGGTTGGGGATGAATCTGGTTCTCCTTGTTAAAAAGGCAGACGAGCTGGTCTTCTAGTTGCATCTCTGGTTGCTCAGCCAGGTTTGTATTAAAAGACGCCATCCAGTTGATCTCCGATCAGCTCCTTAATGTGAATTAAAGCACCTTTCAGACCCTGTGCCTGCCCCTGCCAGCCTGTGTGGTTTTACAGTCATATTTTCCTGTGCATGAAAAATGCTTTCTTCATCCCCTGTGGCTGTGTGGAAGACCCACAAAGAACAGAGGCAGGGGAAATATCCAGACAGCAGTGATATGGAAAATTTTCCACTATATTTTTCTGGAAAATTTCCAGTTCTAAAAATGCATTGTTTCATAACATTAATAGTAACATAATGAATAGATACCAATACATTTTCAACATGCTTCTCAGGCACAACTAGTGAAGAGGATGAAGCGTGATAAGTTGCTCATAGACTCGTTTCAGGTAGAACACCTGTTAGTAAAAGAGAACGCTCATTCAGGCAGGTCTGAATGAGATTCGCTTCAATCTGAACTGGAACTAACAAGGGGCGTAAGCCTTATAGACGGTGACAGAGCAACTGAAGGTGCCCTGAGTGAAAGTTAAACTTTGCTGAAGTAGATCAGTGGACAACAGTGTCCTATCCTTGGGCATGCTGGGTTGGTATTGCCAAAATTAGTATATTAACAATTTTCAGTGCCTTAATTTTTTTCTTAAAATTTAAACAATGTAAGGGAAGTGTAGAGTGGTCATGTCTTAAAATATTTACAAGTAATTCCAATAAAAATAATTTTGAAGTAAAACTTTGAATTTGTTTGTATACAACATTTAAACCACATTGTGTGCTTTATTGCTTGTTTGTTTGTTTTTCTTCATTAAATATTTCAGTTCAACTACTTTTGGCTATTGGAAAAACCTTTGAGAGCTTTATCCAGCACGTAAAATTAACATGGCGTACTTTCTGAGTTTTGTTTACTAAATATAAATCAAATAAACATGCTAAATCAGATCCCAGTTGATTTAGGACATTGGAAAATTTTCCGATTCAGAATTTTGGAAAACCCACATCACTGCCAGACAGGCATCACAAAGCGAAACTAATGAGAAAAATCACTATAGAACGAAACCAACTTGAGAGAAACTGACTATCCAGGGGTCGCTAGGAAATCATGGAGAGAAATGTGCCCAACTGTCCCAACAGGGGGGGCCGCACAGTGAAAATTAGAGAAACTGACCATCCAGGGGTCACAGAGTAAAAATGATGGGAGAAACTGATCATTAGGGTGAACTACAGAGTGAAACTGAGAGAAGAAACTGACCATCTAGAGAGCCACAGACTAAAACTGGTCAGAGACTATGTGAATTCATAAGGTAAACCAAGTGAGGGATGGGGTGGGGGGAAGAGACCTAATTTTTTTTTTTTTACCCTAATTTCCTAGTTTCACTGCTTGGACACACTTCATTCACAAAGGATCAATAAACTGCTGATGGATGTTTAAATGAAGGGTAGAGCTAGGTACAACTATTCACAGTGAAGTGGGAATTCAAGGAATTTTATGTATTCAGATTTGTGAATTCAGTGTGCATCTGAAAAGTTTGCATACTATTTCATTAATTGAATTAAGAATTCAGTACACTGGAAATCTCCTTATCCGGACAACACAGGGGACACAATTTTTATCTGGATAGATAGATGAGAGTTCTACTGTGACAACAGTACAATATGTGTGAGATTGTGGCAGTCATTAGACAGAATTATAGAACTGTAGGGCTGGAAGGGACCTCAAGTTGGGTCATTTAGTCCAACCCCCTAGTCCAAAATGCCCAGAATAAGGAAGGATCCAGATTAGAGAGATTTTGATAAGGATAGGGAGATCTGGATAAAGGTAGGGGGGTGACTAATTAATATCCGTGTATTTTATCTTGTATTTTAAAATGTTGTTAGCCGCCCTGAGATGCTTGTAGCAGGATGGGGCGGCATATACATTTTCATATTTTAATAACAAATAAATATCACTGTTTCTGCTGTTGCTAGCTTTGATTGGCTTAGATAAAAAGGCAACAAGGCAATTTAAAAAAAATCTAAACCAATAATATAATTTAAAAAAACACCTGAAGATGAGGTGATCGAACAGGAACTAAAAAAAAGGTTAAAGTCCTCAAACAGGGCAAATCAAAGCCTGTCATTTATGGAATATGGCAAGCTTATGATTATCAGTAATATGCCATGTATTGTGTAAAAATATCTTTGCAATTCCAAATGCATGTATGTAAACCAGTCACGTATGTTCTCCTTTTAATACACACAAAACATTGAGTACAATGATATAAGAAAAAATATTACTCAAGAGTTTTTGTGTAAAAAGTTATAAAATATTACTCTAGATATAAGTATTATAATTATATAAATTATAAAATATTACTCTAGGTAGTCAGTGTGGTGTAGTGGCTAAGTGTGCAGTCCCTGGATTAGCTGGAGGCCCCAGTTCAAGTTTCACCTTAGCCAGAAACTCACTGGGTGACCTTGGGCCAGTCACACTATTCTCTTAGTCTAGCCTACCACACAGGGTTGTTGTGAGGATTTTTTTTTTAAAAAGTTGTTAAATTGTTGTTAAGCATTCAGAGTGCCATGGCAGAGGGGTGCTATATAAAAATAAAAATTATTATTAAAATGGAATGGCATGAGCAGGTAAAACCAGAAAAAACTCACTTGACCAAATACACATTGACAGGGGGGGGGCGGGAAATTGTGACTCAAATGGGATTTGCAAATTCAAAAAGTCCTTTTTGCACCAGCTCTAATACATGTTTCCTCCATTGGTACAGTTTGCTAGGGAGACCAAAGAGTCAGCCAGTGTTGTCAACTCTTGATTTTAGCATGAACATCAGATAATTTGTGTTCTCTCTCTCTCACATTAAAAGTCCTTGTGGTTGTAGAGAAAAACTTAGAAATGTGCCCTGGTTATAACCTTAAGTTCAGAAATCAAAGACAGTAAAATGTGTGTGTTTTGGGTGGGGGTTGATAACAGGTGTGCTCAAGATGAGGATAGGAAGACAGTTCAGTGCATGCATGCCTTCAGCGCTCCTCCTTTCCATAACTCACTCTTTCAGTGCTTGAGTATTTTCAGACGTTACGAGATCACGCTCAACCACAGTCAATACCCTGTGGTGGGGAATGGTCCCGTAACATCTGTTGGGGAACCGGAAGTCCCATTCACCACGCGATCAGCAGAACCAGCGGGTCCGGTGCCGGTCGCGTGGTGAATGCAATTCCCTGCCGCGATGAAGGGGCCCGTCTTGTCTGAACGGAAACCACAGCCCGGAATCCCTGGTGGGCCACATTGGCCGCGGCACCCGCCCATCTCCCCAGAGGGCGGGCGGCGGGGGAGTGTGGGGGGGAGCGCGGCTGAGCGGTCACACGTTGCTCCGCACAGCCCCACCCCCTGCCCGATTCCCTGCCGGGATCAGCCGACACGTCTGTTGGACGTGCCGGAGTGATCCCGGCGGGGAATCATTTGGGTAATTCTGGGACAGGGCGAATGCCGCCCCGTCTCGTCTGAAATCACCCCTTGAGGGTAGGAACTGGATCCATGAACTAGAGTCAGTAGGTGGAAAGGGACAAATAAAAACCAGGGGTTCCCCACCTCTCATGTAATGTGCTTAAACATGCACTAGTCCTGCACTAACCCTCGACAAACCATATATAAAAATAGAACTTTAGTGTAAAGTGAGTCTTGAGCAGCATAAAGCTCTTATGACTAGGTAACACTTGAGTGTTAACTTTTAACTACAACACATTTTGGGATGGTGGGAGCTAAGTGTTCCCTTTCTCCCTGATGCAAGAATGGGATTATTTCTCATTTCGGCTGCTGACATATCCCCGCCCCCCCCCCAAGCCCTGGAGAGCTTTTTCTTCGCTCTCTTGTCTTAGTGCTGCTATAAGCCCATTTGCCTCTGCTGCTTTATTCTTACTTGTCAAAACAGGGAGCAGCAGAGAAAACAGAACTAATACCGGGGGTGTGGGCCTGAAACAACTACTTCAGTGGCTTCAAATGCAAGATGCATCCAAAAATGATAATCCTTTTCCCCTGATCCAATGGCATAATCCTAAAGGTTCAAGGACCGGAACATCCATGCTCTAATCGAAGTCCCTACATGGCCCACTCCCCACACCCCTGGCCAAGTCCAACATCCATGCTCTCCAACAAGCAGCTGAAGGGCATGGAGCAAGGAGCACCTGCCACCACTGTTGGTGCATGCCTGGGTACGTGTAGACAACCCAGAAAAAGGACTGGCTGTACTATCTCTCTGACCTGGTCCCCACACACATGTACATTGAACTCACTCTGTCTAGTCAGTTTCACTTTGGACACTCATTTCCCCCTGTATGTTTTGTCTTTTCTCCCTCTTTCTTTTTCCCATTTCAGATTTTCTCTCTCTTTCCCCCATTCTCCGAGTTGTTTCTGCCCCTCAGCTCCCTGTAATGTCATCTAATTACATGATGGAGCCTCTCCTTTGGTCAGAGTGAGTCCATTGTCACCATCAGAAGGGAAGGGGGGAGAGGCAGCATTTTAGGCCTAGATGGAATAAAGCAAATTGTAACATTATCCCTCTAGGTTGCACCTTTGTGGTTTCTGTACTGGATTCTGGCCTTTCTGGTTACTTTGGATTGCAGAAAGCAGTTCTTCAGGTGGGCAGTGTGGCTTGTGTCACAATCCTAGTAGGGGGCTGGCTATGAGTGTTAGGGTGGTACACGGGACTTCAGGGACAGAGAAAGGAGGATGGGGTAGGGTCGGGGGTGTGTGTGTGTCTAGGCTGTACAGTACCTCAGACGTGCCGTAGTAGGGGGCAGAGGTGTGATAATGTGGGTCAGAGGGGGCTTCTACTCTGAGTTTGGAGTGAAAAAGGCCAATGATGGCTCATGAGAGAAGGCCAAAATGAAGGAACTAGCCCCTCCATTCCAAACCGGGGGGGGGGGGGTAGTGTTTCTATATGATTATATATTATTCTATATGATCAGCCCCCAAGCCCCAGCTTCTAATCATCTAGAAGCACTGGAGGTGGAAGGGACCCGGGCAGGGTTTCCCCCCTCACTTTGGCCTGTTGTTAATGGCTGGTAGAGTGTGCAGGAAGATCTTGGAGAATGCGGAGTGATTCTCCTGATGGGAAGTTGGGGGTGGGGGAGCCAGTCCTGGCAAGTGTATTACAACACCAGGGTGGGGCGCCTCCCCAGTAGGGTTTCCACAGAACAGCAGAATGAATCATGGGCTGGGATTTTGGAGAAAGCAATGGGCATTCCATGCGATGATCTATCAGGCCCAGTTCTATTGATGGCTCCTGCTATAGAGGACAGAGACAGCTGGAGTCCCCAGTTCTGGGACACAGAAACTAGAGGGAAAGCAACACAAGGACCTGGGAGGAAATTGGACTCTTGTCCTCTTCCACTTGGAAGAGCTGTGCCCTTCCGTCCTCTCTAGAGCCCAAGACTTTGCTTTGTTACAGTGTAGGGAATGGCACTCTGTTCCCTGAACTTAGGAGCTGAGACTGTCAGAAACGATCCAAGCTTTAGAACTGCCTGCTCCATTCAGCAGAACCTGGATGAAAGATGGGCAGAGAGGCTTCCAGTCAGTGCTGGTTCCAGGGAAGTTGGGGCCCTCTTAAAATAGTTATGTGGTCCCTTTTCTAATATAGGAATGGTTGAGGAACACTGACTCAGCCATTAAAACAAGGAAAATGTTTATTGTAATGAATTTTTGACGTTCAAGTTCAACACAACATCCCCGTCAGGGGCCAGGGCTTCCTGTATTGCAGCCCCATATGTTACACATATGTTATTTCTAGTTCATTCATGGGCCCCACATATTGGGGGCTCCCTCGTGAATTGCCATGGGCCTTCCGCAGGCCAGGGCTCCCCTTAGTTGAAGCTCTACAGTGGGCCCCTATTTTATACCAGTTTTTCTCGCACTCATGTCATTTCAAGTTTATTTGTGAACTCCAAGTATTGAGGCTCTTGCGGGGCCACCCAATACATGGGACCCTGTGCAGTGGCAGTATCTGCACTATTCTGGATCCGTCTCTGCTTCCAGCCCTGGCTGCAGGATTCAGCCAGAGCCAGACCCCTGTCACTGCTACTACTCTGCAAGACAGCCCCACCCCCAGCTGGATGCAGAAGGTCCACTGTCCCCTGGCAGAGTTTGGGCTGACTGACAGCAGCACTGTCAATCCCAACCCCATCAGACTTCATCCATCCCTGAAGCAGGAGAAGGAGCTAGTGGTGTCATGGAGCCTGGCAGGGCAGCTCCACCGGGATACTTCCCATGCTTCCAGAGTAGAGAAGTGGGACTTGCAGAGCAGGATTGAACCCTGGCACCTTTAAAAAAAAAAAAAGGTTTAAAAAACAAATTAAGCACTGTTTGACATCAGGTGTTAAATGAATCCCCCTCGCTCCACAGAGTCCCTGCCTGCAGCCCATCCTGTATCATTCCCGGAGTCCACAGGGTCAGCTCTGCAATGCACAGCATCACTTGTGATCTTGTTTGTCCAGCCGCCTTTCACCCATTCCTGCAGGGCTTGGAGGAAAGGGGAGGGAGTCTGTGGGGTGGTCAGAGGAATGCGGCAGAGGTCACTGGTGCCTAGCGAAAGTTTCTGAAAGGCTCCTCAGCTCTGTCTCACTGTACATATCTTTAGTAATCTGACAGACTCATGGCCAACATCCCACCCTGTCAGACCACAATGAGAGGAGGCTCTGATCAACAATAAACACAGGGGTTGGGGGTACTATTCAAGAGATCCTGCTGGCCTGTCAATAGGCTATACCTGCCTTCCTCCTTCCCCCCCCCCCCACCCCCATGAGACACTTTATGGATTTGTCCTCCCCTTGAACTTTGGCAATATTTGTGTCACTTGGCATCAAGGCTGTCGCCTCCCTTCAGGAGGAAATCTGGAAAACGCAGGACCACACTGAAGGATGTGGGACAAAGGAGCTGTCAATCCCCCCGCCCCCCTCTTACTGAACATTATGACATCATGACAACTCAGAGGGCATGGTCAAGTCAGAAGGGGTGCAGGGCAAAAGGATTGTTATGCTCCTGCTTTAAAGTAAAGGACATTGAGGAATGTCTTGACATTGTGATGGTCCATAGGATAGGGGCACATCAGAAACGGGACAAGGAAGTCCCTATGGTCTGCTCCCTTTCTGACATTGCCACCCCTGGAAGCTCTAATTCTCTGAGTTAGCCACAGGTGTCTCTGGTTGACCCAGATAAATTGAGGCTTTTTCTTGAGCCAGGGACTCTGGGCTCAAGTTGCCAAAAACCGGGTGAGACTGCAACCTTAGTTGGTATGCCAACAACATATTATTCAGTTGAACTGAATTGGTATCACTATCCTGGGCCTTGAGCACTCCTCTGAAAAGGGTATCTGGTTGGCCCACAAGGCCTATGTATGGATATAAAGGCCAAGGGGAAGTTTTCACAATGCCTCCTCAGAGAGGTGGTCTTGTCACAGACTCCTGATTTTAGCCCTGGAGGTCCCTGTGGCACTCTCCAATATGGCTGCCCTCACACTCCATCTTGGGCTGTTACATGTCTAGAAGGGAGAATAGATAGAGGAGGGGTGAAACTACACCCCTAGGAATGTTTATAGTGGGGGCAGGGGGGAGACCTATATAGGGTGAAATGTAGTAACCAAGGTTGCCACCTTTCCTAACTCTTTGACCTGGAAAGGGTGTAGAGACTTGCAGAAAGGGATCTGAACAAAGGGTGTCTCCCACCTTTTTCTGACACAGCCACATGCTTTCTGAGCATCATACTATCCTGATGCTCTGCAGGGGGCGGGGTCATGTCATAAGAACATAAGTAGCGCCATACTCGGTCAGACCAATGGTCCATCAAACCCAGCATCTGTCTCCAACAGTGGCCGATCTTGGTCGATTGGAAAAAGTACCCAACAGGTCACAACGGGGTGATCCATTCCCTATTGTTTACTCCCAGCTCCCAACAGTAAGAGGTTACGTTTCCCCCAAACTACCCAGCTAATAGCTGCTAATGAACCTATCCTCCAGAAACGTTTCCAGTCCTTTCTTAAACCCAGCTATACTACTGGTCTTGACCACACCTTCTGACAACAAATTCCACAATCTAATTGTGAGTTGAGTGGAAAAAAGCTTTTTTGTTTTATATCTGTTATCTTTTTAGTTTCATGGGGTGTCCCCTAGTTCTAGTACTATTTGAGAGAGTAAACAACCATTCCCTATTTACTTGTTCCACATCACTCATAATTATATAAACTTTTATCACATCCTTTCTCCCAATCGTCTCTTCTCCAAGCTGAAGGTCCCCAACCTATCAAGTCTCTCTTCATAGGGGAGCTATTCCATATCCGTTGTTATTTTTGTTGCCCTTTTCTTTACCTTTTCTATTTGTACTATAGCTTTTTTGTCAGAAAGGAGGTGAGACAAAGACTTGCCCACCCACCCCTTCTGATGTGGCCATGCCCGCCCTTGGAATATTGTGACATCACATGCTCTACAGGGGGCATGGCCATGTTGGCAAAGGGGCATGAGAGCCTCCTTGTCATACTCCCTTTCCAACATGGCACCACCCCCCTGGCCTGATAACCTGGAGAAATCGGGGCTCCCCACAGAGCTTGGAGACTGAGTTTCCAGAGTTACTGGGCCAACCCTGGAGGAATAACATCCTGAACAAATCCTTCAGCTGCTTCCTTCAAGATTTGGAGGAGAGAACAGAGTCCAGTCCCCTAGTCACCCACACTATGGATCCACTAGGTTTTGGCCACAGGCTGAGGGTAACTGTCACTGAGAAACTTGGCTCCTTGCTCCTGATGTTAAAGGAAGTCGCCACAACCAACCACCCCCTCAAGAGAGGAACTGTGGAGAACTGCCTGGAGTGTAGGGAAGTGAAGGAAAGGAAGCAGGAACGTGAGGGCCTTTTTTCTGGGACTGGCACTCAAACACCTATTTGCCCCAGACCTTTAAAAGACTCTAAACGGCCCTGGATCCAGGCAAGTGCCGACTGTGTGACCACACATGGCCCCAACTGTTAGGGGGGCCCATCATGGGTGCCTAATACATGGGGTCTGTGAATAAACCTGAAATAATGTGAGTGTGAGAAGCACTGGTGTAAAATATGGGACCACAGAGCTGCAAATGCAGGTAACCCCACACTATGGAGGGCCCACGATGATTCAGGAGAAGGTTTCTAACACATGAGGAGTATGTAAACTGGAAATAAAAACATGACATTGAGAAGTGCTAGGATGGGATGGAGAACCTCAGGCCTGGAAGCCAAATGCAACTGTGGCTAGCTTTTATTTGGTCCATTTCCAGTTCCTGAATCTGCCCCCTGGATCCAGTTCCTACCCCCAAGCACTGAAAGTCTGAGGCCGCATTCACACAAGAGCACACCCGACTCTTCTCCCTGGTGTAGTATTCGATGCAGAAGTTTGCATTCCCACGTTTTAACTGTTCATATGTTCCCGTCTCTTGCTTTAAAAGTTCCCTCCCACTTTAAAATTTGCCATCACCAATACATTGTCTGCATTTGGCAGGCGGTGGGGATTCATCCCGTCAGGGGGGAAATAAGGCTGACTGATAAGAGAATGAATTCATTTCCACATTAAGGGGAATGCGTGTGTGAGTTCCCCCTGCCACTCTGGACTGCGGTATGTACACCGGGCTATCAGACGTGATAGCCCAATTTACTCCGGGTCCAGTGGCTGGCTCCTGACCGTGGTGCAATGGGGGGGCCACCCAAACCATTAGCCCAGTTGTTGACCCTTATTTTTCTAGCTTAACTTTTAGTGTTTCTCCCGCATTACAACTGGTGCATTTCCCATCATAAATTTTTCACACAATACAACATTAAGGCAGGGGAAGTGCTTTCTGCCAAGCTAATCGTCTCCTGTGAATGCAGCCTGAGCTCAGGGTAAGGGAGCAGAGATGAGAGCATAAACACAAGCATAGGGGACAGATCCATGATCCTCCTCTTCCTGAGTGCACCCCTTAAGTACCTCCACCTCCCACGTCTGTGTGGCCCTTGGAGCTGGTACTGATTTATAAAGTGGCTGTTGGGGGGAAAAAGGTTTCCCAGCCCACCGCTAGTATAACAGAGAATCCATGGGGCCTGCGGTGCAGGGATCCATGGCCCCTGAAGGGGATGTTAAAATTAATTACAGTAACATTTTCCTTACAGGTGGGTCAGTGTGTGTCTGTCTAACATTCTCATGTTGTGGGGCGGGAGCAGCGATAACTTGAGAGTTAACTTTGTTGTGTGGCATGACCTCCCCCTGAAGCTATGCAGTTTGTGGGTCAGCAGGGACTGAAGGGGCGGGGGTTAGAACCTTCTGGCAGTTCAATAAATATGGCTACTGAATTAAGCAGCTCCTGGGTGTGCTCCTGATTCTTCAAGCAAACTAATTCCTTCCAAGCTATAACAGGCCCGCAACACCATTTCTTCTCCTTGGGCCTGGTGCTGCTGCTTTGAGATGCAAGATTCATGCGCAGGCTCCTCTGAGTCAAGACCCCAGAATGTGGGGCATTTGGGAAGTCCTCCTCCAACTGGGGTCTCTTCCTATATCATGCTAAGTCACTCTTCTGTGGCCAATGGAACTTCCTTGCCTTTCAGTGGTAACATAAGGGTCAAAGCTTGTACCCACTCATTCCAAAAGTACAACCCCCTGAGAACCCTAGCTCAGGACTGGCTGTAACTGCTTGGAACAAAATACATTTTGCCCCCCTTTTCCCCAAGAGTTTGAACCCATCTGAGCTGGGGTTCCCATCTCTCCAACTTTTACCTGCAAGCTCCAGGTTTTGACATGGTGTATGAGCTCTGGAAATAGCCCCAGTTTCTTGTAAGGCAGGGCCACCCTTGCCTAACCTGGAGAACTGAGGCTTCTGCTGTCCGGGCCAGCCTTATCACAGAATGGCTCAGAGCGTTCGTCCCGGGCCTCACTATTTTCTCTACTTCCAGGGGCCCCACAGTGGCCTTCATTTTCACCAGGCTCCAGTCCCTCCCGGTGGGACCCCAAACATAACTACTTCTAGTGCACCACAGAGGGGATGCCCCCACATTTTATCTTCACTCTGAGCCTCACAAATTCTAAGGCTGACCCTGTCTGCTGGTGGCAGGGGGGCAGCCACATCAGGGAGCAGGTCATAGTATCTTTCCTACCCTCTTTTTCAACGTGGGGTCTGACGTGGTGTTTAGGTCAGAAAGTGGGCACGACAACCTGTTTGCCACACCCCCTCCAATGTGGTCCTACCCCTTTGGGTTTCCTTCCAGAGAGAGGTGGCAATTCTAGTTCTACCTGGTTCCTGTCCTGAGGCTGGGTGCAAGCACTACCACTTCTCTAGGACTAAGAGGGGACTGGGGGCTGCTGCCACCCTGGGATCCCAGTAGTAATCTGAGACTCCCCAGTCCCTGACCCACCTCACACTACTTGGGTGATTCCAGCTATAAAGAACCAGGGACCCAAATCTAGCTGACATCTGAGGCTATAATGGTTTAGGTGGCCCCCCCATTGCACCACGGTCAGGAGCCAGCCACTGGAGCCGGAGTAAATTGGGCTATCACGTCTGATAGCCCGGTGTACATACCGCAGTCCAGAGGGGCAGGGGGAACTGGGTGTCATGGTGGCTATCACTGGCCGCCATGGTTGCCCGTCAGCCAGGGGGGTGGGCAGGCTGCTCCGTGCAGTGCAGGGGCGGGGCTGGGCAGACACATGTCTGTGCATCTCCCCGCCCTCAGCCCGACCGCCATAAAATTTGTTCGGCAAATCGGCAGCCTGGCCAGAGTGACGGCTCCCATCATTGCCCAGAGAAGTCCGAGGCGGTGGTGGGAGTCATCACATATGAAAACACCCTATGGGGCTGTGGGAGAAGGGGCATCCATTATGTTCTATGGAGCATTTAAAAAAAATAAATTAAAAAATAAGGGACACTATGGAGCTGTCTGGCATCTGAAATAAGGGGCATCCGTTAAGTTCTATGGAAATGTGGGGTGTCTGAAATAAGGGCAACCATTATGTATGGAGTCATGGGGCTGGAAATAAGGGGTGCCCATTATGTTGTTTAAAGCTGTGGGGCTCTGAAATAAGAGACATCCATTATGTTCTTTGGAGCCATGAGAGTCTGAAATAAGAGACATTCCCTTAAAATCTGGCAACCCTAGCCATTTGTCTGTGGAGATTAGGAGGAAGGTTCAGCTTCCGATAGAGAGTTAAGCAATTTAATGGATCCGCTGCCTGGCCAGCTTTTCTAATCCTAAAGACTGCTGCTCCCATGGAGTTAGCCCAGACGTGTTAAGCAAGCAGCACCCGAGCTCTATAGATAGAGCTGGGTGGAAGATGGCTATAAATAAAATACACAGCCAGATTCCCCCCACCCACCTTAAACAGCACACGCATCCTGGGACACGTTGGGAGCAGCGCCATAGCTACAGCTGGGACGACTATCAGACAATAATTACTGTAATCCGCCTCAAAGAAGCCAACTATTAGAGGGCCTGTCTCCAAGGGCTTTTAAGGAAGGGAGAAAAACTATATTTAAATCCAACCGCCCCCCTCTACTGCCGGCTTTGTTAAGGAGGAACTAAAATATCTTCAAAAACAGCCTGTCCACCCAAAGAGCCAGAGTGAGGAGACTCTCTTTCTTGGGATGATACTACAGGGTTGGGTATTAGAGTAGTTGAAGGCTCAGATTTTAAGGGAAACGTCCCTCATTTCAGAGCACCACAGCTCCATAGGATATAGTGGACATCCCTTGCTTCAGAGTACCACAGCTCCACAGAACATGACACCCTGTCTTTAATCATGGAAGTTTCTTATTGGGGACCCCCATAGCTCTGCAGTATCTGGCAACCTTAATGTCAAGGCTGTCAGGCTTATCAAAACAAGTATCCCTCCCTGGGTGTCGCCTTTTGAAGGTACATCAAGGAAGGGGATCATGAGTGTTTCTCAATTTGCAGCCAAGCAAAGGAGATTTAGACATGCGTTCTCCAAATCAGGAGGAGCAATTGTATAGAATCCTAGGGCTGGAATGGACCTCAAGGGTCATCTAGTTCAAACCTCTGACCTGAAGCAGAATGTAAGACAGGAGACTTCCCACTGAGGGCAAAGGCCTCACATGAGGTCTGCACTGCAGAGAGGCAGAGGCTGAAAGGCCTGAGTTCTTTGTTTAGCTCCAACTACCCACATTTCCCACCAGGCAGCCCTTGTGAAAACACAGATCCCTTGTGTCCATTTATTGGAATCAGGGGAGGTATGGCCAGCCACCCTACCTGCCCTGCCCTTCCTGGTACAGCTAGTCAACTGCATCCTTTCACCTATTTTTCATAAGCTGTCTGGATTAAAGGGCAGGTATAGCAACCCTAGATACGGGGGCCCTACTCCCTCTCAGCAGTGCGTGCCCCAAACACAACCACCTTTAAGGCCCCACAAATGAAGAGCCTGGGACCTAGCAGGAACATGGGTGCAGGAATAATTTCTCCTGGTGAGGGAAGGGTCCTGCTCCTGCAATAATTTGAAAGAGCAGACATATTCACAATATCTGGGGTGGGGCTGTGATGGGCTGATCAGCAGGAAGCAGGACAGACCTCAGTCCTGACTAGAAACAGGCTGGTGCCAGTGCTGAAAAGCACCAGGGAAAGGCTGAGGTTGATTGCGGGATTAAGCAGTAATGGAGGTGCTAAGCGCAGGGGTGGGAGTTATGGGGAGAGTGGGAGGGACACACAGGTTTGAGTAGCACTGTACCTCAGACTTCCTCCTGATCAAACAGATCCTGAGAGAAGGCAAAGGGGTAATTGGCTTGTACACAGCACCTGCCTCACACCCATTTCTCTCTCTCTCCACTGCAGGTCTGCCCGAGCCGCTGCCCCCTCTGGAGTCCGGCAATGCTCACGGCTGTCTGTGGCTCTCTTGGCAACCAGTGCTCGGAAACACCCCGCTCCTCTCCTACCCACCTAGACCTGCAGCCCTTGCAGACCTACCAGCCCCACACCAGCCCAGAGGCCGGAGGAGACTATCCGTCCCCTCTACAGCCTGTGGAGCTGCAGCACCTACCCTTGCCAGGGCCCGACGCGGAGTTTTCAGCCACCTCGGGTTATGAGCTGCATGGCTCTCCAAGGCTAGACCTGGACAGTGACAGCCCACTGGCCCCTGGCTCCTACTCCAAGCTCCTGCAGCAGTCTCCTGACATGGCTCACCACTATGAGCCTTGGTTCAGGCCTTCTCATCCCGGGAACAACACGGAGGATGGCAGCGGCATCAACCCTTGGTGGGACCTTCATGCTGGATCTAGCTGGATGGACCTTCAGGGTGGCCTCCAAGCTCCAGGTCACCCAGGTGGACTGCAGCCAGGGTTGGGTGGCTATGGCTCGGTGGAGCTGTGTGGTCCACCTCACCATCTTTTACCCTCAGCACAGCATCTGATGGGTCAAGAAGGGGTGAAGCCACTGGATTCTCCTCAGGAGCCTCACGGTCTTGAGCAGGCCGGGGATGGTAGCACTAGGCCCAAGAGTTCGCGGAGATCAGTGCCCCGGAGTTCTGGTCAGGCTGCCTGCCGCTGCCCAAACTGCCAAGAGGCTGAGAGGGTGGGTCCATGTTCAGATGGCACCAAGAAGAAACACATGCACAACTGCCACATCCCAGGCTGTGGCAAGGCCTATGCCAAGACCTCCCACCTGAAGGCCCACCTGAGGTGGCACAGCGGTGACCGCCCCTTTGTCTGCAACTGGCTGTTCTGCGGGAAGCGCTTCACCCGTTCAGACGAGCTGCAGCGGCACCTCCAGACCCACACAGGCACCAAGAAGTTCACCTGCCCTGTCTGCAACCGAGTCTTCATGAGGAGTGACCACCTCAGCAAGCATATGAAGACCCATGAAGGCACAAAGGAAGGAGCAGAAGGAGAAGGCAAAGGAGGGGATGAACCACCCACCAAAGGGAAGCGGGAGCCTGATGGAGGTGCCTCCAGCAGCACTGCCACCCAGCCCAACTGAGCCTCTCTCCTGCCCTTCAAGAACAGACCTTCCCTTCTCCGCATGATGGACACTCCCTGTCTGCTGCCTCATCTTTCCTGTCAGGGCTCTGGGTCTGAGTGTAACTGTGTCCTTGAAGCAAGAGGTTATTTATTCTTTCAGAGGGAAGGATGGTGTCTTGAGATGTTGAGCATGACAGGGGAGATTGGTAAAGCTCAGGTCTTCAAGCCCTGCAGTGGCAGCTTTGGGTTGGGGAACAGGGAGAGGGAGGGATGCTGGTTTTGTGAAGGATTGGAGCTGTGGTGGAGGAAAATAAGGCCCCATGGGAGGGATGTCTGTAGGCCTGCATTCCAACACAAACCCCATGAGGGATGGGTTAGGTGTCCCACTTGTGTACCTGGTTCTTTAGCTCAAGCTGTAGAGATTGTCTTCAGCTGTGAAGGCCCCTGGTTTGATCCCTGCTCTTGGGAACAGATGGTGTCCATCACGCAAGCATCTCCCCAGCTTTGAATTGCTCTGAGCCAGGCTCAGCATTGTGAAGGAAGTGAGCGCGAGACTGAAAATGTGGGGTGCCTTAGACCTTGGTGCCTTCTGCAAGGACCAATCCAGGTCTGGTCTGGTGGCCCTGCCCTCCAAGCTAAAGATCAGGGCCTGCTTTGGATAGTTGATGCCCCCCTATGGGATGTACCCTTTCCCTTGGTCCTAAGCCTCCGTAGATCTTCTTGAGGATCCTGAGGGCCTAGTGTCACTGGACCACCCATACTGGTCCTGCTCACAACCCATCACTTCCTCCTCCCTGCAACTCCTCCACCCCCACAGCCACACACATACTCCGCCTCATGAACTGGCCCTCCCTGCCCATCAAGGACTTCCTATTTGCTGCCTGCCTGGGAAGTGTGCGCCCAAGCTGGCTCTTGCCCCGCGGGGGTTTCACTCATCACTCTCTCAGAGCCCTGGAAGTCTCTTCCACGCTTCAGCTTTGGCCTGCTCCTTTCTCCCGCATTCCCGTGTTTGTTACAACTCTTGGCACGAGTGAAGGCTGTTTGGAAGCAACATCAATCAGGGACCTGATGTGAGCGGGCGCCCTTCCCTCTCAGCAAAGAGCTGTCCGGACACGTCAAGGGTGAAAGGAGGGAGGGTAGAAATAACCCAGCTTGGGAAAAGCTAGTTAAATACAGCTCGCCCCAGAGGAAAACCCCCCAGCTGTCCTGTTCTGATTATCCCTCACAACACAGCCCCCTTAACTCCCAAGCTGTAGCTGGCTGCCCACATAATGGCCGCAGTGCCAGCAGTTTGGAGGACATTTTCTTTGATATGCCAGAGTGGGAAGGGTGGGGAGCAAGTAGAACAACCCATGGTGGCCTTTTCAGCCGCTTTTTCAGACCAGGTGGGCTCACCTAGACTGGAGTAGTGGCAGCCCACTCCAGTGTCCACCCTGACCAGATGCCAGCCCCTCTGAATACCCTGCTCCCTGGTGCTTCTGGAAATCAGGAGACAGAGCTTTCAGAGGCTATATGGCAGGGCTTCACTCTTCCACCTTCGATCCCCCTTCACCAAACTGGCATGATTGCATAAAACATTTGCTGTGGAGCAGTTTACTGACCACATAGGCATCTTTCCCAGTAGCAAATTGCAGAGGAGCAGCGAAGCGTGTGACCACATCCTCAAGTAGAAAATGGCACTGGCAGTGGCCTCCCACCCACTGGAGGGCCTCAGTGCATTCTGGGATATAGTGCATTGTTATGGTAAGCAGTAGCACTAGCCCTGTCCCCAAAGGATCAAAATTCACAGATCAATGGCTGCCAATAATTGCCCTGTGCTTCTTGATTATTCTGCACAGGACAACTTGTAAAGTAGCTGGTCAACAAGGGAAGATTTGTCAAGTAAGAGAGGGTGGTCGACATGGAGATCAAAATTAGGGCAAGGAGCAAATTGCTACCGAGCCAGTGTTGCATGGAGATATGGCCTTAGTGCCTGCCGTTTGCTATGGAGCGAATGGCAGTTTGTTCCCAGGTTCAGGGGACCTTTCATACAGACCTTGCTTTAGTGTGACAGCAACCAGTTGCTCTGGAAACCAAATACATGAGTGGGCATTTTGCTCTGAAGCAAATGTTTTATGCATATATGTCCTAAGCAGATTGGAGGTGATTTTGATGTAGTGAGTTGTACCTGTAACTTACTGGTCAGTGCAGCCTTCTAGTTGCTACAGGTATGGGAGTCTTTTACAGTGTAGCTCTGGTGCCTTGCTCTTTAGTTCAAGCCACAGAGGGTGTTTTTAGATGGATAGGCAGCCTCTGCTTCAACCCCAGATGCCCTATCCGTCTAAAGGCACCCTGTTAGATGTGCAGGCAGAGCAGGTGCGGAGCAGGCTGAGCCTGCTGCAGGACAGCCCTGCCAGTGGCTCTTTGGAACAACCTGAAGTGCCGCCACTGGAGCAGGCCGGCCAAACTCAGGGCACTGCCCTGAAGCGGAGCAGCGGTCCATCTAATTTATGGACCCATGCTGCTGCTCCACTTCCAGCTGGCCATTGCCCCGGGCAACACCATAGTGTTGCAGATGCTTTAGCTCCAGCTCTATGGTGTGTGTGTGGGGTGTCCCGGGTGTGTGTGTCCCGCACAGGCAAGCCTGGGAACTCACCAGGTCTGTTTGAACCAGCCCCTGGCAGGGCTGTTAGCAGCTGTGGGGTGGGCAGCCACATGTCCATCTGAAAACACCCAGAGACTCATAGCTTTAACTTTGAAAGTCCCCAGTTGAGTCCCCTGATAGATCAATCAAGATGGCAGCTGTCCTATGCCCACTTTAAGTCAATAGTGAAACTGGTCCTTTCACCCGAGTGTGCCTTCCCCTTTTGTGGTTCAAATTCCCTTCTCCCACCTTTCCCCCTGTCTAGTTAGTTACACCCATCCCACTCCCAGAGTTTGACCCTTGCTTCTGTTTCACTGACCAGTGGTACAGCATCCAGTGTCCTGCCATTGGGGCTGGCAGTGTGAAGGAGACTCCATGAATTCAGGAGCTGACCCAGGGTGGATTCATGGAGACAAAGGCTGCAGTCCTCAAACCACTTACTACAGAGAAGTCCCACTGAAGTCCATTGGAACTCCTCTAGAATAAATGGTTTGAGGATTACAGCCAATGTAGTTCAGATCATGCTTTTCATTTGACCCTTCAGTTGTGGGGTATCAGTTCCCTTTGGCTCTTAGTTGGCCTGGGAAGTTAGGGAAGGGGGTGGGGGCCTTAGTGACTGGCAAAATCTGGTGCCCAGAACCTTCCAGAAAGTAGAGATGAGGCCACATCGTAGAGTTGGGTATGGAAGTAATTCCCTGGGGCTGTTGAGCAGTCATGTCTTGGCCTGATCCCAGAACTAGGCCAGGATCCCTCTCATGGTTGGGAACCCACTATCTCAGCCCTTCCATGGGGAGCAAGCTCAGGGAGCACCGCTCCTTAGGGAGGCCTTCGGGGCCTGCAGCTGAGTCTGGCGGCCCTGTTTAGTGTTTACGCAACTTGCTGGCCTTTTAGCGATTGCCCAACTCCTGCACCTGCTGCTTTCCCACACCCACCCTTCTCCCGTCCGTCACTCTCTCTGCCCCAGGGGCTGCTTATGCAGAGGAGGCAAGAAGCCAAAGGAGCTGGCAGGAGCAGGATTCCAATCCAATGGCCCAATAGTGTGGGGCAGAGAGAGGTGTGCCACCCCTCCTACTTTCATGGCCTGCGCAGGTGCTTGGATAATCTGCACTGGAAAGGGGAGAGGGGAGGGACTCAGCACCCACCATCCCGGCCCCTCTGCGCTTTGCACTCCAGCTGTATTTATTGAAACCCAAGATTATTTTTGATAAAGACACAGCCCTTGGGTTGGGAAATGTCCCTTTAAATTCCCCTGCCCTCCCACATTGCTTCCCTCCACCCCCAAGGTTGATGTAAAACCAGGTGTTTTTAGCATGAAGAAAACATTTCTTGTTTTCTCCCTCACTCCTTTTTTTGTTTAATGAAGTAGTTTGCGTTGCGTCAGATTGTGATGAATATTATGACAATGGCTTTTCCCAACTGTTGGCAAAGTTCCTTCAGTGAAGAACAAGTGAAGTGTCCCTGCCTCCTTCCTTCCAGGATCATATCAAAGGAAGGGAGATTTCAGAAATACCTTAGTTGGCAGCGGTTAAATAGGGATCAACGTTTCTAAACATGGGAAGCAACAAGAAAATTTTAAAAGTGATGCCACTTTCCAACAGGGGGCACAAGCCCCCTAGCACCTAACAGCTGTTCCATTAAGGCTGTTGATGGGGGTTCTGCCCCACTCCTGCATGGGGCATTCATGGCTGTCCAACTAGCCCCCTACCTCAGTCAGTCTAGCTGAGCGGGATGGGGTGCTCTACCAGGCACCCATGAGTGCACCTTACAGGAGAAGCTTTGCTGTCAGTGGGGCAGCTATAGGGTGGGGACTGAGCTCCCTAACCCAGTTGTAGCCCTGAGCAATCCAGATTCCAGAGCTCAACCTGCAGCCAGTGTTAGTGATGTCATTGCCAACCCTTGCAATCTTATGGAGAGTTTCATGGTCTCTGATGCTGTGCCCAAACGTCTCTCTTGGGATGGTCTGATCAGCTGTGATACTCTTGCAAGCATATAAACAAAGCTCTGGGATGGCAGCAAAACCCTGCAAAGGTGTAGTTTCAATGGCTCAGCAAGTCAGAAAGAATAATGCAAAGGTTCCCACACAGTGAGTGGCAACCCCAAATGGGATCACACCATGTACAGATGGGGTCCCCACCTGAGTTTTTATCTGGGGTTGTGAAAAAGGCAAAATGTGGTCAAGGGTAGGCAAAAATAAAAATGGTGAACACCTGCTACAATGGATGTTAAAATCCCATGATTTTTGACAACAGTTTCATGATTTGAGCCAGGGAAGGCAGACCCATGATTATTTGAATGCATGGGATTGGCAATGGCTACATGATTGACATGCTCTGAAATCCCCCTTCCAGATAGAATGGCTCTTCTAGATCCAAGGGATCTCATCTGAGTTAGGATGACTGAACCTCTGGGAGAATCTGGGGAACAGGTGCATGGGTTCAACCATGCTTGGGCACAGGGGGAGTCACATGTGTTCCAAGAGGTTTGAGTGGAAAGTGGGTTCAAACCTATCTTGTGGTGCAATCCTCACCCCTTAAAGTCAAAGGCAGTGGACTTCAGTGGAGTCAGGATCACGCTCTCAGAGCCTGAGCCATGCATCTTTAGTTTAGACTTTTAAATTATTATTTTATTGGTGAAGTTGAGATTAGGCAGGATGGTAATTCATTTGGAACGCTTTCAGTAGGGTGCATGTTTGACAGATCAGGGAGCCACTTGTGGATCTGTGATAGCTCCGTGAACCTCTCTAGTCTAATCCAAGCTGGAAATAGAACTGTTCTAGATTTAAGGGATCCTTCACACAACACACTTTTAGAAAGGGTGATGGCACAACCCTCCATTTGGAGTTACTATGTGAAACCATTACCATGTCCTATGCTGCTTGATGATCCCTTGTTCCCTGCTACCTAATGCAAGGGTTGAACTATTGAAATTCAGGGGAATTAGCAGTGATATGAGTGTATTGCTACTACCAGACAAGACAAATATGAATTAAGCAATGGATGGTCATGGTGAATTTTTGAGGGGAAAGGATGCTGTGTGAATGAGCCCATAGACTTCCTGTCTACACAAGTTTCACTAACGAGATGGGACTCACAGGCATAGATAAACAGTATGGTTTGTCATGGGAATGAACTAAAAGATCTCTTAATGCCTTGCAGCCTTAAAATTCTATGATCCTATAGTCTCTGGCCTTGATCTCACTTTCAGTGACATCAGTGGGAGCTGGATCACGCCTTCTCTTAGCAATTCAGGTTCCCCAACTCTCATGATCTAAAGTCTAAAATTGCAAGAATCACAATGCAATAATGAGATTTTCAGCTTTTATTTCTTTTTTAAGAGACAGTTTTGAACCTTCTTGCTTGCAGAGAAAAAACTTGAACCTGGGACTGCTGAACATCCTTCAGGTTCAAGACCAAAAGAGAGAGAACCTATTTTTTAAGAGAAGAAATAAAACTCATGATTTACAAACTAGTCTTGTGGTTTTCTTAGTCATGGTTCAGAGTTTTGGACCCTTTGTGATTTGTCACCATAGCAACAGGGTTTGAACATGCTTATAGCCACTGGGACACTTTCCAGTCTAGATTGGCTATCTGCTAAGAGCATTGTGGGGTACTCCAGATTTCCAGCAGCAGTGGAAATCCCATATGCTCAGGGGATAGGGCTTCCAGGACATCGGCCTCCAGAATCGGGGGAAGAGCCAAAGGGTGCATATTTGCATCAATATTCCCCTCTATTGGTGGGAGTGTACTCGCTGCGTTGCTGTGTCTAAAGCAGTGGGCAGCAGTCCCCTACCACTGAGCAGGGAAAGAGATCCACTAGCCCCAGCCCCAAACTGCCCCTTTGTCTTCTGGGGCAGTGGTGGGAACTTCCAAATCAGGGAGCAGCAAAGATGGGCACCATCTACTGTAACAGTCATGCATCACTCCAGCTGCAAACCATCCATATTGCGAGTGGAGATACTCTGTAGGATCCTGCCCCTGGCGTGGGGTAGTGTCCAGATTTAGAGAGGACTCAGCATTATGTTATAACTAGAGGGGGGAGGGGATAGGAGGCAGCTGGGGAGCTCAATAGGAGTGTGTAGCATGGAATATAGTGGTTTTAGCTCTGTAATCGGGGGTCCTAGGAAGAGGCCTGGGGCTGTGCCATCAAAACTCTGGGCCTCAGACATGTTCCACACCCCAAGCCCTTCAGGACAGAACTGTCCCCCATTATGAACCCCAGCCTGGGTTCTACAGGTGAAAAACAGAGAGTGGATTCCACTGCTGCCCTGGAATGGATTCTGCCTGCAGCTGAATCCAAAGGGTTGCATAAAGCTGGGAAGGATAAGCAGTAAGCACAGTTGGGAGAAGTAAGATGTATTGGAGCCCAGCCCCCTTTTATTTACAGGGCAGCAGCAGGGCTGTAAAAAAGGAGGTGGGGAGGGGAGCGGAGCCCAGGCAGGCTCTTTCCCTGTCCCCCACCCACCCAAACCAGTTGGGCCTGCTGCACAGCTCAGCAGGGGCTTGCTGAGCTGCTTCTCAGAAATGGCTGATCAGAGCCTGCACTCCCCTAGCCAGAGTTGGGGGAAGAGAGAGAGCTGCTCAGATGGGGAGCAAAGAGAGGCATTAACAGCACCCAGGCAGGGTGATTCAAGACAGTAGGGGAAGGGAGTGTCTTTTGAATCCCCTGATATCAGATTCTCTGGGAGCTGAGCCCCCAGAAAACTCATTGGTCTGGGCCAGGGCAACCAGGATGTCAGGCTAGATCGGGACCCATTTGTCTGATCTGCTGCTCTGGGAAGGAGTGTTTTAGGGCTTAGAGCAGGTAGAGCTGGAAGGAGCCATGTCTCCTCGGTACAGTAGGAATGGAATAGATCTGCCCATTGGTCTGATCCAGGGCAGCCAGGATGTCAGGCTACGTGAGCCACATTGGTTTGATCTGGGGCAGCCAGGATGCCAGGCTATATAGTTTGATCCAGTGGCATAAGAGGGAGATGCATTGGTTTGATCTGGCACAGCGTGAAGCCCAGAATACTGGGCTCGATGGCCCCATTTGGTGTGATGTGGGCAGCAGGGATACAAGATGAGCCCTATAAGCATGGGGAATCAGTTTAGCTGTGTCTGATCCAGTCTGCTATAGCATTTCTGCTTATCGATCTGCTTCCTGTGACCAGCACGAGGGAGTATGTGAGGAGTGGGGAGGGTTTGGCTGGCTTTAGAGGCCTGATGCCAGGCGTGGGAAAGAGGAGAGTTCTGGTCATTTGCTGGCAGCAATGCAGAGCCCCAAGTTGCTGTGCTGTGTCCTTTCCATCCCTGGAAGTTGTTTCCTGCACATCTCCTGTACAGGAAACACTGCAGGATCCTGTCCTGATGTGAAGAGAACTAGTAGGCGATGGCTTGTGGTTTTGTGTTTTGTACCATAATAAAGTTGAGTGTTTTTCACACGTCAGCTCCTGTCTCAGCTTCTCTTCAGCCTCGGTTCTTGTCAAGAGCACAGGAGGGTTGAGCTCTTTGGGAGAGTGCTGATAAGGTTGGGGGGACCCCATTATCTAGCCACCTCATCCCTGGCTCTGAGTGCTGGAGTGGCCACTAGACTGCACTACTTCCCAAAGCCTGGCAGGAAGCCCAAGAGCCCTGGCTACTAGTTCTAGTTACAAAATGCTGTGTACTTCTAAAGCTGGGCAGATAATTCAGGAATTCTGGCTCCCACCCCTTCTACTCTAACCCTTTAGGGTTCCCAAATCTGGTGATGGAACTGAGAACTCAAGACCCATCCACCCCGACCCCATGCTCTAACCCACTTCTCTCAAAGCTGGGGAAAGAACCCAGGGATTTTGGCTCCCAGCTCCAATGCCTTAGGCCCTCTCCCCTCCCAGAGCTGAGGACAGAACCCAGGAGACTTCCCACTAGACCCCCACTCTCCTTCCAGACATGCGGATAGAACCCAGGAGTCCTGACACCATCCCTCCAACTTCATGCTCTAACCCTTGATACTACTCCCCTCCCAGAGCTACAAATATTATTATTATTTTATTATAAACATTTATATAGCGCTGGTCATGTACCTGGTGCTGTACAGAACATAGAATTAGACGCGGTCCCTGCCGGTGGCTTACAATCTAAAAGACAAGGAGGGGGAGACAGGGAGAGGGGACAGTGGAGAGACATGGGAGAAGACAGACAAACATTCAAGCAGATGCGAAGTCTCAGGTGCGTGTACTTGGCTTGGTTACAATCAGGTTGGTTGCAGCAGTCTGCAGAGGAGGACAGACAGTAAGTATATGGGGACAAGAACACAGGAGTCCTGCCCTCTTATGTAGCTGTGTTTTTCCCCTCTCCCTGCATCGTTTCAGGTTTCAAGCTCTGTGTCCAAAGGTCACATTCAGCCTAGCTTTCCTATGAGTTGCCCCAAACCCTGCAGAATGTGTGTCAACATCCAGATAAGCCAGGCTAGGGGAGAGCAGGCTACAAAATCCCTCCAGGCACCAAAGGACCAGGGTTTGGCACCTGAGACCTTGAAACAATATAAACATTGAGTGCTACTAAGCCCCCACACTCCAGCCTGATGGAGCCCCCACACTCCAGCCTGCAGCTAACTGGGGGGTGGGGGACCTGGAGCACTTTATCTCTGACACACTTCTGACACCAGTGTCGCCCCTTCCGTCCAGTGGTAGCAATTGCAATGTGAGTTTTGGCACATGAACAATAGGTGGCACATAAACTCACCTTCTGGGGTGGTAAGCTGCACCCACTGACCCATAAACTCCACCCCTGACACCCAGGAAGCAGGGCACACAAGGGCTAGTGGAAAAGCACCAGGATGGCTTTTCCAGAGGGGCAGTGGTCCAGGCTCATAGACCCACTCTCTCAGTGGTGTCACTGGCCAGTGTCTCACAGGTCTTCTTGCCTAGAATTGCTAATGCTACGTCTCGTGGTTTCACCCTGACACTCTCACAGACCAAAATGGGAGTCTATGGGGGCAACCCTGCTTCTGCCCCATATGTATCCTGCAGTAAGTGGGCTGCTCTTGACACCGTTGCTGGAGCAGCAGCAGTGGCAGTGGGTCATCTTCAGGTCCTGGGATGGATCAGAGCAATGGGTTCCACTTGCAAATATCTGAAGACCCCGCCTTCTGACATTTTGGGGGTCAGCAGATGGGGCTTATAGAACTTGGAGGGTGGGACTCCCAGGACCTAGAGGGTAGGACTTCCAAAGGCCAGTTGTGGACACACCCATCCCCTTGTGCCTAAGGCCAGCACCTGAAGTCACCTAGTGATGATGCCTCTGCTTCCATTATACAGGGGAGAACTGAAACCCTTATATGAATTTTCCAAGATCTGGGGTTCATTCACACAACACCCCTCCCCCTTTGCACTTGTTCCTTAATCTGTGTTCCTCTGATCCAGTAGCAATGCATTCACACAACTGCTGAGTGCCCTTCATTTTGGTGGCCATCCCTTGCATCAGATGGCAGTTCAAGTAAATCATCAAAAATCACAAGTAGTAGTAAGAGATTCACATAACACTCCAAATGTGGGTTTGGGCAACTACCAATTCAAAAAGAATGTTGTGTGAATGAGAGAGGAGGCAACAAAAACCTTTCTAGGGGAAAGCCTGCTCTCACTGAAGTAATTTCTGCCAGCGGCTTAGATGGAAGTAGCTTCAGTTCCTTGTGCAGGGAAGATTTCCTTCCCTATCCTGGCAGTCTTCAAATCCTGCTTCTTGGGCGGCTGCAAAAAGTAGCCACAAGCTGCCCAGGCTGCACGCCTCCATCCCCTTAACAAGCAGGGACATGTTGCAGTAGCTCCCGGCCCTTTTTCTCTGGCCATCCCACGTGTGTGTCATGCTCTGGATGGTGGGAGGGAGCTGCTCAGCCAAGCTGAACAGGTCTGGTTTCATACCATGGAGCTGCTGTGAAATGGGACAGGCCAAAGCAAAGCAGCATAGATGAAAGCAAGATTCCCTTTGCAGGAGGGAGGAAAATGGACTCAGGGCCCCAATCCTACAGGCTCATGGCCCCTATTAGGAGCTGTTGGGCTCTGAACTGATATGGGGCTAGTGCTAGTGCTGGGATGGTAGTACTAGTGATGTAGAGATGTGGCCTCATGATGCTGGGAGCTGTACACACACATCAAAAGAATCTCTGCCCCAAAAGCTTACAGTATAAATCAACCATGGGCCACATACAGTGTGCTCCCACCTTCCGCTGAGAATGCATCGCAGTCCCTCTCTAACATGCCCCTCCCCTCCATCCCTTTCTCTTGAACATGCTCCTTCAGACCTTCCCACCTCCTCAGCCCCTCCCCACTAGTAAGTAAGTCCCCTCTGCCCCTCTCTGGCCCATAGGGAGCTGTACCCAGTTCTCCTGGGTCCCAGCCCAGTGCTTTAACGGCAGTGCTTAGTTTGTAAAAAAAATGAATTGCTGGGGCACAAGCCTGTCCCAGAAGCCATGTCCTCTGCTCCAGAGCTTGTCAGACCATGGAACTGAACCTGTGGGTGAAAACAGACATGACACTAACTCCACTTTAACACATTTAACATTTCTTATGCATGTTGCAGGGCTGTATTGGTGCCCTATGCAGCCCTGCAACATGCATAAGAAATGTTAAAGCAGTGTTAAAGTGGAACTAGCGTCATGTCTGTTTTCACCCTGTGTCTCCAACTAGCAACCCAACCACTGGACCACCCTGCCTCTCTTCAGCTGAATATAAAACAGGAATTCTGAATATAAAACAGAATTAATCTATATGATGACCAGCACAATTGATGGGGCAGGAAAGCTATTAATGAAAGCCAAATAAGCCATCCAGGTAGTGTCTGGCTTGTTTCCAACCCTGGAATAGCCTATATCAGCCTGGGTTGTGCACTCCTACTAGGAAAATTTCCTAGGGCTCCCCACTCCCTAAATTTAATTGCCGGGACTGAGCCATGTTAAACCATTTCCACAAATTAAGCCCTGTTTATCAGAAAAAGCCTTCTGCTGCCATGATTAGGGGTCTTGTATAAATGATCACTTCAAATAACTTTCTCCCTTGGGCTTTTCATCCTAAAGGATCGTGACCTGTTTGATACCTGAGGGAAAATAAATTTAAATTCAGCTGTTTCTGGAGTGGAACACAGCAGCTGTTTTTATTTATTTATTTATTTATTTATAATTTTATATCCCGCCCCTCCTACCCAAAGGCAGCTCGGGGCGGCGAACAACATAAAATAAATCTACAAATTTTAAAACAAATCATAAAAACTCACCCTCCCTCCCAAACCCAACCCCTCGCCAAAAGCCTGATGGAACAGCCAGGTCTTACACAAACGTCAAAACGACAGGAGAGTGGGGGGCCAACCGAGCTTCCTCCGGGAGCAAATTCTACAGCACAGGGGCAGCCACCGAAAAAGATCTCACATCAGTGGCCACCCGTCTTGCCCGGGGAACCTCCAAAAAGGTCCTCACGGATGATCTCAGGGGTTGCACGGGCACATGGGGAGTGAGGCGATCTCGCAGATAGGCAGGGCCCAGGCTGTGAAGGGCTTTAAAGGTCAAAACCAGCATCTTTAACCTAGCCCGGTGCTTTATAGGCAGCCAGCGCAGAGCCCAGAGCACAGGTGTCATGTGCTCCCTGCAGCCCGCCCCCGTAAGGAGACGGGCCACGGCATTCTGCACCAGCTGCAGCCTCCGGACACATGGGGAGCCCAATGTAGAGCGCGTTGCAGTAATCCAGCCTCGAGGTGATGAAGGCATGGATGACAGTGGTGAGGTCAGAGTCTGAGAGATACGGCCGAAGCCGCCAGACAAGATGTAACTGCCGAAATGCACTCCCCGCCACGGCCACAACCTGAGATTCTAGGCTGAGCCGCAAATCGAGGAGCACACCCAGACTCCACACTTGAGAGACCATGGGAGGGTGAACCCCCCCAACAAGAGATTCAACCACCCCCAGGCCCCCCAAGCCCTTGCCCACCAACATCACCTCCATCTTGTCAGGATTCAATTGCAGATGGCTCGACCTCATCCAAGCCCCCACAGCATACTGATGACACTGCATGCCCTGAAACCCTCTCACGATCTCCCCTAACGGCTGCATATAGATGTTAAACAAGAGGGGGGACAGGATGGCACCCTGTGGGACTCCACACATGAGGTCCTGGGGGGAAGAAGTACACTTCCCCAAGACCACCTGGTGAGTTCTCCCGGCCAGGAAAGAACAAAATCAGTCCAAGACCGTCCTGCCAATCCCGGCACAGTCCCGCAGGCAAGTCACCAACACCTCATGATCGACTGTGTCAAACGCAGCCGAAAGGTCTAGCAGGACCAGTAAGGTCTGA